>CP094632.1:2758259-3130079 GCA_023657505.1 Camelina hispida
TTCTTAGCCTAATTAAAAAACAACAACTTAGCAGCAATATTTATTACAGTATATCATGATGCTTCTTCCGGAAAATTTCAAAAAACCCATAGCTACAACTTTTTTGCACACACACGAAAAGTCCATATCATGCGGTCCTAGTATAAACACGTTTTCGATATTATATTCACAAAATTTTGAAAAGATTGGTATTTTGAAAAATGAAATAGAAAAACTGAGCGGTGCCAAAAGCTTATATGGGGTTTGGTGAAGGACTAATCAAAGCTTATCATGCAACGCCAATGCAAATAGTAGTCAAATTTATACTTTAAAACTTGACCATGGAAACCACGAGTTTGGTTGAATAGTGAACCAACCTACATATTTGGATTAGACGTAGTCTAACTGCTAATTTGATGACCTTATAGAGAAAATTTAAAACTGGTATATGGAACCAAGAATCATCATTCTCTTTTCTTGCATTATGAAAATAAAATTGTCTAGAAGTTACCTAAGCTGCGTTTGTTGATCGAATTTTCGGGTATAGGTTAAGTCGCACTTAGTTGTGAAGCAGATTGATACCAAAGTGGTTTATAATACCAATAGTGTTTGGTAATGGAGATGGTAGTTGTGTCTTTCCTATGTTGTTGCATTTATTGCTTGCACATGTCTCGTTGGACCCTGTCTGAAGGAAATAGTAAGTTACCGTTCATACAACTGAATTTTTAGGAAACTGTGAACATGTTGCATAATAATGCAAACATATAAGCCCACAACTAAAATATACCCTTACTATACTATCTAAGTAAGTTTAGAGTATTTGATGAACACACAAAGACATCCGTGATTGATCAATCCCAACTAAAATTTTGCGGTTTTAAAGAAATACTTCCTTCGTGTGTCATTCGGAGATTTTTCTTTGTTTCACAAAGAGTGTCACTTTATAATTCTAATACATTATTTTATATTTCCAATGCATCTTTTACCTTAAATTTCATAGTTTTATACTTAGTTATAACTAAAATTATCTATTAAAACCTTATTAAATAAGGGTATATATGTATAATTCAATGTTTTCTTAATTTGTGTGAAAAGTGTCAGAATGACACTCTTTGTGAAACAGAGAGAGTACAACTAATTAAGGCCAAATTCAATTATGTATCTACTAAATCTTTTATCATAAAAGAGTCATCAAGTTAGACAATTAGTGTCAATCAATATATAATCTTTCTAGTGAAAAAAAAAAAAAAGGTGTGTTGTGTTGGCGAGTAAAGGGAGAAAAATAAACGAAACTCTGAGGAACTTTTGTTGCTTCTTCTCAAGGCAAAAACAAAAACAGACTTTTTCTCTAAATTTGATCCCAAAATCAAAACTTTCTTCTTCTTCCTCTAATCATCACTCCGATCAAGGTTCTCTCCTACCTAAAAGGTCCTGCCTTTATCAAGCCAGAAATGTGAGAAACCAAGCTTCTCTTCACGCACTTCTTTTGATGATCCATAGAATTGGTTTGATATCCAATTTTTTGTTACAGCTCTGTTTGTTTAAACTCTAATCGTTTCAATTCAAAACCACTTTCGTTTTGGGTTTTGATTTCTGTTTGTAGATTGATTTATGTTTGTAGCTCTTAAGATTGAGATCACACAAAAAAAAAATTGTATCTTGTTTTAAGATCCTGATGAATTTGGGGAATCTTGAGTTCTTTATTATGTTGATTTCATGAAGAAACGTGCAATCGTTTGTTATGCAGAAAGAGAAAGAGAGATGGGTATATACCTGAGTTCTCCAAAAACAGATAAGTTTTCAGAAGATGGCGAAAATAATAAACTCAGATATGGTTTGTCCTCTATGCAAGGTTGGCGTGCGTCCATGGAAGATGCGGTGAGTGGAATATCATAAAGTTTAAACCTCTTTGTTTTTTTTTTCAGGCATGTTTTGTTTCTAGACTGATTTCAAATTGTTTCTAAACTTTGGTAGCATGCTGCAATTCTTGATCTCGATGATAACACTTCCTTCTTGGGTGTCTATGATGGCCATGGAGGTAAGAAAAAATGAATCTTTCTTTGGGTTTAAACTTGTGTTTAGAGCTTAAGTCAACTACAGATTGAACACTGATATATAGCTGAACCTTTTTGGTGGTTTTTGTTCTTGTACAACCTTCCTTCTTTCTGTTTATGGAATGGTCAAATGATTTTGGCTTGTGTGGTTGTAGGTAAAGTTGTTTCAAAGTTCTGCGCCAAGTATCTACACCAGCAGGTTCTCAGTGATGAGGCGTATGCAGCTGGAGACGTAGGAACTTCTCTTCAAAAGGCGTTTTTCAGGTAACATTATCGTTCTGGCCTCTTTATTAGTGAATATATATACCAACTAAATTTTAGAGCAACCAGAGTCTGTCACTATTTGAAGTTCTGCATATAAGTTTTTGTTCTTTTGTCGCTGTGGTTATCATAGAATGGATGAGATGATGCAAGGACAAAGAGGATGGCGAGAGTTAGCTGTACTCGGTGACAAAATCAATAAGTTCAGCGGAATGATTGAAGGGTTGATATGGTCACCAAGAAGCGGGGACAGCGCTAATAAACCTGATGCTTGGGCTTTTGAGGAAGTAAATCTTCCCACCTGCTATTTTTTAGTCTCACTTCTTCTACCACTGAGCAAAAGTAAAGTTAGATCTACTAAGATTTGTGCTTATGTTGTCTACACAGGGTCCTCATTCTGATTTTACTGGACCTAATTGTGGGAGCACAGCATGTGTAGCTGTTATTAGAAACAAGCAGCTATTTGTTGCAAATGCAGGTGACTCACGTTGTGTGATATCCAGAAAGGGTCAGGTAAATTCTACAGTTGTTAGGCCTTTTGATTAAGTCTTTTTGGCGTCTTTATTAAAAACGTGTGGTCTCTGTCTACAGGCTTACAATCTTTCTAGAGATCATAAACCAGATCTTGATGCTGAGAAAGAAAGGATATTAAAAGCTGGTGGCTTTATTCATGCTGGGCGAGTCAATGGAAGCTTGAATCTAGCAAGAGCTATCGGTAACTTCTTCGTCACACAGTGCAACTTTTTTACATGCAATCTTTGATTTGAGCTACTCTTTGTCTCTTTACAGGTGACATGGAATTCAAGCAGAACAAGTTTTTGTCATCTGAAAAGCAAATTGTTACCGCCAGTCCAGATGTAAACACTGTGAGTGGTCTAATGCCGGTTCTCTTTCTCCTGAAACATCTTCTATAACATTTTGAGTTCTTTCTCCTGAAACATCGTCTTAAACATTTTGAGTTCTTCTCTTTAGGTTGAACTCTGCGATGATGATGATTTCCTTGTTCTTGCCTGCGATGGAATTTGGTAAATATCATTTTGAAAAAGTTTTGATATTGTTATCCAAACAAGATCATTCCTTGATTGTGATAGTGATACATCTGTCTTTGTTCATCTCATATCTGCAGGGATTGCATGACAAGCCAACAACTCGTTGATTTCATACATGAACAATTGAATTCAGTAAGCTAACTTGTTTGGATTAAGAGTTTCTCTTCCAGTCTCTCCTTTTTCTGGATTCTACAGTTTCTTTCTTTCCATTGGTAACATTCAGGAGACCAAACTCTCGGCAGTATGTGAAAAGGTTCTCGATAGATGTCTGGCGCCAAATACCGCAGGTGGTGAAGGCTGTGATAACATGACCATGATCTTGGTTCAATTCAAGAAGCCTGTTCAGTCCACGGAACCTACTCACTTAGAAACTGAACCAAAACCAGAACCAAGCCAAGCTGAAGCGAACCATGATCACCCGAGCACATCAAACTAGCCTCATCCTCAGAGTGACGGAAGATGGCTGGCATCTAGATCTAGTAATTTGGTTCAGATTGTAAATCATTTTGGAATACATTGTTATATATCACAACCTGACGTTTCTGGGGATTTTAGCATTCCATTTCCTCCGTGTGCAGACTTTTGTCTCAGGAGCTCCCACAATGCAGTAGGAATAATTGATGTGAATTGTTGTTGGCCTTAAAGAACATATCATCATCATGTAAATAAACAAATCAATATGACATTTACACAACGCTATGTTTTTGTACACTTCACATGGACATAAAGCTTCACTTAGTGCGTAGAGCTCTACTTGTATTAGCTGTGTAAAATGTCAAGCTCTATTGGGGAGCTGTTCGTATGTTCCTGTGTTGGGGCTAAAACCACCGGTCACCATTGTCTGGTACACAGCGTAAGCGTGCTCGGGTTTTCCAGACAAACTGTATCCGCGGATCAGAGCGTTAAAAGTAAAAACATTCGGTTCAAGACCCACTCTTTGTATCTCATTGTAAATCTTCCCAGCTTCTTCCACCATTCCGGCAATACCCAGATTCAGAATCAAGGAGTTGTAAGTGTAGAGATCAGGAGTGATCCCTCTGCTGTTCTTCATCTCGTTGTAAAGCATAAGAGCTTCTTCAAGTCTTTGAGATTTTCCAAGTCCGTTGATAATGAGATTGTAACATACTACATCCGGATTGAGGCCAGATTCCTTCAGCTCCCTGAAGTAACGCAAGCCTTCATCCACTCTTCCGACCATACAAAGGCAATCTACTAGAACTGAGTAAGTCTTGAGATCCGGTCTTACTCCCTCTTTACCATCCTTTTGAACAATGCACACGCTGCATCAGCCTCACCAGCTTTTCCAAACCCGTTAATGAGAATGTTGTAGATAGCACAGTTTGGTCTGCAACCGTAATCCAACATTCCTTCAAAGAGTTGTTTTGCTTCATATAATCTTCCTGACTTAGAGAGGCCATCGATAAGGGGACCATACGTGCAGGCAGTTGGGGAGAAGTCACGATCACTGATAAGGTCGTAGTATAAATCAAGAGCCTCGTCCACATTTCCTGCCTTCACGAGCCCCGACATGACAATGTTGTGAGTTATTATGTTTGGTTCGCACTCATGAGCTGACATCTCTTTGTACATCCCAAAGAGTTCTTCTATTTTTCCTGATTTGCCATAAGCATCAAGCAAGAAGTTGTAGGTAGAAACATCTGGGATGCAACCAGTGCTCTTTACCTGTAGGAACACATCCTGTGCTATTTCAATCATATCAGCTTCAAGAAGCCCACCGATTAACAGATTATAGGTCGGAACTTTTGGTTGGACACCAAGATCTTTTGTGAATTTCTGGAATAACGTTCGAGCACCTGAGGCGTTACCATGTTTAAAAGAATATCTGATTAATGGCACCAGGATCGATTCACCATCTTGGCAAATCCCATTAGCTACCAATCTCTCAGAAAATGAAACGGCGTGGTCTAATCCAGCTTCAGCCAAGATAGAACCCATCAAGTCTTCCCAGAAAAGACTGGCTGGTTGGTCTTCACAATTGTAAAGAAAGTTGGCGATGATTTTGTAAGCATCCTCGATTAAACCGGCCTTGACAACACCTGGGAGAAGAGTGCAGAGGGTAACAAAATCAGGGTACACCAGTTTCTTCATCTGGTGGAAGAAACACATTGCCTCTTTGACTTGACCATTCTTCACCAAACCAAAGATGATGGTATTGTAAGTAAAAACATCTGGGACACAACCCATGTCCATCATCTGGAACAACATCTTCATGGCTAGAGTCACCTCGTCGTTTTTGCAAAGACAATCAAAGAGAGTGTTGAAAGTTATTGTGTTAGGTGGACAACCTTTCTTCGTCATCCCCTCGAACAACTCAATCGCCTCTTGAATTTTTCCAGTTTTGCCTAAACCTGCCAGCAATGTGTTGTAAGTCACAACCGTAGGCCTGAGCTTCAATTCCTTCATTCTTAAAAACATCTTCCACGCCTCATCTACTCTATCAGCTTTGTAAAGCGTATTGATCAAAGAATTAACAACAATAACATCAGGTTCACAACCGTTCTCCACCATCTCAGAAAGCAGCTTGATGGCTTCGTCTATCTCCCCAACCTTACTGTAGCACTTCATCATCATGTTATAGGTTACTGAATCAGGGGTCAGCCCTATATCTTTCAAGCCATAGAATATTTGCTTCGCTTCTCGGTCCTTTCCAGCTTTAGCTAGACTGTAGAGAGACGCATTACAGGCTACAATGTTCGGAGCTATTCCTTTGGTTTTCATCTTCTCAAAGGTCTCAAGAGCACTGACGGAATCTCCAGACTTTCCATAGTAATCAATGAAAACGATGTACGTATAGGCAGTAGGCTTAACACCAAGGAACTCCATATTACCAAAAAGTTCAAGAGCATCATCCAACCTGTGAACTCTTAGAAGACCACAAATCAACGTGTTGTATGTATGGAGGTTCGGTAAGATACCTTGGTCCCTCATCACATCCAATGTATCAAAAGCTTCACCAAAATTACCAGCTTTGCACAGAGCATCCACAAGAATGGTAAAGGTTACAACGTCAGGTACATGACCATCCTTCTCCATTTCACTCCAAAACTGCTTTACTGAATCCAAATCTCTGTTATCACTAAACCTATCCAGCAAAGTAATGTAAGTTACACGATCCGGTTTGTGTCTTCCTGTTTTCATCTTTTCGAAAACCTCCTTAGCACAATCGAGCTTCCTAGCAGTACACAGAGCATCAATAAGGACAGTGTAAGTAACTACATCAGGTCCACATCCTTCATCATCCATTCGCTTAAGTATTTCATATGCCTCATCTATCTTTCCCGCCCTACCAAGCACCCGAATACATATTGTAAACGTGTACACATTCGGCTTTAACCCCAAAGTCTCCATCTCTTTAAGTAAACCCATCACAGACTCAATGTCCCTTCTTTTCCCCAATCCTACCATAAGTGAAGAGTAAGTCTGCAAGCTAGGCCTAAAGCCTTCCAATATCATTCTACTATAGATCTCCATTGCCTCTGTGCAAAACCTAGACTTAAGCAGAAGATGGATCAACCCATTGTACGAATAAGCATTCAACACAAAACCAAACTCTCTCATCTTCCGTAGCGCATAAGGTGATTGCCTCAATCCACCCTTCACAGAAAGACTCTTGAAAATAGTCAAGTAAGTATTAGTATCCCTCTTTATAATCCTCTTCTGCATCAAATCAAACACATAAGCCATTTCCTCAACTTTCCCATCAACCCTCAAAGCTTCAAGCATGTAATTACAAGTCTCAGTAGTATGAACCAAATTCAACTTCCCAGCCACTGATTTGAAATACGAAAACTTGGAATCAGTATCAGGAAACGACATTAAAACCCTCGTTACTTCACTCGATGACAAATCAGATTTCAAAGCCTTGCCTATCATAGAAGCCGAAAAATCCGAACTTTTCATGGAGACTACACTAATAACACTACATCTCATACTCTTCTTTCTCCAGTGTTTCTTCCGAGACCCAATCTTTAAAGCATGGAACTTTACCAAATTATCGCGTCTCCAACAACATTTTGCTTTGATGTTACTAACCAAACAAGCATCACCGATTGTAATATCACCACAAAGACTCGTCGAGCAGAGTAACGCGGCCATTTTGAAGATAAGCCAAGCGCAAAAAGTAAGCAATTCCCCCGGAAGACAAAACAGAGAGATTAGATTAACGACGATGATTCATTCATCACATTTGAAGTGGCGAAGATGTAACTAACAAAACAAAAGGAGAGAATAGTAAAACATTCTGATAGGGTTGCTCCGTTCACCGGCGAAAAAACACGACGGAGTCGATTTCAGTGAACCGGAGATTTTCGAAGCAAAAGCAAAAAAGACTTGCCCGAGAGGATAAAATCAATCAGTGTGTGACTTGCTCCACTCGATCCTTACCGTTTTGGTTCCCTCCCAAAATCTCTCTTCAGGCCCAATTTAGGCCCATTTTAATAGGCTTAATAAACTTAACGTCAGCCCATAAACTTTTTAATTACTTTTTTATATAACATAGCGACAAAACAATAAACATTGGGAATTCTTCGACAAGAACCGCCTCAATCAAAACTGGGCTCGAAATAGTACATTGGGCCAAAGTCCAGAATCGAAGCCCAGCAACATAAACACATATAAGAAAGAACCGGGGGGGGGGGTTTGATTAGTGAATCTAGGGTATCGTCAAAATCTGACTGCGGCAGCGAGAAGCGTGTTGATCAAGGCTTCAATGGGGGAACAAGTTGACAACAAATTCACATGGGTGATTAAGAATGTTTACTCTTTGCAGTCGGAGAATATATATTCTGATATATTCGTGATCGGTGGATGTAGATGGTAAGAAGACAAGTTGTTTGTTCTTTCTTTCTTTTTTGTTTTTCCTTCCAATTTTAGGTTATCAATGACTCTGTTTTGCTTGCTTTGCTTGCAGGTGCCTTGTGGCAGCATATTCCAAGGGAATTATATTTAATGACGCTCTTTCTCTGTATCTGGCGGTTGCTGATGTTGAGTCTTTGCCTTCTGGATGGAGTAGACACGCAGAGTTTTCTTTCACTGTAGTGAATCAAAGTTCTGAAGAACACTCCCAACTGCAAGATGTCTTTTCTGATTTTACAGAAACAGAAGGGTGGTTTGATCACAAGACTCCTGTCTGTGGTTTTGCATCCAGCTTTCCCCTTGGAAAACTTGATGCTAAATATGGTGGGTTTATACTGAATTATCAAGTCAAGGTTGTTGCAGAGGTGAAAGTTCTTGGAGCTATCGGCAAGTCTATCGAGGACACTAGTGCTACTCCTCCACCAGCACCAATAGAGGAGGAAGCTTTCACTAGTGTCTACGGGTTTCCAGTTACTCCGTCAGAGGTGGAACTTGTGAGCCGCATGTTTGAAAACCACCCGGACGTTGCATCAAAGTGGAGACTTGAATATATCCCAAATACGAAGAGAGGACACATGTATAGCATAATCGACTTGATCGAGACTCTTGAAAAGCCGCTTCAAGATATCTCAATGTCTTATTTAGCTACTGCACGTTACTCAATGGTGTTCCACAAATCTGCTGGACTTCAGTTGGATTGGGTGGAGAAGAAGCTGAATGAGGTGATCGAAAAAAAGAAGGAGAAAGAGGGACTAGGACAAGTCGATACTACAACGGTGTTCCTCAAGTATGCTCGACCTCCGTTGGATTGGGTGGAGAAGAAGCTGAATGAGTTCAATGCAGAAAAAAAGATGGAGAAGGAGGAACTAGGACAAGTCGATATTTGAAGCCAAATCTGGCTTAGCAGCCAGCACATATTGTTGTTTCTTTTATTTTTCTAAAAAAATTCTCCTTAATGGAATGAATGTGATCGGACACTTTGGTTTTAAACTTTTAATATTAGATGATGATAGTTCGTTTTTGTGATGATCCCCCTTGTTATTTTATTTTTTCTGTAAAGGAAGATACACAAATCACACAATGATCCTTATGCTTTTTCAATTCTGTTTTTCATTTTTTTTTTTTCTCTTCGTTGTTGATTTTTTTTTTTTTTTTTAAAGAATTTTCTTTTTGTTGTTAGATCTTTCTTTTGTAACTTTTGATAGATCCATTTAATTTGTTGAACTGAATAAGAAGAAGAACAAAGCCGATTTAAATAATTAATTTAATTTAATAAATAACAAGACTAGCGAGACAACAATGATCTGATCTCTCTGCTTCATGTTCGAAAAATTAATAAATAGAATTCAAACTAAATTTTCTTCCATAAGAAAAAGCTTCTTCATTCAGAAGAAGGTCCAGAATCCAAGAACAAGGCTGACGACGGCGAATGCGCAAGTGAGCTTTGCGGCACCACTAGTAGGAGCTACGGCTGGACCGTCGAACTCAGATGGCGAAGGAGCTGGAGAGAAAGCAGAGTTACGAGGAGTGACGACAACTAGACGTAGCTTCTGACCCTTTTGACAGTGACCCTCTGTTCCACTAATGAAGTAAACCGGACCGGATTGGTCTAGCTTCACCTTTGTGTTCCCGTCGGTGTAGCTGGCTTTAGGGCTCGTGGTATTGCATTTCTCGTAAGATTCTCGTGTCACTTGGAGAACAGAGTCTTTACCGGCTTCGTACTTGAAAACTGAAAAATAAATATGTGACAAAGTGTTAGAAACAGAGTATTTACACAAAATCTCTAATTGAAATTATAAAGTTACAAAGTGAGGATTTTACCAATAAAGTCTCCGACTTTGAAACGAGCATTTTGAGCCCATTCGTTGAAAGAGAAAGAAGCGGAAGGAGGGATCTTCCAGTCACCGGATTTTCCACCGACGGCAACCTCATTTGCATCTACGGACAAGCAGAAGAAGAAAGAAATGCAGAGGAATATGGTAACTAGAAGAGAAGAAGAAGAAGAAGCCATTGATTGTAAATTAAATACTCTCTGTACTGACTTTGAAAAAGAAAAAAGAAAAGTATTAGTGTGTATATGTGTTTGAGTGAGTTGGAGATGATGAGTGTTAAGAGGATCTTGTGTGGTTTTTATAGAGGTAGTCTGGTAGAGAGAGACTTGGAAACTAGCCGTTAAAGAAAACAAAAACTAAAATAGAAAAAACGTTAAATGTGAATATATCCGTTGTGAGATGATAAAGGTGACGTAACCGTTAGGAAAGAGACAAAACTTGAACTCATTGAGTCTTCTGATAGAAAGTGCGTTCACGGTCTTCTAGGAAGACTGGTCAGCTAAGCTGTTTTGTGTTTTTGTTTTTCTTTTTTTTACTTTTCTCTTTATTTGCTAGTGGAACTGGGTCTTGGTAATATTGGGCTTTCAAGCTGAATAAAAGAGATGTTGCCCAAAAGGCCCATAAGAAACAGAAGACGTTAAACTTGTGAATTCGAGTATAGTATAAATATGTTTCTCAAACATAATTGAGATTAATCATAATTTTAAAATCAATCCAATATGGCACCTGGCTTAGTTACCATTCCAAGCCATGACACCTGCCTAAATTGTTTATTACATAAAACAATCAGAATCAGCTAGGTGTCCCTTATTGAACACATTAACAAACTCAAAGACACTACGTGTCTTCATGACTCATACCAAAACCCTTACCTAAACCAAACTTGTTTCTTCTATGGTTAGTAAAGTCCCCAAAAAAAAAAGAGTGAAGAAAACGTAAATGGCAGGAGAAGAAGACTGGAGAAAAACTGCGGATACGACGAATATGAGCTCGGAGAGTGTGAAAGCTGCCGGCGTTGAGTCATCCAAGAGGCCACCAGGAAGTAATCCTGGCGGTGTTCTTCACCAACGCCGTAACTTGCCTTATAGTTACACTACGATGGTTCTTGCTGGATTAGCTATCTCTGGTGCCGTCATGTACTCTGTTATGTATGCTAAGAAGAAGCCAGAAGCTAGTGCTACTGATGTAGCTAAGGCGGCCACAGGGACGGCGAAACTCGAAGATACTCATCCGAGAAAATAAAAGCCCCAATGAAGAAAATAGTGCTATCTTTCTTTCTTTCTTTGCTTTTGTATTTTTGTTCTTGCTTCATGCTCAGTGTTCTAATGGGAACTCTTTATTTTCTTGTAATAAAGTAACATAACGAGTTTTTTAAATAAAATTATATCAACTATGTGAGCAAGCAGGGAAATAAAATGGGAGGGATAGAGAGAAATGTGTTTTTTAGAAAGTTATTATTTCAGTGCGACTTCAAGTTTACCGAGAAGAAACATATTTTACGATTTGTACTTGTTTTACAAGTATCATGGAAGATTAATTACGATTTGGGAAGACTAATATTTACAGATCATTTGTAAATTGTGAATCACTGATGCATCTCACATCAATCGTGTCATGTATCTTTCTAAAATAGGGTCATTGTTGTGGGCTTGAGTTGCGTAGTGACATTTTTGGGCCATATCCTAAAAGATGGGTAGCGCATTGAGTTGTGTGAAATTTACAAATTCTATGTTATTCAATCATAGATTTTAAAAAGTCTATGAAAATTCATTGCTATTGAACTGATGATTTAAAAATCTATTTTAAAATCCATTAAAATTTCTTGTTATTGAACTAATGATTTAAAAATCCACTTTAAAATCCACTGTTATTCAAAACAGTTTTGTAGATTAGGATTTTTATAATTTCTAGGATTCTGGAGGATTCTAGAGGATTTGTTTAGTTAAAAATACAGAAATCAAAATCTTATGGTTTTAGGTGGGATTTGGAAGAATTTTACAGAAAATCATATGAACTTCCCTAAATCTATCAAAATTCTAAATTTCCTAAATCCCATCAAATTTTCCAAAATCATGGTTTGAATACACCCCCTAAGACTTCAAGTATATTTTAAGAAACTTTTGTAAGTCAAATCAAAAGATTGCACTATTTTACTTTTTGAAATTTATTTAGTTTAGGTTGATTTAGTTTTTAGTGTAAATTTATTTCCTTCAAAAAAAACACATATTTTGAAATATTTCGAACAATTTGTTTTTTTTTTCTTTTTTCTTGAATATCGGCATCTTAAGTAATGTGGGCATATCTTGATTGTTTACTGTCAATTTGTCAAATGAAGGTTTAAGAAAAGGAAAAAATACAGTAATCTTTGCAGTCAACTACAAAATTATGGCAAGTTGATTCTATGAGACAATTGGTGATTCGCATGTCTTTTAAAAACGGTGATTACCATAAAATATGATCGTAACGTTACAATATGAAAAAATTAGGTGAGTCCACTTAATGACCCAAGAAAGTACTATAGAAATAGGCTGTTAGGTAGAGACACTCATGTTTTGCTTTATGAGCATAAAACCTGGACGACAATTTTCTTTTTTTTTTTCTCTCCTCAGTCCTCACCAACAACTGCACACATTATAATTATTAATCAATTCGTCCTTAAATTAAGTTGATCATCGTTTACTTCTAATCGGTTCGATTGACATTCATAGTTTTACTACAAAATTCGGTTCAAATATCCACTTTTTGCAATCTGATTGTAGCAAATTAAGTCTCTCGATGCTTCTCTCTTTAGGGATCTTTTTAGATCGAAGTTTATAGTAAAAAAAAAAAAAAACCATATACACGTATCATTCATAAGCAGTTTATAGCAATTGTATATATAGTGAAGCTATATAAACTAAAATTTTCGATACCCATTTATTGATAACAAGAAAATTGGAAATATGATTATTTAAATCAAATCTGCATATCTTTAGTATGTAATGCCATCAGAATACGTTATGTTTATTTGGAGAATAGGGTTTGTGCACCGACGTCTTACACCTTAAACCCATATATGATATAATGACAATACTCATTTGGCACATACAACTTAAGTTACTTAACTTACTATACCAAACTCATACCACTATTACAAAACATCCAAATTTGTCTAGCTATTCGTGGAGTCTTCTATCTATCCTTTTATTTCACGATGTTCAAGAAGAAAACAATAAGATAGAAACAGACTTGGCAACGACCAAAGTTATTATTCAGAAGCTATTTGTACATCCCAAATAATTGAAATAAGTTTCACACAAGTAAAAAGTAAGGGTAAAAACTTGTCAACAAAAAACAAATTATTCTAAAAAAGAGGGGGAAAGAAGTTAAAAAAATGAAGGAAATTTGTAAAGAAATTTTTGAAGAAAGGAGGAAAAGAAAAAAAGAAGAAGAGAAGAAGCACAAGGTTGCAATTATGGAGGTTTGGACCCCATAGTCAGTGTTCACCATCATTTGTTTATGATGCCTTATGCTCACGCCTGTCTATAATTAACTTTCCCTACTATTTTCAACATTAAACTTTTTAATAATAGTCGTTTGACGTATAATCATTCTCATCTCAAACGACGACACAAAAAAACATTCTCATCTCAACATTGAAAATTTTGGCTTCGCTTGTATAAACGTGAGGTTTCTTTATAACCGGCTTACTCTCTTGACTGAGAGTAATCGCTTGTGTTATAGATGTATGTCATGATTCTTATGTAACCCCTATCAAGTTTATAATATCAGAAATTTAAGAAAAAAAAATGATTCTTATGTTTCACTATATAACATAAAAATACAAACGTAGAAATAAAAAAACAAACGCAATACGTAAGAATGTTTCTCTATTCAATTATTTCACTATTTAGTCTAGATATTCATTTGATACCATTGTCATTTATTAATTATCATATTTTATTTATGTACACTTTATTTCCACGATTTAAGCATTGGTTTTGACAGTTCAACCTTGGCATATATGGGAGATTGTTACTGAATCGAACTTGAAGGGATGTGATAGAAGCATGTACGATGTTGAGACATAGGAAGACTGTGTTATAATACCTATAATGTAATCGAGTCGAAAAAGTAATCAAAATACATCAGAAATTCCTGTTTTGTATGAAAAGATTTTCCACTTACCCACACAACCCATCATAAGCAATTGTGGTGATCAAACCCATTACATTTTAGCGTATATCTGTTCTCTTTTTGCCATTTTGATACAAGGCTCGAAAAATTATTATTTTTTATTTTATTTTTTATTTTAAGTTTGCAACAAAGAAAATCAAAGTAAAAGAAAAGATAATAACATGGGGGGAGTACATTAAATGTGGATGCAGTGTATGTAATGTAAAAGAGGTAGACTGTATAAATATAAATAATGCAACCATAATAATGGAGCTACGTCTAGTCTTTTCTCATAAACCACATGCCATTGCTTTTTCTTCTGTGCTTTCAACGTCTCACCTATGCATCTATGTATTATAGATATCATCCAATAAGGATATGTTTTAATTACACTTCTAATAATAATACCCCTTTAGACCCCATATGATAATTCCCGTACGTGCAACTCTTTTGGCTACGTGGATGCATAACGAGGACATGACTAATGTTCTTTTGCGAGACCTTACATTGTAGATAATTTTTCTTTATAATTTTGTTCTAATATGGAGTGAGTTTTTGAACTCTGTGTGCCCAATGCATATAATCTGCACTCTGCAGCATGCAAGTAAAGAGTACAACAGATAATAATTGATTACTACGACACTAAAATCGACCAAAAAAGCATGCATTTGTAGTGTGAGAATAGAATAGTTAGTCTCCTGTGGTTTTCGGTTAAAAGAAACTTGGACTAAATCCCGGATTTTTGAGAATAGAAGAATAGTGCATGTTCAATCAACTGTACCTAACAACCCGTCAAACCTATATACAACATGTTAATTTAATAAATCCTATAATTATCAACCTAACCGGCTAATAAGCCAATCAGTTTTGGAGGTTTGGTTCATAACAAACAGCGTATTAGAAAACTCGTTTTCATACAGCCTTGTATATATTTTGGATTTTTTTGGGGTTATTTTGGTATATTGAAACCAATATTCAGGTAGTAGGTACTATGGTTGTTGGGCCACATAAGTATTTAGGATAATATTCGTGTAATTGAAGACTAGATATTATATTTTTCGGAACAGGATGTTTTCGGATTCAAGTGCCTTGGAAGAAGAAAGGTAACATGAAGAATAGTGAAATAAAACAAATTATTCTTTAGTTGATGTTTGTCGCAGTCACATGTATTCTTATATTTACCAACTCAAAGACTTTAGAAACGGAAGATAACGAAGAATATGGCGATCGAGTTACATGTCCGGCATATATACAGACATGTCAAATTTATAATATATAGTTATCCTTTTAGCGAAGACGCAGACGCTGACGCATCAATATAATTACCATTGAAATAATTAAGCCACTATGAAGCATGCTTGTCAACCTTCATTTACTACTTAGTCTACTTAGCTTTGGGACCATATACATACATCTCCATAACTACGTTGCGACTCTTACGATATATACGTGTTTTGTGTTCATATTATATAATTGAGCAATTAATCACGTGAAAACAGCTACGGCACGTAAAGAAAAATGACATGCAGACCCTACCAAATTACATACTTTGATAAATATGGCTAAAAACATTAATACCTTCTAAACCAAAACGGGTCCATTCAAGATCTTGACTACGCCATTTTTGTTAATGTCTTGAAAGAACTGAAACCACAAGTAACAGGTCACCCTTACACTCTCTTTAAGAGAAAACGAACAAATTAACACACATGTTTAGATTATTTGTCTGTTTGTGTACTCTGATTTTTGGATATATAATAAATTTAAAATATTATCTAGTTTTGCATAATCCAAAATCAAATAGTAAGAATTACCGACCATATGGTTTAGGAGCAGTCTTTACATTATTCTGACCGACTGACTATACAGTGGCTAGCTAGTTGTGAACACTATGTTTAACTATTTATAATGGGATTTTGGTGAGACACGAGATATTCATGGGTGTAAAATATACATAGTGACATCAAAAGGAGAAAACTTTACATGAAGCTTCCTTTCAGAGAAAATTTACGTTCATATAAAATTAAAGATATGTGCTATCTAAAAAGTAAATAAAAACTAATATACAATAATCAGAGTCATCTCAACTATTTAGATGTATAGTTGTTGTTTTTGTTTTGTCGAGCGGAATTAATTTCATCTATTATGTGCAATATGAGTATGATTCCTCTAAGTAATTTTTAATACAAATTTAGTTACAATAATTGACTTTGTTGGTGACTTATATAGTTATATTATAAGTGTTTTCTATTATAAGTTGTCAGATCTAGGAATAGAAGGAGTCCATGCATAAAGAAACTAATCGTGTTTTAGAGAGCTTTTAATTTTGCATGGAAAGTCAAAGTTAGGAAATGCAAAGTCTGACCAACTCGTGAGAGCATCTAGAATAACGGAATCAAAAAGTCAAAGTGTCTCCCTCTCTCTCGCTCGGCAAGCTAGTGGTGGGTTCCGTTGGGACGGACGGACGTGTAAGTAACGGCGCGTCGATCTCACGCTGTTTCGGTCACACACCCAGAGACCAATTTACAAAAGTACAAAGAAGGGAACTAGGTGAAGAAGACACTAATTACACGTGTTGTGTTATCATTCGTTGCATTAAAAGAAGCGGAACTAGAGTAAACACGGTGAAGGGAAAAAAAAACAACAACTATAAAGGTGGTGCAAACTCCACGCGCGATTGATCGTTTTACTATAAAGTGTACAAAGACCATGTAAAAAAGATTAGGTTATGACTTATACGAGTCAAACAAAAAAACAGGCTATGGATGTGAGAACTGAGAGAGAGATTCTCCTTCCGAAGTTATTTAAGTGTGGAGGAGCTTATCACCGTAAACAGTTCCGAACTAAATTGAAAGAGTTTTATGAATTTGAGTTGTGTATTGCTCTTTTTGGAAAAAAATTCGGATCCTTACAAAGTGACACCCCTTACATATTTATACTCTCACAATTAATTACCCAATTAATGTACAATTAATAGGGCACGATTTGCGCGGACTAATTAACACCCTAAATGCAGGAATCTTTGACCGGGCCGAGCTGCGGGCTGACCAGCACGAAACGTCTCCGCTCTCTTTCCTTTTCTGGCCTGATGGGCCATCATTAATATGTTCTCGGCCCATCAATAAACCGGCCTGGCTGGCTGTTACCGAGATGGCAGATCGTGGGTACAACAGTTGCCCCCAAGTCTCCGAGCTAAACAGTTCGGGGGACTTTAACCCTAAACGATCAATTTCGAAACTGAATATTTCCCCATATCTCCACGATTTGATTGAGGTAATGATGGGATTTGCCTTCCGAACAAGCCTCGGGCCCACTAGATGGCGTGTTGGTTAAAGAGAGAGAAGAAACGGTGCGAGACCTTTCACTTCCCAGGTAATCATTGCTTTCTAGGTGTCGTGTATAAGGTAATCCCGACTTCTCTCTCCCTTAATCTCCAGTTTATGTTTGATGCTCTTAAATCCTCTCGCTTTTCTCCGTAAATCTTCCTGCTTTCGCCGGAAAAGCCTTTCTCCCTCCTTCGTTCTTTACTAATTTCTGGAAAAGATGTCTCCTCCGAAATCCTCATCGGGTAAACCTGCGAAAACCACGATTCCAGGCGTTTTGGCCACATCCGCCGTCAATCCTCTCGGCGGCGAACCTGGCGGAGATTAGAGGCTCCACCGGGATTCCGTCTGAGATTGAACTAGATTCCCGGATTCCCACGAGTCTCCGGAGAATCCTCCCGGGATACTGCTGCGCGTTCGAGATTTTCTTCTGCGTGTGGCTTGTCGTTTCCCCTTCCCGAACTCATCGTTAAGATGATGTTCGAACTAGCTTCGCTCTTCCCCAAATGTGCCGAACTTCGTTCGGACCGTTATGTGCTTGCAAACCTTGGGGGAGGAATTCAATACCAGCTCTCACTGGCGGACTTCCTCCGGTATACACCGTGAAGACGACGTCGTACTAAGGGTACACTTTACGTGAGCCCGCTCTCCGGACTGAAGGTCTTCGACGACCTGCCTGAGAAAGACGAGAAATGGAGAAAGTCCTACTTCTTCTTTCCGGTCAACGAGTCACTTTTGGCCATCGCACGAGCTCGTTTGTTTCGAAGTGGACCTCGAAAATTGGTAGACTAGCGTTTCCTAGGCCCAGCTCGAGTGTGATTTTGTTTCTTGTCTCACTTTTAACTGTTTCCTTTTCAGATCACTTTGAACGCGGATTGCTTTGCCCTACGTTCGCTGAGTTCTTTTCGAGGTTCTGGAGCCAAGGACAAATTGCTTGGGACTCTTTCTCCTGAGAGGATCGAGAGTCCACGGCAAGGCTCGGAAGGCGTTCTCATCTGCTCAACGCCTAAGCGTCTCGGAGATGAACTACGGGGAAGAGAGGGCGTGCCGAATTGCCGAAAAGAGGCGAAAAACAGATGGCGATGGCCCTTGCTGAAGGCAAAGCTCGCATTTCTAACAAGAACTCCTCCAGCTCCTCCGCTCTCGAGGTGGGCGGAACTTCCGCGCCTCCAACTGGCTCTCCCGAGCTCGGCACTGACTCAACCGGAGCTCCTGCTGGTCCGTTGATCCCCCGTGATTGTCATCGCTGATTCTAGTGAGTGAGAGCCACGGGAGGTCGCTCCTTCCCCCAATACCGAAGAATACCTCCAAAGAGGCCTCCTCTCAGCATACTGATTCATCAAAGAAGAGGAAGGAGCCTGAGACCGCCTCTCCTCGTGAAAAGGGGCGAGCCCGGACTGGCCCGTCGGGAGATGAGCGAAGTAGATCTAGCTCGAAAGACAGGGGGTCCTTCCTCGGAGGGAGGCCTAAGGAGGCCCTACCGCCTAAAGACTCCGGACGAAATCTTCCGAAGGAACACGCTCTTCTCCCGAGGTAAATTGTCTTAACTTTTCTTTTGTACCTCTCGATAGTCCGATAGTTGTCGCTGAAATGACTTGCGCAAAATCTTTCAGCTCCTCCTACGTCCCCAGCCGATCTAATGCGGAGCTACGTCGTCCGGAGTTCGGATCCCGGCATTCGCGGATATGACCGAGTGTCAATCGCGCAAACTTCTTTCGCCGGATAAACTCGGCGAGGTAAATATTCCTTGTTTTTCTTTCCCCCCTTTTTGTTTTCGCAATTCGGTTGCTTAATAAGCTATCTTTTCAGCTGATGATCGAGTTTAATTCCTCGGTGGCGTCTTACGAAGATCAGCTGTTCGCCTCCTCCCTCGTCCTCCGGGTGAGCCTTCTCCGGGGAAAAGGTTGCTGACCTGGAAGCCCAGGTGAAGGAGTACGCTTAGAGGCGGAGAACGCTTCGACCGTGGAGAAGCCGAACAAATCCGGGCTCGGATGAAGAAAGCCGAGTACAGGTGCTTGACCTCGGAATTGCCAATGAAGACCTCCGAGACAAACTAAAGAAGGCGGGGGATCTTTACTCGAGGCCGCGAGAGGATGCGAAGGCAGCAAGGAGCAGGTTGCACGATATCGAGCTCCGCAATCAGCTACTCGAGGCTGGCAACAGCTGCGAGATTGAGAAGGTGCGAAGGGAGGAGAGGCAGGCAATGAGGCGGACTCTCCGTCCTCTGGTCGAGGAGGTGAAGGTCACCTTCGAAGAGAGGAGAAGCTAGCCCCGCTTCAGATCCGAGCTGCCGAGATCCGAGCTAACCGGATGCTGGTCGAAGAGATCTCGGGGTGAGATCGAGGATATGGAGGCCGAGCTCGGGCTCCTGAGAACTGACGAGGAGGAAGCTGACGAGAAGGTTTCAAAGGTAGCTCCCGTGAACTCGACCTTGCTGCGTTCTCGAGCTTTTAGCGGATACGCCCGATCTCTTATGCACCGAGCACCCGCTTAGCGTCACAATAGACGAGTCCGGTACTAACCTCGGGCAACTCTCGAACCAGGGGATGGACGACTATCTGGCGACCACCAGGTCGGAAGGAGACTAGCGGAGATGGGCTTGGCCCTTTCCGAGGCGGCGTCGATCCTACTCCCAATCAATAGTTCTACTCTGGGGTTGTCTTGGCACGAGTTGCCCCCTGTTTTGTAGTTTTTATTTTTAGACTCGTTTCGGAGTGTTTTGGTCGTGGTGACCGCTCCGTTTTATTTGTTTTCTTTTTGTTGCTCAATGTGAACTATATTTCCACAATCTTTCGTTTAAGAAGATGGTACGAGCAGAAATAAACTCGAAGTGAGAACCGGCTGATTAGTTCGGAAAAGACATCCTAACTTAGGTAAAGCTGGATACGAAGTGATTACTCCGGTTTAGATAAGAATTTTGCGAAACCGAGCTGACTTTGAGCAAAGCGGAGGACGAAGTGAGGACTTTGGATTAAGCTTTTCGCAAAATTTAGCTTTAAAGTAAAGCTGAATACGAAGTGAGAACTTCGGTTTAGGCTTCGCGAAGTGTGACTTCGGCTTTAAATGGTAGATGCGCGGTCAGGACTTCGGCTTTTTTTTGAAGTGAGGACTTTGAATTAAGCTTTTCGCAAAATTTAGCTTTAAAGTAAAGCTGAGTACGAAGTGAAAACTTCGGTTTAGGCTTCGCGAAGTGTGACTTCGCTTTTTTTTTTTTTTTTTTTTTTTTTTTTGGCCATAAAAAAGTTTGAAAACTTTAAATTTTATTAATATGGATAGCTGGACCCGAAGTGGGCTGCTACGTACCCTATCGGGATCAAGCCAAATCGTAGTTCGATACAAAGACATTAACTGTAAAAAGTTTAAGGTGTAAAGAATTCCACGACCTCGGGACTGGTTTTCCCTCGAATCTTCGAGCTGATAAACTCCATTTCGGACTTCGCGAGTAATTCTGTATGGTCCTTCCAATTGATTCCCAACTTTCCTGCATTGAGCTCCTCGGTATTCTCCTGGACTTTTCGCGGACGAGGTCGCCCACTGCCAGGGTCGCCTCGGATTTTGGAGTTATAGTACCGAGCCACCGTGCTTTGGTAGTTCGGATCCGGGCTAGCGCCTGGTCCCACGCTCGTTGATTGTATCAAGAGTATCCTGTAGGAACTCCTCATTTTCTCTGCTCGGAGTGGGTTCAGCGAGTACGGACTCCGGGTATTTCTATGTCAACTGGGACTACGGCATCGACTCCGTAAACCAGGGAGAAGGGTGTTTCATTAGTGGCCCGCCGAGGTGTTGTTCGGATTGCCCGGAGGACACCCTGAAGTTCGTCCGGCCAGCGCCCTTGCGAGCATCGAGCCGCTTCTTCAAGTTGGCAAGTATGACCTTATTCATTGCCTCTGCTTGCCCATTACCTTGCGGGTAACGAGGGGTTGACTTGTTGAGTCGGATTTTCCACTTCGCGAGAACTCTTCGAACTTCGAAGAGATGAATTGCGGAGCCATTGTCCGTGATGATTTCATATGGGGCCGTAGCGGTAGATTATGCTTTTAAGCACGAACTGCTCCACCTCGTCGCTTGTCACTTTCGCATAGGCTGCTGCTTCCACCCACTTGGAGAAATAGTCGGTAAGAGCGAGCACATACTGGACTCCTCCTGGTCCTCGATGTAATGGACCGATGATATCCATAGACCACCTCATGAATGGGTATGGCGCGGACACTGATGACAGGAGCTCGGTAGGTTGGTGAATTGACGGGCGTGCTTCGACACTTCTCACAAGTTCGAGAATACTTTTCGCAGTCCGCGACCATGGTAGGCCAGAAGTAACCTTGACGTTTGATTTTGAAAGCCAGAGTCCGACCTCCGGAATGATTCCCATTGGGTCCGTCGTGAACAGCTCGCATTAGCATCGCGGGCTCTTTACCAGCCACGCAAGTCGATAAGGACCTGCTATACTTCGGCGTAGAAGTATTCTGTCATGAATACAGTACCGCGCACTTGTGACCTTGAGCTTCCTAGCTGCCCACTTGTCGGCTGGGAGTTCCCTTTTTCAAGGTAAGCCCAGATCGGGCTCCGCCAGTCATCTGCCCCCAGCTGTTAGAGTTCGTGCTGCTCGAGGTGGCATGTGGGATGACGGCTTGATTGTCAGCTGGTAAGCTCGATGATTCCGGAGCTGAACTTTCGTCGAGCTCGGCGAGAGGTGGGTGAACTTCCATCGGGGTAAGCAAGACATGGTCCAGATCTTCCGAGGTTCGAGAGTGCAGCCGTCTCACGAGCTGCTTCCTCGGCGGCCAGCTGTTTTTCATTGCGCGGGTCACGACGTGGGTGCCCTCCAGCCGGATGCTAGGAAACTGGATGACTTCGACGGGGATGATCCTTGTTGTCGCAGGATCCGAAGTGGAGGCCAAAGATGCTAAGGCATCCGCAGAGTTCTCACTTCGTGGGATCTTAGTGATTTCGAACTCTTCGAACTTGGCGACTAACTCCCGAGCTGCGGACAAGTAAGCCTCCATGCGGCCATCCTTTGTTTCGTACTCCCAAAAACTGGTTGGTGACCAGCTGCGAGTCGCAAAAGCTCGAAGTTTTCGGACACCAATCCCCACTCCGAGCGCGCGGCGAGGAAAGATTCGTACTCGGCTTCGTTGTTGGACGCACTGAAAGCCAAGCGAAATGATTGCTCGATCACTTCGCCGGTAGGAGAAGTGAGGCGGACTCCAATTCCTGCCCCGATTTGGAAGAAGCTCCATCAACATACAGCGTCCATGGAGTTTCGACAGTGTCGCTAGCCGAGGAGGCTAGTGGGAGTTCGATCAGAAAATCGGCCAGCACTTGAGACTTCGCACAAGTTCGAGTCCGGAACTCGATGTCATATTCGCTCAACTCAACCGACCATTTAGCCAGCCGCCCGGATTGGCTCGGACTATGTAACACCGTCCGAGCGGCTGTCGTCGGGATTATGATCGTATGGGACTGGAAGTAAGGCCGCAGTTTCCTTGCCGAAGTGACCACTGCTAGGGCCAATTTTTCCATCATGGGATACCTCGACTCCGCGCCGGTGAATGATTTGCTGATATAGAAAATTGGTCGCTGCTCCCCCTTTCTTCTCGAACCAAAACTCCACTGACCGCACTATCCGATACGGCTACGTAAAGAAAGAGTGGCTCTCCGAACTCAGGCTTCGCCAAGACCGGTGGTTCGACAGATAAGCTTTGAGTTGGGCGAATGCTTCCTCACACTTCGCATCCCACAGGAAAGTTTTTCCCCTTTTCGTAACAGCTGGTAGAAAGGAAGGCATTTATCCGTAGATCGGGAGATGAAACGGTTGAGAGCTGCGATCCGCCCGTTAAGGCGCTGCACTTCGCGCAAGGTCCTAGGAGAACTCATAGACAGGAAAGCATTTATTTGCCTCGGGTTCGCTTCAATGCCTCTTTCTGTGACAATATACCCCAAGAATTCTCGATGGAACTGCAAAGGTGCACTTCGTGGGGTTGAGCTTCATCCCGAACTGATCCAGGATGTCGAAGCAAACTTTCAGATCGGCGAGATGCGAACTGGCTTCCATTGATTTCACCAGCATGTCATCGATGTAAACTTCCATTGTTTTTCCGAGTTGATGCTCGAACATTCGGTTCACCAGCCTTTGGTAAGTTGCTCCCGCATTTTTAGCCCAAAGGCATCACCTTGTAGCAATAGATCCCGCGGTCCGTAATGAATGCAGTCTTCTCCTGGTCGTCCGGGTTCATTAGGATTTGGTTGTAGCCAGAGAATGCATCCATGAAGGACATCAGCTCGTGACCCGAAGTGGACTCAACTAACCGGTCGATATGCGGAAGTGGAAAGCTGTCTTTGGGGCATGCCTTATTCAGGTCGGTGAAATCGCAGACTCGCGACTTTCCGTTCTTCTTCTTGACCACGACTGTATTTGCGAGCCACTCAGGATATTTTACTTCGCGTATCGGCCCTTCAGCAAACGTTCAACCTCTTTGTTTACGATTTCAGCTCGTTCCGGACCCAGCTTCCTTCGCTTCTGCTTTACAGGTTTGAACGTAGGATCCACATTCAGCTCGTGGGAAATGACTTCTGGACTAATGCCGGGCATCTCGTCCACGGACCACGCGAAGGTGGCCATTCTTTCTCGCAGGAAGGCTACCAGGGCGGCGCGAAGCTCGCTATCCAACCCTACTCCGATCTTGATTTCTTGATCCGGGAATTTGCCATTGATGAAAATGGACTCGGTGAGGTCACCTTTTAGCTGCTTCCGAACTGGATTTTCGGGACCTCGAGCTGTGGTTGCTATTGGATCAGGAGCTTGTGACTTGCGAGGTAACAGCTCCTGGCTGTCCTTTGGCTTCCCAGAACCTCCGGACTCCTTGTGGGGTCGGAAATTTGACTTGATGGTACGTCGAGGCCACCGCCTTCATCGATAGAGCCAGGGAGTTCCCAAAATAACATTATAGGCCGCAGGTCGGTCGAAGACCGTGAACTCCACCATTTTAACCACTCCTTGAGTGGACACTGGTAATGTGATCGTGCCCAAAGACATCGACGTCTCGCTGGTGAACGAGACCGGGGTGAGGTGGTCTATGATGTCTTTCTCTCGATACCCATTCTGTGAGCGTCTCAAGGAAGATCAGGTCTACCGAACTCCCAGTATCAACTAGGATTCGGCAGACTTCGTGGTTCGCTACATCAAGCGAGATGACGAGCGCGTCATCGTGCGGAGTGTCCAACCCCTCAGTTTCCTTCTCGGAGAAAGAAATTTCAGGTAGATCGCTAGCTACCAATTTAGCTCGCTTCGGCTGGGGGCTAGTGAGCTTCCGCGATGATCTTTGATCGCAGTGATGGAATTCCGAAACAGACGCGATCCTCCCATTATCACGTCGATTCTTTTCTTGGGAGCTCCACTTCCATCAGACTGCTTTGGTTTCTTTGCAGGTGGAGCATCCTCGTCCACTTCGGGAGTCGCTTTTGCTCCAACTCTTCATCGTGACATTCGGCATCTCTCCCGCACGCTTTTCTGCGAGATGCATCAGCTTCTTACAGTCACGAGTAGAATGACTGTTGGTTTTATGGAGCTCGCAGTACGTGTCCTCATCTCGGACCCATTTGTTACTCGGGAGTACGCCGCTCTTGGAGCGCGGTGAAAATGGTGGTTTGGACGGTGAATTCTTTGGGGAATTCTTTTTGGGAGATTGGGTGACTGCGAAAGTGCTCGGCCCGGACTTCGGAGTCGTAGGCGGAGTCTTTTTGGCAGGTGCTTCGGCGTGGTTTCCCTGCGGGCGGGCGTTTTTTTTCGCGCAGCGCGAGTTTGTCTTCTTGCGACTATCCAGTTCGAAGCTCGGTGTAACGCGTCCTGAATAGTTGGGAAACGATTCACGGACAACTCCTCGCGATGGCGAGAGATGCCAGGCTTAAGCGCGGCCAGGGCTGTGGAGTCCGAAGTCCGGAATTTGGACCTGGATCTCCTTGAATTTAGTTATGTAAGACCGGAGGGATTCTCCAGCCTTTTGGCTTAGGTTCCAAAGCTGAGCATCCGTCACCAGTTTCGATTAGGCTAGAATACTGCTTGACGAACGAGGTTGACAGCTCGGTAAAGTTGGTAATGGAGCCAGCTGCTAAGGATGTGAACCAAAGCAGTACCGGTCCACTAAATGTTTCTGCGAACAGCTTGCGTACCCAGCGTCGCTTCATGGGGCTCGAGGTCCACCCGGCTAGCTGTCAGCAAGAAAGTCTTGAGGTGATTGGTCGGATCTCCTTTTCCTTCGTAGCTCGAGAATTTAATTTTGCCAGTGTCCTTGATGCGGACTCGGGCTATTTGGTCGGAAAAAGGAGTTCGCCTCGACTCCTCGATCACCGGAATATATCCGGAGCTGAGGTGGTTGCACTATGCATAACGGACCGCATGTCCCGAATTTCGCTCTGCATGCGGAAGATCTCGGGGTTGACAGTATACCCCGAAGCCGAAGTGTTTCCATCTACCGGGAGAGGAAGACGGACTGGGACCTCGGAAGGTCGGACGACGCCGGGCTGAACCGGTGTGTGGCCGTCGCCGGCCAGTGGTAGCGCCGTTTGCGTGGTTTGAGGCGGGAACGAATCTCCCGGAGTGACGTTTGTTGCTGCTCTTGCGAAGTGGAAGGTGGAGTCACACACGAGAAATCCAAAGCACGTCGACGTGGGTTTGGTCAGAGGATAGGAGATCGACCCGATCGGCGTACGCGCGGTGGGAGGCTGAGAGGTCTACTACGGACGTCGTGACTTCGTCCAACGAGCGGAGACTGGCCTTCCAGCTGTCGAATCGCTCAGTTAGGGCGGCGGAGCGAAGCTTGCTGTCGGTCGGACTTTTCGGACAAGTCTGCAGGAGCTTGTGGATCACCTCCAAAGATGCTGGGAGAGCTGGTTACCATAGCGGTGGTTTTGTGGAATGAACTTGTGTAAGAAGTCGGAACTGGTGAGAGTCAGGCGATAATCCCCCTCCTTAGCGAAATGTGAGAACTGAGAGAGTTCTCCTTCCGAAGTTATTTAAGTGTGGAGGAGCTTATCACCGTAAACAGTTCCGAACTAAATTGAAAGAGTTTTATGAATTTGAGTTGTGTATTGCTCTTTTTGGAAAAAATTCGGATCCTTACAAGTGACACCCTTACATATTTATACCCACCAATTAATTACCCAATTAATGTACAATTAATAGGGCACGATTTGCGCGGACTAATTAACACCCTTAAATGCAGGAATCTTTGACCGGGTCCGAGCTGCGGGCTGACCAGCACGAAACGTCTCCGCGCTCTCTTTCCTTTTCTGGGCCTGATGGGCCAATCATTAATATGTTCTCGGCCCATCAGATAAATCCGGCCTGGGCCTTCTGGCCTGTTACCCGAGATGGCAGATCGTGGGTACAACAGCTCGGTTAGCCAATGTACTCATGTAGAAGAGTGTTGGAATAGTATCATGTATGTGTACTTTTTCCTATCTCATAGATAAATCATAGATGTATAGAAGAAGAAGGTACATAGGACTAGTAACACGACAAGAGAATTGAGATGTACAATGCGCATTAAATACTATAAAAGACGTAAAGTATAAAGGAAGTGATTAAAACCAGTTGTTAATTAGTAGTAATATTCAAACAACTTAGCTGGCTAATTTAGAATATTTGCAAGCTAGATTCCCACTCTCTTTTTCCCCTTCTTTCAATTTACACCTTTCCTTCCTTAGAAATATATAGCAAAAGAATACTACATTTATTTTATTAATTGGAGTAGGATTAATGTAGGAGAGACAACATCGTCAGACCAAAAATAAATCATCATCATTCCTCATCCCTTCCCGAGCTAGCAGCTCTCAAATACTACTATAGTACTCCTACTATACAACTCATAAAATATACAAAAATAAATACACTTTCATTGAGATTTGAGCCAAAACAGAGAAGAAGGAGTAGAAGAAGAAGAAGAAGAGGGAAAGAGAAAGATCTCCTCCAGCGGATCAGTCCCCGCTTTAAAAGCATTGGCGGCGACTCATTTCATCTCTCTTCCTCCTTTAATTCTCTCTCTCTCTCTCTCTCTCTCTCTCTCTCTTTCTATATTTATTGACACTCTCAAAGACAAAAGCAATTCTTCCTTCTCCTTCTCTCTCTCTTTCTTACGCCATTTGGGTTTTTTGCTTTTATTTCCTGTGTGTGTGATTATGATGATGGGATTATCTTTCTGAGACTTTTCTTATTTTCTTGGAAAGTTGAAATTGAAAAAAAAAAAGAAAAGAAAACTTTATAAATGGTGTATCTGTGTTCTCTGTTCGGGTCAATAAATGCTGTTAGTAAATTGGTTTAGTTGAGATGGGAGAAAAAGATCCCGTTGTCCGAGGGAGTTTGGTTTCTTGCAAAAGGATAGTGAGGCAAAACATGGGTTTGGTTTCTCTTGTCTCCTTTCCAACATCCCTTTTCCATTAATGGTCTTTCCTTCTTCCAACATCACCCACCTCAACTTTATCAAACAATCTTTTCTTTTTTACCCCCTTTTCTTCTTCTTCTTCTTTGGTTCTGGTTTTTTTTGATCGGTTCGAAAAAGAGAGAGTAAAGCTGCTTCAGAGTCAAACAAAGGTGTGTTCTTTTTTTGGTAAAGAAGACGAAGTAGTAAGATGAAGTTCATGAAGCTTGGCTCTAAGCCTGATACATTTCAATCTGATGGCAAATTCGTCAAGTAAGCATCATTTTTAATGTTTTTTTTTTCTCTTACTATTTTTTACTTTGATGGGTCATATGTTCTACTGTTTTTGTTATGTTCTGTTCTAGTTTCTATTCGTTTTTTTTCTCCACATGTTTTGCCTCTGTCTGGTTCTTGTAGGGTTTCTAGAAGCATGTTGTCCCCTCTTCTCTTGGTTTCTATCTTTTAGAGCAGAAGCTGTTAAAAAAAACAGATTCAGTGACTTCCCTGACAAATTCTCATGAATATACAGATAGTTAAAAAGTGCTTAAACTCACTTTGTTACTTACCAGTTAAAAATACTCTGTTTTTGATTTTAGAGATAGAATAAGTTTTTATCATCATCATCATCATCACCATTATTGTGATTGTTTCACTCATCACTTTTTTTTTTGCGGGAAATACCACAAAGAAAAAGGCTATAGAATTAACAAGAAATGGGTTATTATGAGTTTCAGGAGTGGTCCATCCATTAGATGATGATCTGTCTTTGTTTATGTGTTGGTGTTGTTGTTGTTGTTTTGTGGTCCTGATTTGTTAGAGCAAAAGAGTGGAAAGCAAAAGGGAATGATGATTATGAGTTTTCTTCTAATTTAGAAAGTGAAGAATCTCTCTTTACTTTTGTTACTTATGCTTTATTTCTGTTTATATCTGAGACATCTCTTCCAAGTTATGATATCTGGACTTTCTAAACTAGGCTAAGAATCTTGTTTCCTTTGTTTTGTTCTATAAGTGAAATGAAAAGTAATGATTATCTTTGGTAGTTGAGACGTAAACATGATAAATTTGCCTGTGGTTGTATGGTTCTGAATAAAAACATAACATCTAAAATGTTTAAGAAATGAGTTTTAACTAATTAATCTGTAGAGTTCTTGTTTAGATGATTGTGCTTTTGGTCTCAATGTTTAATCTGACCATCAATTTCTTCCGCACAGGTATGCTGTTTCGGATCTAGACAGTGATGTTACTATACATGTTGGCGAGGTCACATTTCACCTCCATAAGGTACAGTCTCGTAATGCTAATAACAGAATTTGTTACTGATGGGTTCTTCTTGTAATGCAAGATGTATTTCTTATGGTGCAATGTTACATTTTCAGTTCCCGCTGCTATCAAAGAGCAATCGAATGCAGCGACTGGTTTTTGAAGCGAGTGAAGAAGAAACTAATGAGATCACTATACTAGACATGCCAGGAGGACACAAAGCGTTCGAGATCTGTGCTAAGTTTTGCTATGGGATGACGGTTACCCTCAATGCTTACAACATAACCGCAGTGCGATGTGCAGCTGAGTATCTTGAAATGACTGAAGATGCTGATCGCGGTAATCTCATATACAAGATCGAGGTTTTCCTCAACTCTGGCATATTCAGAAGCTGGAAAGACTCAATCATTGTGCTTCAGACAACAAGATCTCTGCTTCCTTGGTCTGAAGATCTGAAGCTTGTCGGTAGATGCATTGACTCTGTTTCAGCTAAGATATTGGTGAATCCTGAGACGATCACTTGGTCTTATACACACAACAGGAAGTTATCTGGACCTGATAAGATAGTTGAGTATCATCGGGAGGAGAATGTGATTCCAAAAGATTGGTGGGTTGAAGATGTATGTGAGCTCGAGATTGATATGTTTAAGCGGGTGATGAGCGTTGTGAAATCAAGTGGAAGGATGAACAATGGTGTAATTGCTGAAGCACTTAGATACTATGTTGCAAGGTGGTTACCAGAATCTATGGAGTCTTTGACAGCAGAAGCAGCTTCTTCAAACAAACATCTCGTTGAGACGGTTGTTTTCTTGTTGCCAAGAGTAAACAGAGCGATGAGCTACTCTTCTTGCAGCTTCTTGCTCAAACTCCTTAAAGTTTCCATCTTGGTTGGAGCTGATGAGACGGTGCAAGAAGACTTGGTTGAAAACGTGAGCTTGAAGCTGCATGAGGCCTCGGTTAAGGATTTGCTGATCCATGAAGTCGGATTAGTTCATCGGATTGTTGATCAGTTCATGGCTGATGAGAAACGTGTGTCTGAAGATGATCGGTACAAGGAGTTTGTTTTAGGAAATGGGATTTTGTTGAGCGTTGGAAGATTGATTGACGCTTATCTCACACATTGTTCTGATCTTACGCTCTCTAGCTTCATCGAGTTATCTGAACTAATCCCGGAATCAGCTAGGCCGATTCATGATGGTCTCTACAAAGCTATTGACACTTTCATGAAGGTAAATAAGATGTTGTTTCTGAAAAAAGAATGAAACTTTACGGACATGTTTTGTAATATGTAGAGTTGGTTTTTGTAGGAACACACAGAACTAACGAAATCCGAAAAGAAGAGACTTTGCGGGTTAATGGACGTGAGGAAACTAACGGGGGAGGCATCGACTCACGCTGCACAGAACGAGCGACTTCCGTTGCGTGTAGTGGTGCAAGTTCTTTACTTTGAGCAGCTCCGAGTAAATCACAGCCCCGTTGCCTCTGTTGCAGCTTCGTCGCACTCACCGGTTGAGAAGATTGAAGAGAACAAAGAAGAAGAAGCGACGAAGAAGGTGGAGCTAAGCAAGAAAAGCAGAGGAAGTAAGAGCACGAGGAGTGGTGGTGGGGCACAGCTGATGCCGTCTAGGTCAAGGAGGATCTTTGAGAAGATATGGCCGAGTAAAGTAGAGAGTAGCAACAAGAGCTCTGAGGTTTCGTCTGGAAGCTCTCAAAGTCCGCCAGCTAAGTCGTCAAGCTCTTCTTCCCGGCGCCGGAGACATTCTATATCTTGAATCAGTGGGGAGAACCAAAATTTGTAAAGAGAAGCTATTATTATGGTCGTAGAACTTGTTGTTATAAGTGGTCTTAGAATTTGTGGTAGTTAAATTAAATTAAAACTGATGATGTTTCGTGTTCTGTGTTTCTTTTAGTCGTAAAAATTTGTTTAACAGTTTCGTTTAAGACTACTACTATAGTACTATCAACGTAATGTTTTATTAATCCTTGCAAAAAAAGGAAAAGAAAAGAGTTATGTTTTGGATTAGTCTTTAAAACAATCTTTAACATTCCTAATTTCTTTAGTTATGAAGTGGGACATTGAACTGTGATTTATTGGGCCTAATGGGCTTTAACTAGGGCCGATAAGTGATCCTACGTTTAGACGTTCATTTCCATTGTCGAGTAAATCTGATCTGACGGCTAGGAATCGCCGCCGGCCACAACTTGAGAGCCAAAACCCAAAACCCTCGGAACACAGAGGCGTCTTCTCGACGGAGCGAGAGAGAGAGAGAGTGAGAGAGAGATGCAAACAGTGAAAGCTTTGAGGAGAGTGACTGAACCCTTACAATGGGTTAGGTCCGTTTCTAATAGAAGAAGCTTTTCTGCTCTCCCGAACTATTCCGCATCAGATGCCGATATTGAAGACCAGGTTAGATTCTTATCTTCTTCTTTGGATCTTCACTAAATGTGCTTGATTTGGTAGTCCTGTTTGTGTAACTCTTAAACATTTTGATCTAATTTGATCGTAAATGAGGAATTTCACTCAAATGTTTCAATTTGGGTGATATAAAGTTTGGATTTTGCTGTAATTGAAGGTTATGGTGGAAGGAAAAGCTAAATCAAGAGCTGCAATTCTCAATAGCCCTTCTTCTCTCAATGCTCTTTCTGCTCCTATGGTATTATTGTCTTTACCATAGTTTTTCTCTTCTTGGATTTCAAGTCTGGTTTCTTAAGTTCATTTAGTCTTTCTTTTTTAGAGTTTTGCTTTAATATTTGTTTGTGTGTTTTAGGTAAGCCGGTTAACGAGGCTATACGATTCATGGGAAGAGAATCCAGCTATTTCGTTTGTTTTGATGAAGGTATGGCACTTGTCTCTAGCTTCATTTTACGAAGTTCGTTGCTACAGCTCAATAGATCATGTGTTCTTTTGATGCATGTGTAATTGGTTATACAACAATACAACATTCTCCGTTGATTAAGCTACTGTTTTGATTTTTGTATCTTTGAAGGGTAGCGGCAAAACTTTCTGTTCTGGTGCTGATGTCTTGCCTCTTTATCACTCGGTCAATGAAGGTGCATATCTACTAATCCTTTCATTGTTTTGAGGTTCAGAGCAAGCCATTCCAGATCCCTTTTACCTGTGTTAATCTGGTGAAGTAACTGAGAATAATTGCTTATGTATTGCCAATTTTATTTGTACAGGGAATACTGAAGAATGTAATCGTTTTTTCGAGAACTTGTACAAGTTTGTATACCTTCAAGGAACATATTTGAAACCAAATGTGAGATTCCTAGACTTTTCCTTGATGATATGTGTTAATACTAGATGGGATTGGTTCGTATGACCACGAGTGATTAGAAAGAGCTCGACTAGCTTATTTGCTTCCAGTCAATAATATATGAAGCTGATTTTGGGAGATAAGATGCAAGAGATAAACTATTTGAATGTTGTTTCTTGCTCTTAAACCTAAAGAGTTTTTATCTTACTCCAGATAGCTATTATGGATGGTGTAACCATGGGTTGTGGTGGTGGAATTTCAATTCCAGGGATGTTTCGTGTGGCTACAGATAAAACTGTATGTGGCTCTCGATCTATTATTACGTATCACTGGTTTTTTATGTTGAGTTCTTAAGAAATGAAGCTAAATCTCTTAGTTGATGTTCGAAGCCATTTTCTCTCAGTAGTGCCGTTTTCTTGTGTGATACTGTTTCTTCTTTTTTAATTTTGGATATGGTTAAGGTGTTCTGACCAACTGTCCATATGGGACGGGACAAGGTCCTACAGTCTCTTAAGAAAGAAGTTAAATCTGTTAGTTGTTGTTCAGCACCATTTACTCTGTATGTTATATATCATGGTGTCTAGTCAATTATCAGTAACGCCTTTCTCTTTGTGTAAAACGGTCTATTCTCTTGTACTTTGAGATTTTTGGTGGTAAAGCTGTTCTGACCGACTGTGCGTATACAGGTGTTGGCCCATCCAGAGGTCCAAATTGGTTTTCATCCTGATGCAGGAGCTTCCTATTATCTTTCACGGCTTCCTGGTTATTTAGGTGAACGTCACATTTGGCTGATATATCCACTAGATTCGTATTCTTTGCATAGTAAATTGATGGTCAAATTCTTGATCGGAATCTGACTAGCATACCAATATTTAACTGCAACGATTTGGTTTTTCTGAAGCGGTTTTTGTGTTTTCTTGTTCAGGGGAATACTTGGCTCTAACAGGGCAGAAACTTAATGGTGTCGAAATGATAGCATGTGGTCTTGCCACTCACTATTGCTTAAATGCGGTTTGATTCTTACCTTTTCCCATGTTTTGATCTTCCTCTTAAGTGCAGTCCTTATATTTGTTGTGGTGGCAGAGACTTCCGGTGATGGAAGAGAGAATTGGTAAACTGTTGAGCGATGATCCTACCGTCATTGAGGATTCTCTTGCTCAATATGGTGATCTTGTTTACCCTGACAATAGCAGTGTACTCCACAAGTTAATATTTTACCTTGTCTCCTTAACTTAAAATCTATTTGAATATCCCACAATCGTGTTACCAACAAATTCTTTTGTCAGGATTGAGATGATTGATAAATATTTTGGGCTTGATACGGTTGAAGAAATCATTGAGGCTATGGTAAGAGATCTTTTCCTAGCGTACTCGTGATATGATTCAATTGAGGACTCTAATTTGACAAGTTCTAAACTTTTACGTTTACCCGTGGCTCAGGAAAATGAGACTGCTAATTCTTGCAATGAATGGTGCACGAAAACTCTCAAACAAATCAAAGAAGCTTCACCTTTGAGCTTAAAGATTACTTTGCAATCTGTGAGTCCTTTTAGTCTCTTCTTCTCCTTTCTCCAAAAGCATCTCATTTTTTCTGATTCTGGCGATTTCTTCTCTTCTTAGATACGAGAAGGTAGATTCCAAACTCTTGATCAGTGTCTCACACGTGAATACCGTATATCTTTGTGTGGAGTTGCGAAGACGGTCTCTGGCGACTTTTGTGAGGTAAACTATATCACCAAATCCTCATGTAAAGCATCATTATATGCATATACTGAAAACGTTTGCTGTTGATAGGGTGTTCGAGCCCGTTTGGTGGACAAAGACTTTGCTCCAAAGGTGCATACAAACAGATCAGCCTTTAAACTAGACGTTTGGTACTCCTTTTGCTTATGTGCATGTTCCAGGTTTTAGTTTATGATATTTTGTGGTTTTCTCTTTCCAAAAATATTTGCAGTGGGATCCTCCACGCCTAGAAGACGTTAGCAAAGACATGGTGGATTGCTACTTTGCGCCAGCCACAGAGCTCGATGGTTTAGATTCTGAGCTGAAGCTGCCAACAGCCCAACGAGAGCCGTTCTTCTGAGGAATCTACTGATACTCCTTTACTTGCAATAAAGAATTCCACCGGTCTATTCTCAAATGAGATCCATGCGATGACCTTTTGCTGTCAAACTCTGTTTATCCTTCACTGTCAAGTTTATCTTCTTAATTAGGAGTGTCAAGATTTTAACTGTCCTAATGATAGTTTGTTTGTTCATCTTCTGTGACAAGATTCCATTATAATGTTGAAAGGCCAAAGTGTAGAATTTTTTTTTAAAAGCTTGATTGGATACAGAAACAGTTCAATTCCTACCCTGACTAGTGATTTTCAGGTAACATGCACCAAACAGGGACAGTGGCAAACTTCACATAAACGGTTAAGAACACTTCAGACAAAACGCTGTAAAATAAAATACACTTCTACTTAAGGATTCATCATCTAGAAAAACTGGTGCGGTGTTTCGAGCATGCTTTATAAGATCTTGGAACAGATCGTTCTGAACATGTTGAAGACTGTGGGTTGCACCATTCTAGTCCAGATCGAGAAGATTCAGGAACACGCTGAGCAAGCAGGCGGGCTGCGTCTTTCCACCATGAAACCTCTGTTTCTTTCTCTTGTAGTCTGCGTTCAACACGACTAAGAGCAGTCTCAAGCTTCAGTAACTCTTCTTGTTGCCTTGTCTCCAGTAACTCGTGCAGTTTTTTCTCTAGTTCGAACGGACAGACTCCATTTCTTTCATCGGTAACCACCATCTCCTGTATATGACTCTTAGCGACCTCATTTTCCTACAAACACCCAAAGAACTACAAGCCTTAGAAATCAAGAAAATGTAAGAAGACAAAAGAGGTTTTTGTTATTGTGATTACTTCAAGTTTGCGTTGTCTCTGATACTGATACTTTGTGTGTCTATCCTCTGCTTTTTCATCCAGAGGTAACCTACATACCTCAGCCTGAAGTTTTGAGTTGCGGTCTGGTTTTGAGACCTCGAAATCTGTGTACTCCTCTTGAAGAAGAACACTAGTAGATGACTCTTGGAAAATGGATGACGCCAAATTCGAGAATTCTTGAGGAGAAAACTGGTAACCGCTTGCTTCATTTGAAGAAGACATTGGTGGATTTGCCTCTACTTCTTTCTTCTGTAACTCTTCTTTCGCATTGAGAAGAAACATCTCCATTTGCATCCGCAGGTTTGTCATCTTATCAAGCTCAGTCTTACTTGCAATTACAAGATAGAGCAAAAAAGAACCAATCCCCATTTCCAAAGGTGCTTCTCTGCTTTGTGATTCTGCACAAATCAAAACCATTGCTAATTAGTACATAAATGTGTAGGAAGAAGGAAAAATACAAACTTCTCACCAAATTGATTAGTTTCTGGAGTATTCTCGTTAAGGCGTTTCGTCGAACACCTTATGGGCGGTAATTTGTATCCTCTGGTATTATCATCTTCTTCTTCAACTCCCTCCCCTGTCTCTCTCTTCCCCTTGGAACTTCTCAAACCAGATAGCCACCGACCCACAACCTTCCGAGGCGTGTAACACTCCACAACAGTGCACCCATCTCCCTTCCTCCGCCGAGAGTGACCACTGGCTTCCATTGAAAACAACCAAGGGAAAACAGAAACTAATACTAATGAGTTTGTGGGTTTGGAACAAAGATACGAGATTTAAAAAGGTAGTAGGAGAAGGGAGGGAGGGACCGAGATCGGGTTGACATTGATAATGGTGGGACGGAGTCGTAACAGAGAGCGATGAACAGATGGGGTGAGGTATTTAATGACATTCACGAGACTTGCAGAGTTTTATCCCTATGGAGGGAAATCTTCATTTTGTTCTCTTTTTGAATTCTTTTTATTTATTTTTGTTTTTGTTTGCGGGAATCTTTCTTCAATCATTGATTGCTTCTTCTCAATCATTGTGTAAATACTACTTTGTGTAACACAAATATTAGAGGGGATTTAAGGAGGACTCTTATGATAAATAAGATAAAAAATAAATCAAAATTAAAAAAAAAAGTAAGAGGCAACTCTTATTTAGTAATTAGTATACTTAAGAGGTAACTCTTATTCTTATTTCGTAAACAGTACAATATATTTTGTTAAAAAATTCTAAACAGTATATAAGAGTCTCAAATTTAAAGTCCACCATTGGACTTGTCCTTATTGGATTGTGGTTTATAAAGAACTTTGATGTATTTAGAAATGATGTGTTATTTAATTGTGTATTTTAAAAAATTTATTAAAATCTAGCTATTTAATATACACTGGATTTAGTCTGATTTTGGATTTTAACTTACTTTGATTCTAAAACATGAACAAACACAATACCACATTTTTTCAATTATTTTATTTTTTCTCCTTTTATCGGTCTAGATGGATTTCTAGCATATTGTTTAATTTTTTTATCTCAACCTTTTTATATAATCACACTTATTCATCAGATCTGTGTTATTTTTTAGAGTTTTTTTTGATATTTTTTAATTTTTTTCTGGATTCATGATTTGTAACTTTTTTTTTCTGGGTTCAATGGCTGTTTATTCCTCCACAAATCTTATGTCTACTGAAGACAAATATGGTTTAATTGAAGTCTTCCATGACTTGTGTAAAAGTCTCGGTGTTGTTAATTTAATATAGTTTTGGTGTATAACACAGCTTATGGATAATTTTTTTTTCCTTAAACAACTTTTAGAAAAATACATAACAATCAACAAAAATGCATTATCAATGACTTTCAAATCCACCTTATATGCATTATAAAATCCACACAAATACATTAGACTTTTAAATCCACTAATGTAATTAAAATCTATTAAATTCTTTAATCCAATAACACCCCCTTAAAAGGATATAAATATAATACAACAAACTATTAACAAAGGTTAAAAGAAAACAAATATCTCTAGTAACTCTAAAAATTCCAATAATTGAGAACAAATGTGATTGGAAAATTTATGGTGACACTTTCTAAACACTATTTGCAATTACTTTGCAGTCATAAGCATTAAATTCATATGTTTCTAAATGGGACAAGATTTTCATAAATTGAGACGAATCAATGTTCATCTAACTAACATTTAAATTTTCTCGAACATACTTATATCATTTTATATACACTAAAAAGTTTACAACTTTTTATCTCCTAATGATCGAAAGATACAATTCAGAAAAGTAGGAAAGCCCCTTTCTTCTTTTTTTCCAGGGGTGATATACTAACCAAAACAAAACAAAACATTTCACTGGAACTTTCATGTTCTAGATTGCTCCATCAACCTCCCAGATATAGCAGCAGCAAGAGCAGCTGTAAATTTTGAATCTTTCGTTAATGAAGACGCCATTTGTTGTACCAGAACCTCTTGCATCGAATTCCTTTCGTTCTTCTCCAAACCTAATCTATGACAACCATGAACCAGATCCAAAGTCACAGTGTTTGACCCATTCTGGCTTGTAACATCACCTTCGGATGCGTTTGGCCCCAAGTGGTTATGCGTTCCTTCGTATGTTGCTACCAGTAAAGACGGATCCTCTGCGCTACGTTGTACCTGAACAACAACAACACCAAAAAAACACATATCATCAGACAGCTGTGACTATTACAAATCTAGCTAACGATATCCAACTGAGAGTGTGTGTTAATTAATTACCTTCTTCTTGACTGGACAAGACGGTGCAAAGGAGCATCTAAAGTAAGCTCTAGGTGACGGGTTATCTCTTGTAACCTTTTGTCCGTATTTCCTCCATTGGAATCCATCTTTTACTGTCTGCAAAATTGCACTCTGCTTAATCATTCACATACATACTCCCATGCCTCTAAGGGACAAAGTTCCACTAAAACTTTGTCTCTATAATCAAAAGACTTAAAAGACAAAAATCGCTTACCAAGCTTGTGTCCGAAGTATCAGTAGGCACGTAGACAGTCGAAACTTTAGCTTTGTTGAAGCTATCAGTGACTGGTCTTTTGCATGAAAGAAGCTGATGTTTCTGCTCATGTTGCTGCTGCTGCTGATGATGATGATCTTCATTGCTGGAGCTATTCTCCGTTATTCCACTACTGAGTCCAATGGGAAAGCCTAAGAGCTCATCCGGGTCTTGTTTTCTTTTCTTTATGGGTTGTTCTGTCTGATCGATTTCAGGGCTCTGTCTACTCTGAAGCTTCTCTAAATGATGATGTAGTGCGTAGTAGTTCTGATAGACTGTGGCTAGCTTCTCTGTTAGAAGCTTGTTCTCTGAGTTAACTCTGTTTAGCTCCTCTCTTAACTCACTTGCGCTCTGTTCATTTACCATAAAGATCAAATTACTAAAAAAGACTTATTTATTTTTGTTTAAAACAAAATTGTTCATGAAAAGTTTCAGACTTTATAAAACAAATTCAGCAAAGTTTCAAACTTTAGTTCTTTCCCTGAAAAGTTTCAGACTTTATACTAAATCATCACTGATTGATTTCGATACAAAGAGATGAGAAGTATTTAGAGATTCAAATTCAGATCCATCTTAACTGAATTCTTAAAAGCTAAAAACTTGTTCCAACAATTCAATCATCATCATCGATCATAGTGATAAATTTAGAATAAATCCATCAAAAAAGCCTAGTGTGGAAGGTAACGCACACCAAGTGTTCGACGAAAAGAAACTAACCTCGTCTTGCTCCAACCATTTCCTTTTTAATTGAGTAGAAGACGAAACCGAGACCTCCTTCTTCTGAAATATGAAAATTTTAAACGAACCCATGATTAGTTACCACAATCCCAGTTCACAGAAATTGAATAGAATGGATTAGAGGAGATCCGGAGGACTCACCGGAAGCAGCTTTTCAGGGAAAGGATTGGTGTTGAGATCGAGAAACGAAGAACAATCCATTTTAAGTTATCTTAAGAGATACACAGACCAAGAAGGACTGGTTGGTGCGTAGTAGAGAGAGAGACTTAAGTCCTTTGATTTTGCTTTCTTCGGTCACAAGTTGGTCCGAGTGAATGAGAGAATTTGCCCATAGGAAAATGGCTTTATTTATACAGAGAGTGCGTATAATAAATTAAGTGACCCAATAAATTAATTAAATTAGTTGTCTTGTTGCGCAGAAATTTTAATTTTATTTATTAAAAACAATTTATGTATATAAACATAATATCGTAATACTCCCTTCCTCTGTATTATAATAGATGATGTTGTAGGATTTTATTTTGTATCAGAATAGAAGATTTTTTATATACTTTTATTAATTAATGCTAAAAAATTGCAAAATTCAAGAATCATTAAATGAAAGTTAAGAGTTTGATGAAATATTATTGGTTAATAATTATAAAAATATACTCCCTCCGTTTCACAAAGAGTGTCATTTGAGAGAAATTTTTTTGTTTCACAAAGAGTGTCATTTTACATTTCCAATAAATATTTTAAGGCTAAATTTTCTTTTTTACCCTTAAACCCAAAGCTATTTTCATTGAATTTAGATCATTAACTACTTATTAAATAGGGGTGAACATGTATAATTCTAACTTTTCTTAATTTGTGTGAAATGTGTCAGAATGACACTCTTTGTGAAACGGAGGGAGTATTATTATAAATAAATAATACACTTATTGTTAAGTAATAAATGTATTTTTTGATTCATGTAAAAATCCTAAAACATCATCTATTATAATACAGAGGAAGTAATAAATAATGTCATTTTTAGAGTATTATCTTCGTTTCATGAAAACATTATACTAAATTTGAAATTTACTTTTAATTTAAAGCTAATCGTCAAATTTAAATTATGAGTTACTTCGTATTATGCATACAGTTTTATTTTCTAAAAAAAATGATGTAAGTACGAGAGGATTAAAAGAAAGAGGTTTTGGAAGTGTTAGGAAGGAAAGTCGTTGGAAAGTGAAGAAGATAAATCTAAAAAAAAAAAAGCTGTCTTCTTATAAAGTCCAGAAGACATTAAAGACTTTCATAAATAAAATTATATACTGTACTAAAAATACTATTAAAAAAGCACAACAAGACAATAAAAGCTGTCTAATTTAATCACCAGTGTGATTGGCTAAAATTATGGGATTGTGTAATACAAACTTTCTAAATTGAGCTAAGCGGTATCGTAGTTTCTCATATGCGGTATGGTATGTACGTGGGTTAATTTTACTGTCGTAATCATCTCTCTATACTATGTTGATTTCTTTCTTACCTAAAAATATATTATTCGCTATATTTTTAAATATAAATTATTATACATATTTTCAAAAGTTGATAAAACTATATTGATAAAAAGAGTCACATACGGTTTTGTTTTGTAGTACCATATTTTAATAACATTAGTATCTAGATATTTAAGTTTGATAATAATTTCATTTAAAAAGGTACATATTTAGTTTAGTTTTACTTATTTATGTAGTGACTGTTATCATATACATTTTTAAATTGAAATTATAGAAAAGCCGAAATACCGTCCAAAGACTTTCTTCAAGTCTCGATCCAAAACAAAAAACCAACTAAAATAAATGATAAAAATAAGTTATACAAACAAAAATAACAAAGAGAAGCAAGTAGAAAGAATTATACTAAATAAAAGTAGGAGCTATAAGCTTGTAAGGATGTCCACCTAAGATTTTAAACAACCAATAGGGATTGGACATTTCATTATTTTACATCTTTTGTCTTCTCATTAATTACCATTTTTAAAATTTAATATTTTTAATACAGTTATTAATAAAACGAATTTTTATATCTATATATATATTTTTAAATCCTAAAATATACTGCAAATTTGTTTAGAGAATTTTTCCAATTTTATAAAGTAAACTTTTAAAAAAGTATAATTTGATCAAAGAATTATGATTGTTTACCCTAATTAATTGTAGCTATAAATAGTTTTGATCATATGAGTTTTTTTTTATATTTCTTTGTTATACTTTGGCTCGATAGTTCTATAAAAATATTAATGGTGTTTATGTGTATGCTTTGCAGGTTAGGGTTTTTGGAAACAACAACGTAAATTGAAGCATGAAAATATGGAGATTTTCTTTGTATTTTAGTGGTTTCTTCATCGTGTCGTTACACTTAAGAAGCTGTCACAAATCTCTTCACCTTTGAAGTCAATCAGCCATCACCGTAAACTGATAATCAAATTTTACTTCCCCTACAAGTAACCTAATGTTAATTGGTATAGTCTCTTCCATGAAAGATTTGATAACCCTAAGCAAGCATGTATTTACAAATATCACGTATTATATAGGAATACTGATTTGATAACTAGGATCATATTCTGTATTACAATGCAGGAGACGATATTTAAATTTCATTAGGTTAGTTAGATAGTATTGATATTATGGGTTTTTAATTTTTTTTTGTTCTTTTATAATTTAATTTCTTATTATGCGTTATGATTTTTATTATTTTCTGTTGAGGTTGTAGTCTTTGTGTTATTTGGGTTTCCAAGAGCTCTTATTATTTTACTATGAATCGATATAAATATATTTTTTGATTTTGCTTATTTTGATCTATGTTTAGGTTTACAGATCATGTGAGCTTTTTTTCTAAAACCATTGTTGTTCCCGCTGTGAATAAGACTGATGATACGTGTCAACGGATATAATTAAAAAAATTGAGATTGTGTGAGCGAATATATAAAGGAACCAAAAAAAAATCGATAAGGTATTGATGATTCTGTTTTTGTTTTGTTGAGTTTATACGTTTCTTTATTTCAATAGGGTTTAGTTTTTGTATTTCTTTTGGTACTAACGAATCATACTTGCTAATCATGTTATTATGATTTTTTTTCTTTATTTCTTAATAGGTAAAACATTATTTTTATTCGCTAATTTAGTGATCAGTATATTTTCTTTAGTTGGTGAATTATCTCGGCATCCTTTTTCGTGTCCAGTTTTGATTACAGGGAGTCTCTCATTAGTACTGATGTTTTTTGTGTGTTTCTTCTCGGGTGTGGTTAGAAATTTCAATTTACGGTGTAGAACAATAGATTGAACAAAAAAAACAAATAAAAAATCTTCGATGACTCATCAACCGCGACGTTTTATATTGACAAAAATCTTACCGACTTTCGAAAGCAGCTTAGAAGTAATTTCATTTGATCCAGTAGCAAATTACAAACTGTAGTGACAAGAGGTTGTATCGAGAACAACAAGGAGGAACAGAAGATGAGAACGTGTATGCTTATGATCCCTGTTATGACATGACCTCGAAGTGGTCACCAGTGCACTAAACCATTGAAACGATGTTGGACAGAAGAAACTGGGATATGTTAATTTGTTTATCATTTTGGTGAGACCATAGCTGAAAGAGTCCGTCTAAGTTTGTGAATGGTAGATGTGCTAGCTGATGGGAATAGAGAATAAAGACTGAAACAATATGTGCTTGCAAAAAGATATAAAGAGTGACAGATCTCGAGAAAAAAATTGTGAATTAGGAAATTCGTATAGATATTAAAAACAATGTGAGTGAAACATGAGTTGTTAGAAAAAATTTAGTATTATCACTTATGGATATACAAACTTTTTGTAAAAAATGTCATCTTTAGAAGAGCTATACTAACTAAGAATCTAAGATGAAGTGAAGATAGAAAACAATAGAAGTAAATTTGCACATACCAAAATGACAAAATCGTGAAAGTTAGTCCTCATACGATAAATTAATTTATAATGAAAAGAAAATGTGTTTATGATTTATAAGGTTTAAAATTTATTTATAATATTTTACACACATATAAATGTCGTTTTTGTATATTTTATACGGTTACACATATATTTGGTTATATCTTAGAATCTTTAAGGGCATTTTCAAATTTTGTTTTTAAGGAAGATACTGTTCTGAAAAGAAAAATGGGAAAGAGTAATTATCTGAAAGTTTTGAAACTAAAATGTATCTTTGTCATTTGTTAAAAACATATTATTACCAACATATTTTATAAAACAATTTTTTACTTATATAAGTTTTACTTTTTATTTCTCTTTTAAACAACATGAATAATATCTAAAATATATATAGAAAAAACATTTATGTTAAGAAAATAAAAAAAAAAAATCATTATAGAACTTTTGTGTAATACTTTCAATCAATTTCTATAGATATACCCGCGCGTAGTGCGGTTAATCACCTAGTTGTATAGAAAAAAAAAAAAAAAAAAAAAAAATCAATAATATCGGCGGGAGTGTCCCCATGCCCTAAGAAAATTTGGTACGTCATTACTTTAATTATTTTTAAATAAGTTAAGGGATTCCGTGTTTCTTTTATGTCCTTTTAATTTTTATTCATTTTTGTTTTGTCGAGATCCATAATGACCACTAACAGTTACGAACTTTCCCTTGACTTGCTTGACCATTGACTCTGATTTTTTGGAGGTCGGCAATTCTTTTTTCCATTACCATATATACTTTCTTCACTGCATATCATCTTATCAAATATAGTACTAAAGAAACTACTACTTAGATAGTTAGATGAGCAGTATTCACATCGTTAGCCGTGTGGTATTATATAAAACGAGACCACTAAAACTTTTTTCTTAGAAATACAAATTAACTAAAACATTAATGTTTGGGAAAGCGACCAATCACACATGGCGTGATTAATCAAGTCAGTAGAAAAGAAAAAAAACATTTCTATCGGAAAATGGTAAACAAAAACATAAAAAAAATATTAGCCGACAATTAAATAATTTAGGAGAGTGAAACAAAAACGTGGAAGTTTTTGGGTAGCAAGAAAACAAAGAGGTGGGGGTGAGCCCACACGGGAAAAGGGCAACAAATCTTGACCGGACTCGACCGTGACTTCCAAGTTGTGTGAGAGAGAGAGAGGCCTTCCCTATTATTGGAGTATTACTTATTTATTAGAATGATGAATGGTGGTGTGAACAAGTTGCCACCTTGGGCGGCTCCGACACTGACCTCTTTTTTTTTTTTTTTTTTCCTTTGTTTGTTCAAAGTTGTGAATTTTAGTGTCATCTTAATTGTTCCGTTTATTTCAAACACTAGGATACAAAATACTCAAAACTACTTTTACATGAACATTTAGAAAAATCGTTAGTGCGATTGAGATTCTTAAGACTCTGGTAGACCCATTCATTTTGATTTTATTGATGTAGGTTGTCAATTTACATTGAGACGATGAGACGGATGGAGCAACAATAATATATTACTATTGAAGAAATTAGTTAGGGCCGGCTCATGGAGAAGTTAAAATTAAACAAGTATATCATGGTTGGAAAAAATCATAAAAAGTTGTTTAGTTTATTGATCCTCCTAGGTTGAGTGTGATAAGTCTTATAATAAGACCATCTTTTTAAGTCGTCGTCTAAAATTCGAACTCCCCTCTCCTCGGATATATTCTACATGACGACGTCAATACTATGACGTCATCACCTAGTTTATGCATCGATCCGTAAGCATGATCCAGTAACGTTTTTATGTTTTCTTTTTTTGGTCTTTTGCTTCACGAAACTAAAACTATCCTTGAATAGTCCAACGAAAAAAAAATTAAAAGACAACTTCCAACTTAAACGTAACATTAGAAACTTATGAATGATTAATTTGATTATACACCGTCTGAAATCATAATATAATATTTTGAGTTACCTCGTACGTATATCTATTAATTTCTTCATAATTAAACACTTATTTTTCCAGGAAATAATCGTTTTCTTCGACTTTGATATGATAGATTTAATGAAAAAAGAAAACAAAAAAAAAAACTCTGAACAATCAGTCTATGCTATTGCCTATTACATAGTTTGTAGTGTGTACGATGGAACACTATTAAACATTTAAACTTTCTCAGCATAACAACCATATACAGTGTTGCACAAAAAAAAAAAAAAACCATATACAGTATAATATAATTATAATATCTTTAAGAAAGACTCAAGTCGATATGAGTCAAGCTAATTTATAAGTTAAAACCAAATGGAACAATAAAATTAGTTAACATAGATTTCAGGAACTAATAGAAAATGGACGACCAAATGGGATGTGTGTTAGCTAAAGTAAGTAAAACTACACAGACTAGTTGCTCAAAACTCAAAAAGTCATGGGACTTTTAGCCAAAACATAAATTTTCCACTCTATATGCATGCGTCTTTTTTTGAATGGTAGTGTGATGCAATTCATGATTCGTCAGCCTCAGCTACGTCATCGTTTGTGCATCACCCCTAATACAGTCTTGTATTCTTCTCTGTTGTTAAAATGCTTACTTGTCAAATTTTATAAAAGACTTGAGGAGTTGAATTTGAACTCTGTGGTCTTTCGTTAGGACCAGATCCCGAATCCACCCCATCCCAAACTTCTTAAAAAGTAAGACTCGGCTTTTGATCTCTACATTAAACTTGAAAAAAGTCATTTATATATTAACTTTTTTAAAATTGATATTTTGGTGGGTTTGATTTTATTCTTATGTTTGCTTGATAAAAACATGTGAACATAACAAAATTTTCTCAGTTCTAAGGACCAACAAATTTTATAATCTTATAAGTTGGGACAGGTTGTGCAAGGGTACGACGACTTAACCTGTTAATCCAACTTAATACTAAAGCGAAAAGAATTTGAAGGTAAAATCGAACTAATTAATCGACCCACAAGAACCAGAATGAACAAAAACAAACCGAACCTAGTTCTCTATTGGTTTTAGATCCTCAAACCATACCATATAAATCCCAAAATGAAATTCTCTGCAACAAAATTTCAATATCCACCTCTGTCTCATATTCGAAGTCACACCATAGTTATGCTTATGTAACATCAAAACTAGGAGAGTAAATAAAAATGAAGAAAAGTGCTTCACCTATCGGTTCCTAGTTTTAATCTCTTCCTCAAAAGCAACATCTTCATCATTCTTGCACCGCCCTGAAACTTTACGAACAAAGATATAACTGTTCTTCAGTCCTGTGGTCTTTTAATCTGCAGTTTAAAATTTGTAAAACTCTAGCATCTCTTCTTCCACGGGATGAGTCTTGCCTACTATCACAAGACAATGCAACGGCGCTCCAAAATCAACACTCTCTAGTTGCTTCATAGTCCCTGCAACTATCTTCTGATCCTCAGAGCCAAGCCTTGCAAATCCCACACACTCTGTGTCTTCACCATAAACAGATTCCCCATGCTTTTGCTCAACTTCTAGAAGCTGCTCGATCGCTGTATTAACAGTCATATACCTGGGTGGTTCATACTGTTTGTTCCCTCCTCTGCAAAGAGATTCAAAAGTGGGCTCTTTCACTCGGATATCTAGCAGACAGAGAGTGTGCAGTCCAAGAGACCGGTTCTTCTTGATCTTCTCATAAAAGCTATCGGGTCTCCAAGTCTCAGTGAAGAACGGTATTGAAACAGTCTCTCCATAATGGTAAAGCTGCAGGCCACAAACCCCAACAGCGTTCATCACAGATGCATTGTGCACTACCTCTACTTTTACACCAAGTGTCTTAGCTCGAACAACAAGATCACTATGTGTTGTAGCTCTGCAAATTACATTCCCAGCAAAACAACAACAACAACCATATCACACATAAATCCCAAAATAATCTGCAGAGTAGTATCTCACTAACAAGACATTGATAAAGCTCGAATTAAGTACCCGAAAGGATCACCAACAACGAGAAAAGCGATATCATTATCAATGGCTTCTTCAATCATATCACCAGCCTTTTCTTCCACCATTTCTCTATCAGCAAGTATGATTTGTTTACCATAAAAGTTTTCCTGAGAAAATAAAAACGTAAGCTTTTAAATCAGAAAATTGGGAAAGTAGTGAATCTAACTAAATTAATGGGGGTTTTGAGAGTCTTACAAGATTGGAAAGACCAGAAGCAGAGAGACCAAAGGACAAAAGAGAAGTGTAAGCTTCCATGTATACTTTATGAGATTTCTTAACAGCTTCAAGTCCTCTCAAGGTTATGTCTTTCTCATCACTTAAACCTAACCCTATAATGTACAACATCTCTGCTGATACAACAGTAATCAAACAACGATTAATCACTCAATCAGATAGTCACATGAAACGCAAGAAAGATGAAACCTTTAAAAAACAGAAGAACAACGAAACAGTCGACGAACTTAAGATCTAAGGAAAAGATAAATCTATTGCTTCCACCCAAGCAAGTGGGTGGCTGAACAAATCGAAGAACTCAACAGATCCATAGAATTGAAGGATAAAAATTCGAACTTTACCTGATAGATTGCGTTGAAAATTTGGGAAAGCTCTCACTCAATAAACCTCAGCGAGCGGCCAAGAAGAAGAAGGTCAAAACTCAAAACCCTTTTTGTGTCTTTTTTTTTTTGTTTTCTTGCTTTACTTTTTGTTTTCTTTAGTTTAATTGAGAGTTTAGTTTATACTTAAATTGATCCTTATTAAAAAGTGAGTAATCGGCACTGAGTATTGTTGGCATGGGCAAAAATAAAATACTACTACAGTACGGTTATTATCACACTTTGTCTAAGAACCCAAAAAGGAAGTAAGATTTGATCACTTGAGTGATCGAATGAATAGAGTTACAACATCCCATGTATATATTAGGCAGTGCAAGAGAGCTGAGGAAGACAATTTTTTTGTCGGACTAGCTCGTGCATATCGTGCACTATCTTGAACACTGCTTCTGGTCTAGCCAGCCTCAAGGCATTCTGTGACATTATCTCCAACTCTTTTGATGCTGGTCCGAACCAATCTGCTACGATCTCTGATATCTCTTTTGGTGATTTTGAGAATTTCCCACATCCGTTCTCCACCACGTACGGCACATTCCCTGCCTCCTGCGCTCAAAATCAACAACCCCCCAAAATTGAGAAACTGAAGTTAACATTATAATGGGACTGCCTTTAATGTGGAACTTACTTGACCAGCTATGTAACCGTTTAAGATGATCGGTAGCCCTCTTATCATAGCTTCAGCTATAGTGCCTGGACCAGCCTGCACAAACCAAGTGACAAAGATCAATAAAGAAACAATCGTTCTAGGATCACTCTTGTTTTTCAGGTACAAGAGAGAGTAGGAATGTTCAATCCAGGTCTCCGCTTTAAGAACATAATAATTTGGTTCTGTTTAGTTTACCTTGGTTATGATGCATTCACAGGCACCCATACATTCCTCCATTTTAGTTATAAACCCCTTCACCTATGAGATTAAGAAGGTCCTTTCAGCGACTTACATTGAGTGCAAGAATGTTGATTTTGTATGAAGAGTGAGAAGTGTAGAGTACCTGGACTGGGATTTTCCAATCTAGGGAACTTAGTTTGCTTTGGAGTTTCTTGTTTCGTCCACAGATTATAAGAACCTGACCTACTGCTTCACCAAGGCTCTCGTCATACAAAGCATCTGCAAGTGCTCTTGCTGTTGCCTCGATGGGACCCATCCCTTCTCCTCCACCCATTAACAATACAGCTGGAAGATTCTCATCCATCCCTAGCTCCCTTCTTAGCTCAACCTGTGATTTTTCGGAAAGATCCTATTACATTTGGATATGTTTTAAACCACAAAGAACAGTCAGTAAAGGAATTTTTCCAAACTGACCTTTGGGCGAACTGGTTTGACAAAAGAAGGTCGAACAGGAAGGCCGTAAACTTTGATTTGTGATGTTTCAAGTCCTGCCTTTTGCGCCCTTTTTGCCACTTCTGTTGATGGGCAATAACATCTCGTCACAAGCTTATGAAACCTAAACATCAAAACAAGCATGTTGTAACTTTGTTTATACAAAAGAATTATAGACCTTTAAAAATGGAAGGATTTGATAAAACTACTAACCATGTGGGATGGCAAGTGCTCAAGTCAGTAATAACCGTGGTGAAGACAATTTTCTTAAGCAAGCCTTTTGACCTTAGGACACGAAGAGGGACATGTTGCATCAACGGATGAACACTGATTATGATGTCCGGTTGATATTTCATTAACCCTTGGGCGATTTCCCTGTAAGATTTAAAACAACGGTTTCAGATTGGACAAGAAAAAAGACAAGAGAGAATTCCACAAGAGAAGCAAAGACCAACGAAAGCTATAGGCTAAATTTGATGCCTCTCCTTCATATGTACACTTAAGAACTCTTATCCAAACTATAGACCTTAATCCTCACCTGGCAATAAAAGTCGAAGTTGCTGCAAAATTAGATTGATGAATAACGCGCGGAGCTGTACCATAATAAGTCATTTTCCACAAAGTTCCATGTTTCACCAGAAAATTATAGCTCCGGGGAAGTTGGTTGAACGGCCAGGGCGTATGATCTGTCCACAAATCCGTAATAAACACCTGCGCAAGCACTCTTAATGAATGGAACAAAAATCAACAATGACTCACACTACTTAAAAAGTACCCAAACCCAAGAACCAAACTTAATTTAAACTCAGTTTCATACTCATCTACTTACATGAACCAAACATCTAAATACTTCAAATTTCCCCAATTGCTCTTAGCAGCCAAACAGATACTTCAGAATTGAAATCAATGAATCAAAATTGGAAAATGTGAGGACGAACCTGGTACTCATCACCAAACTCCTGATTAAAAGCAGCTTTAATAGCTTCAGCAGAAGCTCTATGACCACCACCAGTATCACTCATCAAAATCAAAACTTTCTTCGGCCGATCAACTTCAACACCATTCAAAGGCAAGCCTTCCTCACCCAAAACCTCATTACTCGCATCTACCCTAACCCCATTCTCATCACTCGACAACCCAACTCCTCCAACAGAAGCGAAACTCTCCGGAACAACCTTATCGCAGTGAAACCTAATAAAGCTATTGAATTCGCTGATAAACCTACGCAAGCTCGAACCAGCACTGCTCTTAGTGTTCATGCTCAAGGAAGCTAGGGTTTTCCCCGTTCTTCTGGTGGGTAAAGTCCTGAAGCCGTTGAAGTACAAGGCATTGGAGGAGGAGAGAGCGTACCCATCTGAATTGGAACATGGAGATCGATTAAGAGAGGCTAAACCTCTCAGCCGTGGGAAGATTTCAAAGACCGGAGCTGATGAATCATTGGTTACCGTTGAAGGGTTTTGCATATTTTTGATTAGAGATAGAGAGAGAGATTCACTGAGACATGAATGATCAAAGGGAGAGAGATGCAGAGGGAGTCACGAAAAAGATAGGATTTTTAAGAAGAGAGCAGAGTGGGGGATGGATTGATTCAGGACGAATACGATTGGGGAGAGTTTTGTTGTTATTGGCCTAAACCGAAAAACTTATCCGAATATTCTCTCTATATGGGAAATTGATTTCTACCAGAACTGAGGTAACCCAAATCAACCAATTTATACTATATGTTAAGCTAAATTGAAATATCGTGTAATTTAGGAGTTTCAAAAAAAAAAAAAAGAATAGAAAAATATATACTTGTAGATTTTGTAGCTATCTTCTACAAATGGATGTCGGCATAAATGGACAGATTAGTTCCAAAATTGAAGCATATTTTTCTTTAAAAAAAACATAAAAGGCATTTGGTCCTAAGGTCCTTACATGTAATGGTATCACTATCACCCTTTAAAAACTAGATTAACAATGAGAAGAAGTGTTCCATTTTTTTATATTTTGTATATTAATGGTTTTGTTTTCTTTGAAAGAGTTAAAACTTAAAACTATGAGTTTGCAGTTGGTTTTATATAATAATAGAGAGTGAGAGGCATATGTCTTTTTATATAATACTAATAGATTTTGTGAGAGTTTGAGGTGCATTCTCTTTGGGAGGTTTCTCTAGTGTGTAAAACTATATGCGTTGGATATGAGTTTTCTAACGTTTTTTTTTTTTTAAAGATATATCCTCTAGTAGTCTAGTATGTACAAAATACATTATAATACATGTAAATAAAAACTCGACCAAGCGGATGCTGAATATTATAATGGTTGGTAAAGTGATCTTTCAAACAGCAATTCATCTTTTAGGTAAAACGACAATTCTTGTTTTTTTCTAAAGAGTTATAATTAAATTAAAACCTCGTTAAGCAGAAATAACGAAGAAGAGAGTTATGATACACTTCGATTCAGACGAGTTATTGCATAAAATAAATTTTAGAAAACTTGAGAGTCAACGTTGGCTTTGTGCTGCCCATGTGTTTCATGCTTCCAATTCTCCACTCGTTTTTCTATCTTAATCTTATACTAGTAGAAGAATCTTGAGATACTTTTGATCATTTGTTAAAAGTTGAATTTGAGATACTCAAATATAATAACTATTTTGTTTTTAAAAGAAAAAAAGGTTAGATTAGAGGGAGGAAAAGTTGAAGGAACTCGTCGTGGAATAGAAGAATTCGTTATTATTACGTCCGACCAAATTAAAAGAACAAGAAAAGGCACGCATCGTGTGAAAACTAAAAGATGGCTATGCATGCCTTTCACATGCGTTATTTTTATTGAACTAAATTCTTAAACAATTAGTGTTTTACAAGGAAACTACGATTAACCTGACTTAAATTATTCAAAGTTCTAACAAATATTAAAGGTGCAAATCTAGGATCTCCTCACATTCGTTCGTTTCATTTCACATATTTCAACTTTTCAAGGAAAACATCCATCAAATGCAAACTAATTATAAACTCATCGTTATGGCTGGAATGTCACATGTCACAGCATACAGCATACAGCATAGTACCGATAGTAATTTCGAAAATCAAAATTATTCGACACTCAAATATAATTATGGTGAATAAGTGAAACCATATCTTTAACAAAAAAATAAAATAAATAAATAAGTGACTACGTAATTGCCACTTGTGCCACCAAGAAAGAAAAGTACTAAATATTTAGTGGGCTCATAAGCCCAATGAAGAAATTGGCCCATTCTAATTATATCTCGCTCTTAAGCTATATTTCCAATTTAGTAACTACCCGGCCGCCGGGTAACCTTCCTGCACCGCCGTGGATAGCTCCTCTTTCTCACCCGCCGCTGATTTCTTCTGTTCGAAACGACGTGGTTTGTTAAATCTATTCAAATTGACGTTCTGTGCTTCTTCTTCTTCTTCTTCTTCTTCTTCTTCTTCTTCTTCTTCTCACTTTTGATTCGCAACAAAGAACAAACCCTAAATCCCCGCTTCTTCTTCTACTCTGTTCCTCCAACTCAATTCGTCTGCTCCTTGGTCCTTACAGCAGCTTTATACAGGAACAAACCCACTAATTCTTTCTTCATCCCGCGTGAAACTATTACGGTACGAATTCAAATTGAAACTTGGCATGAAATTATGTGTTTGATCTTAGACTCTTAGTTTCAAAGTGCTTTGCTTGTGGATAATAATAATGTAATCACTCTCTGAGTAACAAATCTGTTCAGAGCAAATAGAAAGATGAAGATTGCAATTGAAGGTTGTATGCACGGAGACCTTGACAATGTGTACAAGACAATTCAACATCACGAACAAATTCACAACACTAAAGTCGATCTCCTCCTCTGCTGCGGCGATTTTCAGGTAATCAATCTTTTACTACTTTTCTTCCTTGAAAAAAACAATCCCATTAGATTCTGCTTCTTAATTGTGAAAGATTCCTTCTTTTGCTTCTTAAGGCTGTTAGAAATGAGAAAGATATGGATAGCCTTAACGTACCTAGAAAATACAGAGAGATGAAGTCCTTTTGGAAGTATTACTCCGGTCAAGAAGTTGCTCCCATTCCCACGATTTTCATTGGTGGCAATCACGAGGCTTCTAACTACTTGTGGGAGTTGTAAGTTTTTACTATTCTCTATTCTCTAGTGTCTTGAATCAGGAGAATTCTGAAGCTCAAAGATGTGTTCTTGATGGGGTTTGCTGCTTGTTGCTCTAGGTATTATGGGGGTTGGGCTGCTACTAATGTATACTTTTTGGGTTATGCTGGAGTTGTGAAGTTCGGTAATCTGCGAATTGGAGGGCTTTCTGGTATCTACAATGGGCATCATTACCGTTCAGGTTTGCTTACTTCTTCATTCTCTCTGATTTTTGAGTTGTGTATCTTATTGGAAGTGTCTACTTTAGGGAACTTTTTAGTTTGGTTAAGTGAAATCAGTTATTTTTGTGAGTAGGACACTTTGAGCGGCCACCATATAATGAGAGCACCATCAGATCGGTCTATCATGTTCGTGAGTACGATGTCCAGAAGTTGATGCAACTTGAAGAGCCGATTGATATCTTTCTTTCACATGATTGGCCTGTTGGAATTACTGATTATGGAGACTCAGAAGCACTTATGCGTCAAAAACCATACTTCCGTCAAGAGGTAAAACTTTGGGAGAATGTTTCTACTTCTTCATTTTGGTTTTGAGATCATTGCAATTAATTTTGACCAAATTTATTACAGATTGAGGAGAGAACTCTTGGAAGTAAACCAGCGGCTTTACTGCTAGAGAAACTGAAGCCTCGGTATTGGTTTTCAGCTCACTTACACTGCAAATTTGCTGCTGCTGTTCAACACGGGAACGATGGCTCGGTGACAAAGTTTCTGGCCCTTGATAAATGCGTACCAGGGAAAAAGTTTTTACAGGTTCTAATTCCTTCATGTCCACCTTATGCTTTGTTCTTGTGAAACAAAAAGGATATCTTATAATTTCTTATGATGTTCATTAGATTATTGAAATCGAATCAGAGCCTGGACCTTTTGAGATCCTATACGATGAAGAGTGGCTAGCAATAACACGAAAGTTCAATTCCATTTTCCCGCTAACAAAGAGATACGCAAACTTCAGGTATACCGTCTGAAAAAAGCTACCTACCAAGACATGTTATGTTTATGTTTCTTCCATTTATCTTTCTACTCCCTACTTACTTATTGTTTTGAGACAATAGCGCTGCTGGAATGGATATACAAGAGAGCCGTGAATGGGTGAGGAAGAAGTTAGAAGAAAGGCAATTTAAACCTTTTGAGTTTGCAAGGACTGTCCCAGCATATAACCCATCACAACGTATCTTTGATCCCATACCTGGTAAGTTAATGTGTTGGATATAGAGCTAAGAGCATTATGTAAAATATTGATGAGATCTACTATGATGTAAAGTATACGGATGATTCGATTAAAAGTGTATTATTCTTGTGGAATTATGTAGAGATCCCACAGAATCCGCAGACGCTGTCTTTGTTAGAGCTCCTTGGTCTCCCTTATCTCCTTGATTCATCACCAATAACAGGGGAAAGAACCGCTATCCCTGCTTCACTGGCTCCATCAGGTATGATTATGGCTTTCTTTGCTGATGAGGACTTTGTTGCGATAATAGTATGAATGTCAAGAATCAAACATGTCATGTTGTGTATTGCAGATCTTCCACCATATGATAGCGAAGAAATCCCAATTGATGACATTGATGAAATAGAAGAGATGGAGAAAGTCAAAGAGGATGACCCTACGAGAGAGTCGTGACATGAATCTCTCCATTCAAGTGGTTAGAATCTTTGTTCTTTTGCTAATATCTGTCTGCTTAATCGTCAATCTGTGGAAAACAACCACATTAGTGGAGATTTTGTGATTAGAAGATCAGGTTAGTTTGTTTGCATGTGAGATATTAAAGAAAAGTGAATCATAAAAAATTGTATTGAAGACAGAAAACCAATGTTAATCCATTATTCAAGAAAGTAGGATCTTTTTCTTCCAGAAGTTTTCATTTGCATGCATTGTCTTGGGAATACTCACCGACAAAACCCATAGGGATAGTATGTCGGATGAACTTAAAACCATGGATTATGCTCGAAATGTTGGATTCAACTGAACACGACCATCAATGGTTCTTCTTCAGTAAATGCGTTGACTTAACTTCATCACCTCAACTATTTTTCTCTCTCTGACACAAACATCAAATGCAAACTATGCAGTGAACAGATACTATTTATTATTACGATAACCTTCGACTCGACACATAAACATCTATCTCTCTCGTCTTCTATTATCTTTGTCACTTTCCTTTTCGAGTTAAAATGGCGTCCTCTTCTTACAGACTAAACTATTCCTTTCTTCTTCATCTTCTTCTCTTTCTGTCTAGTCTTCTCACTTCCTCCGCCGACCTCTCTTTTAATTTCTACGCCAGTTCTTGTCCTGTAGCTGAGCTTCTCGTCAGAAGCACCGTTAGATCAGCTACCTCCTCTGAATCAACCATCCCCGGTAAACTCCTCCGTCTCCTCTTCCACGACTGTTTCGTCCAGGTAACACATGCTCACTAGTCACTACAGAATACAGAGAAAGTTCAAATAAATTTGGACTGAGCTTTGGTTTTGCCATGCAAGGGTTGTGATGCGTCAGTGTTGATACAAGGGAATACTACAGAGAAAGCGATCCTGGAAACGCATCCTCGGAAACTTTGTACCCCGAGCACCACCTCATCTTGTTGGAGAGTCGCACAACCAACCACCCCAAGCGACATCGAGTAACAAGAGAGATGGGCTGGAATACTCCATTCCCGCTCCAGCCACGGATTACGGACGGAACCAGACTAGAGCAAGCTCAGGTCGTGGTTTAGCTTCTCATACCACTTCTTGAACCTTGCCTTCATCCGCCTCAGTTCCCAAGTCTGCTCCTCCACACCATCACAGTCCCAAAGGACTCTCATCAAAGGAACCTTCTTCTTCCGAGAAGTTCCTTGATCCTCCTCTCGAGAACCCTCACTGGTCTCGCCTCCAAAGTCATGTTAGGCTGAAGATCTTACGGAATTTTAGCCAACAACTGATCATCTCACGGAGACACTTCCGCAACATAGACACATGGAATACCTTATGGAAAGCACGCATAACCTCAGGTAACTCCAGTCTATATGCCACTGGTCCAACTCGCTCAATCACTCACGAACGGACCCATATACCTCGGACTCAACTTAGTCTCTGTCAATGACCTGTTCGGACCCAACATGGCCATCTTGAGGTACACTCTGTCTCCTACCTGAAACTCCAGGTCTCTCCTCCTCTATCAGCATAACTCCTCTGCCTATCCTGAGCCTCTTTCATGTTCAGCTTGAGAACCCGAATCTTCTCTGAGGTCTCTGAACAAAATCCGCCCATTACATGCTCCTCCCCACCTGAGTCCAGCACATGCGGTGTACGACACGGTCTCCCATACAAAGCCTCATGAGGCCATTCCAATACTCGCCTGATAGCTGTTGTTGTAAGCAAACTCTACCAGGTTCGGTGATCTGCAATGGCCACCCCATCCAACACACACATCCTCAGCAAATCCTCCAGCGTCTGGATCGTCCTCTCGGACTGCCCATCTGTATTGGGGATGATAAGCTGTACTCATATGCACCTTAGTGCCCATCTCTCCTGAAATGCCTGCAGAACACCGAAGTGAACTTAGAATCTCATCGGACACAATGCTCGCTGGCACCCCATGCAATCTATCTCCCTCACATACTTCTTAGCAAGACCGCTGCTCCATCAGTCTTCGTAATGGCCAGAAAATGTGCTGACTTAGTCAACCGGTCCACAATGACCCAAATAGCATCAAAGGTCCGTGACACTGGTAATCCTACCACAAAGTCCATGGTAATCATATCCCACTTCCACTCAGGAATGGGTAAACTCTTTGATAACCCGCCAGGAACTGATGCTCAGCCTTCACTAGCTGACACACATCACACCTCGAAACCCAACCCGCTACATCCTTCTTCATCCCGACCCAATGATAGTACCTCTTGAGGTCACGGTACATCTTAGTCGCTCCTGGATGAATAGACAGCTTGCTCGAATGAGCCTCTCTCAGAATCTCCTGCCTCAACTCCTCATCCTTGGGCACACAAATCCGACCATGCACCAAGATAGTACCATTATCGAGACCTGATACTCTGACTCAACATCCTTTGAGGCATTCACCAGCCCCAAATCCTTCTCTGTGCCACCCGCACCCTGCTCAAAAGATCTGCTCTGTCCACTGCTTCCAAACCCAACGGTTCCAGTGAAACAGCACACAAGCTCAACGCACTGATCTCTCCTACCAGAGACTCCATCTCCTGCTCCTGAGCCGAAGCTACCCTCTTCCGACTCAGAGCATCTGCCACCGTGTTAGCCTTACCAGTAGGCTATCTCCAAATCATAGTCTGCCACAAGCTCCATCCACCTCCTCTGCCTCAAATTCAACTCAGGCTGAGTGAATATATACTTCATCTTATATATCGTGAACACCTGTACCTTTGCACCATAAAGATAAGATCTCCAAATCTTCAGGGCAAAAACTACAGCACCCATCTCCAAATCATGAGTAGGATAGTTGCCCTCATGCACCCGAACTGCCGCGATGCATATGCAATCACCTTCCCATGCTGCATCAGAACACACCCCAAACCAACTCTAGATGCATCGTATAACCATAAGGTTCTCCCTGCTCAGGCAAACCAACACTGGCGCAGTAGTCAACATCTCCTTCAGCTTGCAAAGCCTTCCTCACTCTTCTGACCAGACAAAGGAACATCCTTCCCTGTCAACTTAGTCATAGGACGTGCTCTGCTTGCAAACCCTGCACAAACCTCTGTAGTAACCTGCCAAACCAAGGAAACTCCTGATCTCGTGGCATTCTGCGGTCTAGGCCAATCCTGATAGCCTGAATCTTCTGGATCCATAGAAACCCCCTGCGAAACAATGTGACCCAGAAAGCCCATCTCACGCTGCCAGAAACTGCACTTGCTCAACTTAGCAAACAACCACTCCACTTAGCTTCTCCATGCCGCCCTCAAATGCACCATGCTCTCAGGACTCTTAGAATAAACCAGGATATCATCGATGAAAATGATGACAGACACATCCGAAACTCACGGAACACGCTGTTAAATCTCTATAAACGCTGCTGGTGCGTTAGTCGGCCCGAAGGCATCACCACAAACTCATATGCCCATACCTCGTCCGAAAGCAGTCTTCCTCACATCTGCATCTATCGGTATCTGATGATAACCCGACGCGGATCCACCTTAGAGAACCAAGTAGCACCCTCAACTGATCAACTGACTCATCGATCCTAGGAAGGGGATACTTGTTCTTCTGACCGGTTCAAACCCCGATAATCAATGCATAACCTGAAACTCCCATCCTTCTTCTTCACGAACAACACCGGCGCTCCCACGGTGATACACTAGGACGGATGAATCCCTTACTCAACAAATCCTCTAGCTGCTTCTTCAGCTCTGCCATCTCTGCTGAAGCCATTCTGTAAGGAGCCTTGGATAACGGTGTCGTCCCCGGTTCCAGTTCAATGGTAAAAGGATCCGACCGAGATGGTGGTAATCCACAAAGACTGAAACACATCCTCAAATTCCTCTACTACCGGAATACCGCTAACCGTAGACTTCCCCACTGACTCTGGCATAGGTGACCAAATAAGCCTCACGGCCCTTCTCGATCATCTTCCCAGCCTGAATGGCTGAGATCACGAGAACTCCAGAAGTCGGTCTAATTCCCTGAAAAACCAACTTCTCTTCTGACGCTCAAACTCCACTCTACCCCTATGGCAGTCCAAATGCACCATATGCCGATGCAACCAATCCATCCCGAGAATGACATCATACAACTCCACTGGACTGATAAGCAAATCCGCTGGCCATGACTCTCCTGCGATCTGAATATCAACCCCTCCAGCTCCAATAACTCTCAGGAACTTGCCTCCAGCAACTCTAACAACTCCTACGCTCCCGGGATCCCTCGATTCCCACACTCTGCACTCCGGAGTAATGAAGCTGAGAAGCTCCAGAATCAAACATAACGTGGGACTTAAACCCCCACCAACAAGGTCCCTACACAAACCTCATGTGTTGAGAACCTAACACTTTATCACGGAAACAGAAAATCTGAACCTACTATAAATTCACAAAGTTAAAGTATCAGAAATTATACAGTGATCGCCCGGCACTGGTTCCACCAGTCTCAGCTGTCGTATAAACCCGTGGCGCCTGCTCAATCCGTGCCACCTGCTGACCTCCAGGCTGCACCTGCTGCAATCTGCCCCACTGCTGCCGGCTGCAACTTGGGACAAAAGGCTGATTGCCGTCTCCCTACAGTGATAACAAACCAGTCTGCCGTCGGAACACTCCTCTTGGGACAACTAGCAACCTTGTGATCCTTGCTCCCACATCAAGCAACAACCACTCGGCTTCTGCAGCCTCCACTTCCTCTTGGTTCCCTGAGCATGCTACCGCCCACTGGAAACCACCACCTGTGCTGCTTTCTTAGGCTACTGAGCTGGAGTAACCGACACTGACTGTGCCCGGATATCCTCCTCAATCTCTGCTGCAGTCTCAACCAGCTCTGCACGCGTAGCATAGTACCGCCCTCTACAGTGAACTCAACTCATCCTGGAGCTCTCATAAACCTCCTCACCTGAGCCTCCTCGGACTCCATAGCCCGCCCCATAACATAAAAAGTCGGCTGAACTCTAAATCCAGCTCCCGCACTGACCGCGTCCTGAGACAAGCGAAGGAACTGCACCTCCAAACGATCCAATGCCTCTCAGGAAAATACTTGCGGTTGAACTCCAAAACGAAGTCAGCCCAGTCATCTCCTTGCACCCTCCTAGCAGCCACAGACCTCCACCACAACTCAGCATCTCCACTCAAAAGTAGACCTATGTCCACGAACTCCTCGGGACATCTCGGAGTGTGGGTTACGTTCCTCTCGTCCTCCACGCATCCGCAGCAGTAGGATCTACACCTCCTGAGAACTGCTCAGTACGCAACTTGCCCATCTCGACAACATGGTGAGATAACGACCATGGACCCCCACATCTGCAGCCACTGGCTGCCGCTCATCCGCCACTACTGGTGGCACTACCCGAGCCTGAGCCGGTACCACAGGTGGTAACCGCTCCAACACCTGTGCTAGCAAAGCCGCAATGTCAACACCAGGGACTCCACCCGCTGGGGCTCCCACACCCGGGACCTAGCATCACCGGCCACTGGAGCATCAACACCGCCCCTCCGGCCACACTCACAGAATCCCCGGAACACCACTGACTCGCCAACACCCTCGGCTGTCACACTCTGGTCCTCGGTCTCACTAACCACTGGGACTCTCCCCTACCACGACCACGACCACGACCGCGACCACGACCGCGTCCACGACCTCGACCAGCAACAGCACCACCTCTAACCATCTGCACTACCATGAACAGAAGGCTAAGCAAACAATTACTATTTAACACAGAAATAGAAACTCACCGTGGAATCACCAATAGGCTCGAAGAGGATGTTACAGGACTCCATGCCACACACGATTGACTAACTCACATAATCAATCAAGACATGCAATCCCAAACATCTACAGCACAAAGCCTAGTGACCCCAACCTAGAACCGTAAGGGCTCGATACCAAATGAAACGACCGACTTTTTTTTTTAAAAATAAATATATATATAATATAATAAATAAACTACAACTAGTGGTCCCATACCCACTAGTTACCTAACCTCAAACACAACCAACAGCGGAAAATAATAGTAATAATAACCAATAAATATCAATCCAATAATATAAAAATCCATATATAATTCCATCCTTAACTAATGATCCAAAACATCATGAAAACAAGTAACCAGCAACCTAAACCATGCTCTAAGACTCAACTCTAGCAACTTTAACAATGCCAGATCAACAATCAACCGAGTCCCTAGACATCCTCCTCTTCACTGCCTGGATCCCACGGTCACACTTTGCCTTTAGGTGCACCTGAAACACATATTGCAATGCATGGTATTTTACAAACACTCAGTAAGGCAATCCTCCCATCTACTGGGCTATACACACAAGCAATGAGTATCAGTAATCTTCACACAACAATCAACAAACAATAACAAAACAGGACGTAGCATCGACCGATGCCACAACATCGATCGATGCCAACAGGAGAAACTTCGATCGATACGAAGCTGCATCGATCGATGCAAGTATGACTGCATCGACCGATACCCAATCTGCATCGACCGAATGCTCGACGCACACGAAAAACCTAAAGTTCATCGCGCCGTCCTCGCACTTGCATCGACCGATGCAAGCTATGCATCGATCGGCCGCAACGTCGAGCACCGTGATTTCTCCGAAGTTTCTGCCGGATCTCGTTCCTCTGACCACAGAAACTCAATCCCAAGCCACAAGAAAGCTTCTAACGTCCATAACAACAATCTAATATGTCTAACAACAAACAACAAGCAAATCACTGAATTCTCTAGCTTAGATAAGCCATCACGTGACTGCACTTGTGTGAAGACGAATCTAAACAATAAACCAGCAAGAACACGCTTCAGGAAGCTCCTACAGCAATCCCCGCTACAGATCTCTACGGAACGCCCCAAATCTCGAAATCAAAGAACTCTCAAGAACACTTCTCTTTCTCTTTTGTTTTCTCAAAAACGGCTCAATACGTCTAATGAGACAAAGGCACGACTTAAGGGTTTTCCCTTTCCTTCTCCCCAAAACGCAGCGTTTGACTTAAGTCAACGCACAGAAGTGAGTCAGCATCGATCGATGCTCCTACGCATCGATCGATGCACCCTAAACAAGAATTCCGGTTCACGATGTTACAATTTATGTCGAATTGTATATACAATTTACACGTAAAAATCACATATACAATTCAGACATAAAATTCATATAGAATATATTTGTACTATCCCTACATCCAAAAAAATGTAGGAGGAAATTGACATACCATTTTTTGGGTCAAAGTTGATACCTTATATTTCACCATTTTACTAGTGATTATTTTCTAAAAACTTAAAGAGTACTTTCAAATATCTAAGTCATTGGAGAACTCGTATTAATGAGAGGTCACATAAACGTCTTCTTTATGCGGATAAACTGATCAGGACCGAGTAGAGTTTTCGTAATCTCCACATCACTAAAAATTGACAGGTTAATTATTGCCGACTACTTTGGTTCTTGTCCAAGTTTGTATAAGAAGCAAGCGAGGCATTTATTGAATTTTGTTACTCAACAATGAACCAGATTTTTTTTTCATTTTATTTTAAAGATTGGTTTCTTTTAAATCTTTTGATAAATTATATTAGCACACTTGTATTCATTTCACTTAAAATTATAAATTACTTTTAGCGCCAGTTTACCACTTGACTACATATTAGGAGGAAGAAAAGTTAACTCTACTACACGAAATCTTATTATATACTTTTAAACCAATGCTAAAATTAAAATAAAATGATACTACACTACAAGATTTTTGAAGTGATATATATGAAATGTTATTTGAATTCGTAAACCTAAATTTCGAAAGGCCATGGTCACTGCCGCGTGGATGGATCGTTGCCATCAACGTTCTAAAATTTTAATATTTTGTTGATTTATTCCCAAAATAATTAATATCATTTTACATAGTACCTTTTCGGTTTGAACTTTTCTTTGTGTAGTTACAATCAAACACAGTCGTTTATTTTGTTTCCGTTCCACCTGCCAAAAAAATTGGTTTCGTTCATTGTGTTTCCTAACGGTCAAATTATATCACTAACAAAGATTCCCACCTTTTACAAAATTCTTTGATCAAACTTTTGATCTGAATTTAAAAACTGAGGTTAATTAGCTTGGAGACTTATGTAAAATATAACTTATATAAGGACTATAAACTGAAAAAGTAATTAGAGAGATGATGTATATGCTTGCAGTATGAGAGGATTATAATGAACAAGTTTTGCTCTGATTGTCTAAAAGATGTCTTTGATTAGTTGAAGCAAATTGGTCGAGAATCTGAGCTACGCGATAGCATGTTTCCTTGTTTCCACAGACATAGTATGGAGCGAGTTGCAAAAGAGCTTGAGGTTTCGTATTTCATGAGAGATTGGGTGAGACAGTGACGGTACTGTGCCAGCTTAACCTTTTTTATGCTCTGGGGTGGGGATCCAACTAATGATGTCTCTTAAGTCTTAAGGTATCAGGAGTAGTCAATTGACCCAAACTCTATATTTGTCTAATTGTCAAAGCAAAATTATGTATTCTACACCATACAGTGGTTTGGAAAGGGACGAGCCATATCATGTATGTTTTGCTTTTTCTTTTTTTGCATAACTTTTTCAGTTTTTCCATATCTAGAGCTACCTATGTTATGACTTATGGTAGTTTACCTATGTTTTGGTAGTTGAAAACTCATAACATAGAGTCTTACATAAATGCTTTCTCCGTCCCAAAAGAGGATTGAACCCATTGATTGTCAAAAAAAAAAAGAGGATTGAACCCAGAGAATAAAAAAAAGCAACTCTCTTGTACTACCACTAGGGCACCACTACAGTGGTTTAATCTTTTCGATTAAACATTTAACCAAAAAAAAAAAGAAGTATATTTTCGATTAAGCAAAGAGGACGTACAATTGTACAAACCTTTTTTTGTAAAGCTACTAGAAATTCTCAAGATATTTTAGCTCCATGTGACGAAATTGTGAATGCATTACAAATCTTCTAGAAGATTTATCTGTGTGAGAGTAGGAAGATTGGAACCCAAAAGTTAAGGTGTTAATTACACAGATTGGGTAAGTTGCAAACGACATTCACTTTGGTTGATGAACAATATGTAATAGGGAATAGGCTTCTTTGCTTAATACCCAATTATTGTTCTAACAAAAAAAATGATATAAAAAATAGGATCACAAAATCGTAAATAAAGTATATATTATTTAAATAATCTAAATAAATAGGATAATATAATTTTCACATAATATTTCATCGAGTTATTTAAATACAGATATCATATATAAATATATTAAATTATTTATAGTTTTGATATTTGTATAGAAATTTCCGACGAATTTCTGATAAATCATAAAACCATCAAAATTTCATAGGAAATCCATCTGAATTGCTTCATTTTTTTGTGTATTATGTTACTTTTGTACGTAAAAGAGTAGAGTTTGGTGATCAAATCTATTTGATCAAGTGAGACCTTATGAAGTCAAACCAAAGAAAATCAGTACAAAAAGAACGAGTGAAAGATTAAAAAAAAAAAAAAAAGCATATGATGATTGCGTTGAAATCCCGAGCAACCATCCAAGCAAAAATCCCTTGTGATGCGGGGCAAAATTATTTATAACTAAAATATTTAAATTATAAGTTATATTTGTTGGTTAAATATATTATAATTATATAATAATTGTTAAATAAACTATATAATACTGTAATATAATTTATCTTTTACATAATATTTATTTAATTAATTTAATTAGAAATGTCTATTCTCTGATACCGACAATGTTAACAAAATAATGAAATGATGTTTTACCTATGTAACACCGAATTAATGATATTTTTTTAATTTATATAAATATTGACAAAACCCATCCCGCTATATAAACCCCGTCCCAAGATATTTTAACTCACACTATATCATTTTAATTTTTAATATTTATTGTGTATCTACGGCATAATATTTAACTTTTTAAAAGTTTTAAATATTTTTCATATTTAACCTTTTAAAAATCTTTAAAATAAAGAACCAGAAGAAACCAAGTAAAAGTTTTTCAAGTTTGAATGCATGATAAATCAAGCTTTCTACTCATTTGTATTCGAAATCATTTTGGTCTCTTTTATAGTATGACTCTGAACCATTGTCCAATTTTTTTAGAAGATGTGGGATATTGTACCCGTATTTTTTTTTTTTTTTTTTTTTTCAACCAAACTATAATAATTAAAATAAAACTCCCAGATTGGTTGCCCAAACAGGAGGGTACGAGTTTACAAATAGAGATTCTGAAGGTAGGGATCGTGAGGAGCGGGCTAGGCAATCAGCTCTGACGTTGACATCTCGTGGAATCTTGGTAAGGGAAAAGGATGGAAAGGAACTCCGAAGTAGAGAAAAATCCTCCAACAGAGTGGAAAAGGTCGGCCAATCTTCCGGCATCTGCACCATTGCCACCAACTCTACACTATCCGTCTCGAAAGCTTGACAATCTACACCAGCCACCAGTAAAGACTCCATAGCCCAGATCAACGCTTGTAGTTCTGCATGTAATGGGGATAAACTCCGATAATGACTCCGAGCACCCAACAGGATCGTTTTAAGCTCTCCATTGCAACACCACCAACCCAAACCCTGGAAGGGGTCGGAACCTTTCCATGAACCGTCTATTTGTACCCGTATTTTTTATTCATCTATTGAGTAATATATATCCGTTTATAAAATTTTGTATTACAATCATATGCAGGAAAAAATCACAATTTTTATTAACTAAATGTATTATAGAATAATTCAAGATAATTTAAATATAAATTTAAATAAAAAATGAAAGTAAATCATATATTTATGATTGAATGAGGTAGAAAGATTTCCTTATTTTTTTAAATCTTACCTATAATTAGTTTTGAAATTTTGGTAACTAATATTAAAGTCAATGCATTAAATGTAAAAACTTTCCAAAAATATTTTTAAGCAAAAACTGTTGAAAAATAATAGTATAGATAAAAAATAAATTAGAAAGAGTTGATAATTAACTGGTGAGTATATCCACCACTCCACGTGAAACTTGATAAAATTAATAATTATAACATTGAACTTTGAAAGGGTGTTGTCATATTTGATGCTTCTACAAGACTACAACTCGTTTTTTTTGTATCCGTGCGTATAAGTGGAACCCATAATTCGTCTTGTTAATTTAGGAAGGTAATGTAAATGGAACATATTGGAGTTTAACAAAAGCTAGTGAACAGAAGCAAAAAAAAAAAAAAAAAAAAAAAAAAGAGAGAATGATGTCCTCCTATCCTATTTGACCCGGGTCTTGAATTTGTTTTATGATTAGTGGGTCTTGAAATTAGGGATAACATTTTGTTTGTCTTTGCTCGTTTTATTTGGGATTTTAATATGTTTTATTCGGTTTTTAGTTTATTTATTTTTTAAAACCTTTATATATGTCTCTTTTATTCAAACCATGTTTTCCTACCCAAACTTTATCACAAAAAAAAAAAAAAAAAAACAACCGACTGATCTTTCCCGTTTCTATGTACGTACGTACGTTACAAAACTTAAAAATCTATTATCATTATGGTTAAACTTACTAATACATGCGTTAAAAAAAACGTAGATTATATGCTGCATGCATAGGCATCTAACTAACGCAAAAACAATTCATCAAGAGTCTTGAGTCATCACATGCATGACTGCTAAGTAAGTACCCACATGCACGTCACTATACATATATATATTTTGTATGGTATAAAATGTTTTTTTTTGTAAAGCAAAAAAACTATTCTACAACAATTGCAACATAGAAAGCTGAAGTTTTTAGAAAAAAAATTCTCGATCTTTACAGCTGAACAAAGAGAAAAGAACTAGTTGATAGGGGTTTGGGTTTGGGTTTGAAACCAATAGCGTAGGCTTCCCTCATAAACCGATATATCAATCATTTTGGATATATTTTCCCTGTCAAAGTATACAAAAGACGGATTAAGCATATAATATATAAGTACTGACTGTACTGTGGGGGTTCACATCGGATCCTATTAAAAAGTTACATACAACCGAATGACTTCTGATTTCATCCTTTTTTTTTGAGGAATGTACAAAACTAAATCTGTCGAATAAACCTACAAACAAACAATGTTTACAACATTGAATAATCATCAAAGCAAAGCTATATTCATATAAACTGTGAATGTTTGCGTATATGAGGACATAATTGTATGTTATATAATAAGCTTGTGATATTATACGTAACCGTTGACAATAACGAGTACAACTGTATAAGGTATATTGCTAATTTAGTATTAAATTATTTGGAGGTTAGAGCATTTATATATCCCAACCACCAAAACAAATCAAAGACATATACTGCATAGCTCTACTGCCTTAGTTTAACTTTTACCCCAATTGTAATTTCCTACCTAACACATGTATATGTAATCGTTGAGTTTGTCTATATATATAAGTAGACTCTACTTGCTCTTATTTTATATAAGTTCTTCCAACGCTTTCTTCAACTAAGAAAAAAACAAAATACAATGTCTCTCATTTATATTCCGCGAAAGAAAGCGAGACAAAAACCAGTGCAATGGTAAATATTATTCTTTTATTTTGGTAAATATTATCCATTTAGTTGATAAATATATTTGTTTGTTTATGTAAACGTATAAATTTTTATATTTTCCCGATTAAAATATGTTTATTACGTATTGACTAGTATTAATTAGTTGCAAATTGTAACAAATAATAACTCTTATATCCGTATTTTGGATTTAGATTTCTTAAACCATCAGAAAATTTGACCTTAATATCTTTAACCTCTAGTGCCATTCGTAACTAAAACTTTGTGCTGATGTTGTTGAAGATAGTGCAATGGTATAATTACATACACGCATGTCCTTTTACTAATACTAATAGTCTAATAAATCTTTTTATTTTATTAATATTAACTATAAATAAAAACATTGTTGTTGTATCAAATGGTTTTCAAGTGCCTAAACACTTCGGTTTGTGACTTTTTTTCTTTCGCAGGTCGATACCAATTACTCTCCATGGAATACTCATTTGAGCAAGATGTTGGCATGAAATTGCAGTGGTGAAGGACGAGCTGAATCGATATCCAAAGTGCCTCGACCTCGATCCTTCACCTCTATATTAAAAAACATAGTCTGAATCTAATTGCCAACTATGTATATTAAACTGAATACATGTCTAGAGAAATAAGCTTTTAACAATTTTTTCATTTCTACATAGTTATCTTCTAAGTTTAAGTCGGTTGTGAAATTACAGGTGTAATCATTTTGGGAAGGGGGGCTTATTATGAGTGAGAAAATAAAATCTATATTCTTTTGATATAATTAACCACATGGAATCTCCTCATCCCAACTCACCCGCATTGTGGACAAGCTAACTTGTACTTGAATTGCCTCACTCTAGTATATGTATTGCTTAAACCAAAATAAAAAGTAAAAAAAAATTGACATGCATAATTAAGCTTTAGGGGAATTTAAAAAATGTATTACAGACTACGTGAATGGACGATAACAATTTTTTCTTTTTGGTTAAATAGCATATGAGCTTGAAAAGTTAGAGCAAAATTATTATCTGAGAAATATCAGTATCATGGTCACCTATAACAATCAAGGCAAAACGTAAAATGCTTTTTTGTGACCAAAAAAAAAAAAAAGAAAAACGTGAAATGCTTTCTTAACATTATATATTGTGTTATAAATAATAACGCAATTATATAAGATTACTACGTATGTGTATTGTTATGTATATTAGCAAGTAACTATATATTTGTACATAGACAAGAGAAAAGAGAATGAGAGTAGAGGAAGAGAGCAAAACAATAAAACACTTCTTATTATTACTTCTCTTCTCTTCTTCTTATTATGTCTACATTTCTATCTCATTCTTCTTACATACATAATCTCTATATATAGTAGTGATAAGACTATGATGACTCATGCACTACACAAGGTAACAAAGACAAGTGTACAAATATTAAGGACAAGTGGTGAACAAGTGTTACACCAAGCAAAGAGATATGTGTCATTAAGATGGAAGACACATGTGGTGATGGATAATCACACTTATTTCATAACATTCCCCCTTGAGTATCCATCACCAATAATGAGTTATGCACTGCCTCATTAAAAACCTTGTCACGGAAAAACCCATTGGATCAAAACCATGACGAGGAAAAAGAGTACAATGACATAAGCTCGGAAAGACTTCAAAGACCTCATAGATGACGCATTCCAATCCTGTGAATATGCTTTCTCAATGTTGAAGTAGGAAAAGACTTCAAATACCTCGTAGACCTCGTAGTTTTCAACGAATAGTGATGCAATCTCCACCTTCATCATTGACATTCTCATTCAAGGTTGATCTTTTGCGTGTTATTTGCTGCCTCGTTAAAAACCTTGTCATGGAAAAACCCAGTAGGATAAAATCCATGATAAAGGAAAAAGAGTGCAGCCACGCGAATCATCATATTCTCCCCCTGAAAGTATTATCTTCAAACGATGCATTTTGGTCTCTGAAGATGCATTCTGAATAAGGTATTTAGAAGTACCTTTATAAATAACTCTGCTACATTGTTACTTGAGTTGATGGACTGGCTATCAACTTCCTTATTCTTCTCGAAGTCTTTAGTGTAAGAGAGGAATATGTCTTGTCTTGTCATTCATGGTGTAGCTTCCTTTGATTTGGGGACATATGCAACAGAGTTGTTGACTTTCTGTTGCTTCTTGTTAATGGGTCTCAACAAGCATTAACTAGTTGATGTTGATCGAACCCTCAGTTCAAAGTTCTTCGCCAACATATTGCGAGGCTCCCGTCTTCGGCGGGTAACTATTGGTTGACGTTCAGACATCATCTGAGCCATTAGGGATTCTCGATATGGCATATGAAGCACAACTATTTGGCATGACTCGAATAAATGACGACCGAAGTCTGTCACTAAAACGTCCCGAAGTCGCTGGTTTGCGATATATCTTTGTATTGATCCGATATAAATCTTCCATTTGCAAAAACCAACTAAACCAAACTTGGGGGTTCCAAAATATAATAAACCCAAATTAATCATACCTTTGTAATAGAAGATACGTTTAATTGATCTCAAAATCTACTCATAGAGAATGAGTTGTATGCTGCAAAAAGATTAGTAGAAAATGCTATGCACAATTCATAAGATATATAAATGCTCGTCAGCATTTATGCATGATCTTATATATATATATATATTTTGATGATCATAAGTGAGTTCTCGAGAACATAATTATGATATCATAATCTTTCGGGATTAGCTCTTCAAGCATCACATGAGGCATATTTCAAGTCATTCATATAGCATCCATTTTGTTTGATAAGGTATTTTAACAAAACATGGCGCGACACACCATTTTGTTATATATCATTATACCATTTTGATGCTTGGACCACTAGTCCAAAAATTACTCGTATTTCATACGATTTTAATATAGACTTGATTACCTCTTTATTGGCCAATATATATCTCTATACGCTCACAGAGCGGAGATTTATGATCCTCATTAATCACATTGTTCGATATGATATTTTTATTGTCTACATTATGTCTTTGGATGCATATTTCCCGTAATGACATGGTTAATCAATATCTCTTTAATCATTATATAAATGACTTTATACAGGTACCTGATTTCATTATTAACCATATCAATTGGTTTCTCTACTCCTTTTGAGAAGTATCTTGCTCCTCTTTAGGAGTCTATGTGCTCCTCTCTGGGAGTCTATTAAATCTTCTTAAAGTGTCTATCTACTCCTCTTTATGAGTTCATTTGCTCCTCTTTTAAGAGTATAGTCCTCTTTTTAATTTTCTCCTTTTTCTTTTAGAGGATTTTATCTAAGGAACCAAAGTAGTCTATAAACGTTTCATACGTGCCAAAGACTTAATATGTCATCTGCCAGAGACAAATTTTTATTGGAGCATTTTTAGCTAGGATGTGAGATTTCTTAGAACTTCAAGTTCATATTTATTTATGTGAGGATCAATAATTATATGAAATCTCATCCATCAGCTTATTGCATTTGATTTGCAATATATGTTTTGAATAGTGATTTGTTGAACTTTTGAACTTTCAAGTTCATATCCATTATATTCATTTGTTCAAAGATTCAAATTATTCAATGATTCTCCCATAATTATGGAGAATTTTATCATCCAACATGATGATATGCAAATCTTGCAATAGGCACATCTCTCATAAGATGGCTCAATATTATTAGAGCGGAGACTCATCTCCTGCATCAATATATTTCATCCTCTATGCAGGATATTTTTATGCGGTGTGGAGGAGCATTTTAAAATATATATCACACACCCATAAAATTCAAAATGAGAAATATTTGATCTCCAACCATGAATACATAACATGGGAGAAATATTTCTTTATAAATTGTTGGTCTCATATATAATATTGACTACATGAAAAACTGCATGTTCCATGTTTTGACATGGAGATTAAATCACCAAGAACCGTTTTGCAATCTCTTTGGGTTGCGCTATGAACGATTAATTATAGCTCATTTTGAGAGTGAACATCATGGATGTTACACTTTATCACATGTGACATATATGTGATAAATTATGGGATATGACTTCACCAAAGTTATATCGCTATGGGTGTCAAATTCACCAAAGTTTATCGACTTATTGTCAATTTGGGATTCTTTAATTCTCCCCCTCGAGATGATAACTCTTGAAGTTCATTCATCTCGTACTGAATCCCACATTAGGATAACAACATACTGATTTTGGTTATGTCTATTATATTAGATCCTTATAGGGATGCGGGTCTAGTATCATCCCCTCTCAAGATGATGATTTTTCATGACTATTCATCTTGCACCGAATCTTACTTTTAGATAGGTTGTATTCGGGGTTTAATATGGGAATTTATCAAAGGAATCAAACCATCATATATATAAAATGAGCTTGTTAAACTGAAAGAATGGTGATTGGACCAACATTATATGATTCTAGAGGCATAGCCTATCACAATGTTAAGGAGGAGGTATACAACCATCGGCTCCATAAATAATAAACATAATTTTAAAATTAATTTTAATAAACTGATACGAATATAATATAAATTATATTATCTCAGAAAATATGAATGGAGGCATGCAATGCTTGAATAAGCTTCTTTTTCTTTTCATAAATTTCAATGATATTTAATATCATTTATAGATCATGATGGATTGATTAGTTATGCTATGCTTAAAGCAAGCATTAGTAAATTTCATATTTTACTATTATTTTGCCATCTTTGTTTTTGCATGGTATAATTATATATACATGCGTGTTTCCAATATGGTCGAACATGCGATACCATATTTATTTATTGTCTCAATATAATAATTCTATGCAGACAAAATGTCTTTGAAACTCCATGATGTGACCGAAGGTCGCGGATGCGGAACGATTGGAGGAAACGTCTTCGGAAAGAACTCGGCATGTGAAACTTTCCTCGGACAAGGTTTGGGATTTTGAATCTAGGGAGGATTCAAACAAGAGAAACGGAAAATGGCGAGATTCCAACGAGCCGTTTGTGAGTACGGTCGTGTAGCCTCTATCGGGTCGAACGGATGCGGTACGGATGGACGGATGCGGAAACGACTATTGGATGGTTGCGGATGGGACGATGGAGGCTGCGATGTGGATCAAAGCGAGGGAAAACGAAAGATGGAAACGAGATGGATCGAACAACGACACAAGAGGTCTGGCTCTCTTCTTGATACGGTCACCAACGGCGGCAAACCCGGTTTGAGGTCGTTAGGGTTCTTCCTTAGAACAATCCCAGATTGAACTAGAGAAAGGATGAGACAAGATCAAAGAATCTCTCTTTGAGAAAAGTTTTATTTTCATTCAAGTCTAAGGAACTACAAGAGAGCTAAGAGAGGTTTAAATAGCTAGGTTAAAGAAGGGGCTTAAGGACACGCGGACTCATCTTGGTCCGCACATCTTCCTTTGACGTGTTCTCTTTGCAACTAGAACACGTCACCTCCTTTGACTAACAAGCTTAGCCACAAAACACTCTCAACATTCAAAAGAGAATATTCCAAGTTCAAATTAAACCAAAAACAAAAGTAAAGAGAGATAACCGCCTTTGGCCTTGACGCGGGAAGCGACTTGGCCTTAGACGTTTTGTACCAAGCTCAATGTCTCGTTAAAACCTTCTCCGGTAAACCTAATGGGAAAAATCCGGAGTGAGGAAAAATAGTACAAATCCTTGCTTAAGTGACTTTGTTGTCTTCACTCTTGGGTAAGAGTGAAGACCAAACGAACTGAACCTTCGAGGCCTTCATCGGTCGGTTGATGTTAGATGAATGATCGAACGAAGAGGTTGATCTGCTACTTGGCCGCCTTTGCTGAACTCCTTGATCGAGTTGTGGCTCCTGGAAGATCGTTGGTGCCTTGGCCGCGTTCGAGGTAGGCGTCTTGGCCGCGTCCAGTGCGTCTTGGTCAGGCGTCTCGGTCGCGTCCGGCGTGTCTTGGTCGTCTTGGTCGAGCTCCCGTCCTAAGATCACATCATTCCCTCCCCCTTGATAAGGTTTTGTCCCCAAAACATCTCCATTTTCACCTACATCAAACGGGACGAGATCAGTAACATTAAAGGAGGTAGATGTACCAAACCCACCTAGAAGCTCGAGTCGGTAGGCATTGTCATTAATCTTCTCGATGACTCGAAAAGGACCGTCTCCACGCGGGCTGAGCTTATCCTTTCGCTTCTGCTGGAACCTCTCTGGCCTTAGGTGCAACCAAACCCAGTCGCCAGGCATGAACAACATCGGTTTGCGTCCGCGGTTGAGGAAGCGCACATACTGCTCGTTCCTCCGCTCTATGTTCGCTCGAACCTCCTCGTGTAACGCCTTGACTAGCTCCGCTCTTGCGGTTCCGTCCTGGTTCTCAGTTTTGTTCGGTGGTAGCGGTAGTGGCTTGCAGCCATATGCGACTTCGAAAGGAGACTTCTTCGTAGACGAGTGCATCGCCTGATATTATGCGAACTCAATAATGGGGATGCATTCGAGCAAGAGCCCTTGTTACTTGCGATGGCCGTGCGGAGTAAGGCGCCTATCGAATGGTTGACAACCTCCGTTTGACCGTTGGTCTGCGGGTGAGCGGCGGTGGAGTAGAAGAACTTTGTTCCTAGTTTTCTCCAGATGGTGCGCCATAAGTGACCAAGAAACTTGGTATCTCGGTTGGATATGATGGTGCGGGGCACACCGTATAGCCTGATCACTTGACTAAAGAACAGATTCGCCAGTTGCACGGCGTCATTGTTCTTGTTGCATGGTACGAAATGAGCCATCTTCGAAAATCTGTCCACAACAACCATGATGCTATCCTTATGCGCCAAGAAAAGTAGGCCGAGGATGAAATCCATTGAAAAATCGATCCAAGGCGCTGAGGACACCGGCAAAGGCATGTAGAGGCCGTGAGGATGTGTTGTCGACTTGGAGGTGCGACACACGATGCAACGACCGCAATGCTTCTCCACCATACTCCACATTTTTGGCCAGTAGAAATGCTCTCGAAGTACGGCCAATGTCTTAGTGATGCCGAAGTGACCTGATAAGCCTCCGCTGTGGGCTTCTCGAACAAGCAACTCTCTGATAGAACCACTTGGTATACATAGCCGTCGCCCTCTGAACAGGAACCCCTCATGAAGATAGAATTCCGTGTAAATTCCCTTCCCATGGTTCTGGAAACAGTCACCAAACTCAGAGTCTCCAGCGTATGCATCCTTGATGCTTTCAAAACCCAACACTCGCGCGTCCATCGTGGTGATCAGCGCATGTCTCCTTGACAAAGCATCGGCCACCACGTTTTCTTTCCCCTTCTTGTATTTGATGACGTAAGGGAATGATTCTATGAACTCCAAACATTTCGCGTGTCTCCTCTTCAAGTTGGTTTGGCAGCGAAGATGCTTCAACATTTCGTGATCGGTGTGAATCACGAACTCTCTCGCCAACAAGTAATGCTGCCAAACCTCCATTGCACAGATGAGGGCGTATAGTTCCTTGTCATAAGTAGGGTAGTTGAGCGCTGCACCACTAAGTTTCTCACTAAAGTACGCCACGGGCTTGCCTCCCTGGGTCAGAACTGCTTCGATCCCAACTCCCGAAGCATCACACTCGACCTCAAATGTTTTGTTGAAATCAGGCAAGGTGAGCAAAGGGGCTTGCGTGAGGCGTCTCTTGAGCTCGGTGAACGCTCGGTCTTGTTCCTCTCCCCATTTAAACTCTTGATTCTTCTTGATGACGGCGTTGAGAGGTGCGGCGATCGTGCTGAAATCCTTCACGAACCTCCGGTAAAAGCTTGCGAGACCGTGGAACGATCGGACTTGTGTGATGCTTGTTGGCGTGAGCCACTCCTCTATCGCGCGTATTTTCTCTCCATCAACCTTGAGGCCCTGCGAACTCACAACAAAGCCTAGAAAGACTAATTCATCAGCAGCAAAGACGCACTTTTTCAAGTTGGCGTACAGTTGCTCTTCACGAAGAGTAAACAAGACTGATTCTAAATGCTTAACATGATCGGTCAAGCTAGAACTATACACGAGGATGTCATCAATGTAAACCACTACAAATTTATTGATGAAAGCTCTTAAAACATGGTTCATGAGACGCATAAATGTAGAAGGAGCGTTTGAAAGACCGAATGGCATTACCAACCATTAATACAAATCCTGTTTTGTTTTGAAGGCTGTCTTCCATTCATCGCCCTCCTTCATGCGAACTTGATGGTAGCCACTCTTCAAGTCGATCTTTGAGAAGACGTTGGCGCCACTTAGTTCATCGAGCATATCATCGAGTCGCGGTACGGGATGTCGGCATTTGATGGTGATATTGTTGACGGCTCGACAGTCATCACACATGCGCCATGAACCGTCCTTCTTGGGCACAAGCAAGACTGGATCTGCGCACGGACTCAAGCTCTCTCGGATGTATCCTTGTGACATAAGCTCCGCTACTTGGCGCTCGAGCTCCTTCGCCTCTTCGGGATTGACTCGGTAGGCTGGCCGGTTCGGTAGTTGTGCTCCTGGAACGAGATCAATTTGGTGTCGATGCCTCTTATAGGTGGTAAGCCTTCAGGGAGCTCCTCCGGAAAAACGTCGGCGAAGCGCCTAAGGACGTCGCGGATCACCTCCAGTAAAGCATCGATCGAACCTTCGAGACCTGAAAGCAGCACATCTCGAAAAACCATCAGTAACACTTGGGAGAGTCCTTAAGGGACTTCCTAACATCACTAGACTGAATAAAAAAGTTTCTTTTATCATCCTAGTCTTTAGACAACTTGTTTTGCATTTCATGTACTTGCGTAGGGATCAAGGGTTTCAAGCAAATACGTTTGTTGTCATGAACGAAGAAGTATTGGTTTGTGTAGCCGCAACGCGTGGTGCGCTTATCAAACTGCCATTGTCGCCCCCAATAAGAGGTGCTTGCTTGCATAGGCACTACATCGCATTGAACTTGGTCCTTATACGGACCGACACTAAACGAGACCATGACCTGTTCTTTGACATGGATCACAGTCTCTTCATTTAACCATTTCAATCGATAAGGACGAGTGTGGTTTGTGGTCTCAAGAGAAAGTTTCTTGACCAGACTAGAACTTGCAACATTGGTGCAAGATCCGCCATCTATGATCAAGCCACAAACTTTACCACTTACCGTGCATCGGGTGTGGAAGATGTTGTTGCGCTGGCTTGCGTCATCGACGGTGGCTATGCTTGTGTTTAGGATGCGGCGAATCATCAACAGCTCTCCGACTTCGGGCTTAGCTACGGCTTCTTCCAGTTCAGCCTCTCCTCAAACGTTCTCTTCGGTCGCCTCATCGTCGGACTCAAACTCGCTGGATTCAGTAAGGATCATGGTGGGTGCGTTTGGGCACTCTCGAGCGTAGTGGCCTTTCCCTTGACATTTGAAGCACACAATGTCGCGGCTCCGGACGTCGGTAGTGTTGCGTCGCGGGTCTTGGAGCTCATTGGTGGCCGGTTCTCTTGGTTTGAACCTTATGTCAGCATTGGTCGCCTTCGGCTTCTCTTGGAGACGGTTTTATGGTGACGCATTAGGAGACCAATTCAGAGTTCCTTGAGTCCTGGTGCGACTCACAGAGGCGTGATTCTTCTTGATCTGACTCTCAATTTGCATCGAAAGATGAAACAACTCCTCAAAAGTTTGATAGGGCTGGCACTCGACCTTACGTGTGATGCGATCTTGTAATCCGTCCAAGAACTACGCCATAAGTGACTCTTCGGAGTCGTCGACTTGTAGACGGTTGCGCAAATGCTCAAACTCCTCGTAATACTCTTCGACGGTGCGTGTGCCTTGAGTAAGCCTCCGGAAACGTTTATGGAGCTCGCAGTGAAAGAAAGGGGGCACGTAGCATCGTCGCATCTCGACCTTTAAGACTTCCCAAACGGTGATAGGTCATTCTCGGTTGCGGTGCTGCTCAGCTTCAAGGCGATCCCACCAGGTGAGGGCGTGATCAGTGAACTGAGCTACGACGTATTGAACCTTGCGCAGCTTGGGGTAGGCGTGGCACGAGTAAAGATACTCCATGTGGCTTTCCCATTCGATGTAAGCTTCCGGGTCAGATTTACCAGCAAACGTTGGTGCGATCATCTTATGGGCCGGTTCGTGGTCCCTCGGAGCTTCTTCGTACGGATCGTCATGGCGATGACTTCGTCTAGACCTCGGTTCATAGTCCTCATCGGACTGGTCGCTCGCCGGCTCTCGTCGTGGTCGCCTTGCGGGCAAAGGATCTTCACGGGGAGGGTTTAACAGTTCGAATCTTGTTAAACGCTCTGCGAGCTGTTCTATGCCGGTTCGTAACGCGGCGAGGGTGACTCCTATGTCAGATGGTGCTGGAGGTGGTTCTTCGGCCATCGTTCGTACGGCCTATGGTGACGTGTAGCTTCTCTACGCGGCTTGGGTTTGAATTTAAACCTCGCAAGACAAAAGCAATATCACAAACGCGTGAGAACCAAACGTTCAATAGGACCACACAATAGATTTTTATTTCGTCACCAAAAGATTGGGGACAGCTGTTGAACTAGTACATCTACTAATTCGGGAGTGATATTTAGAAGGGGTGAAACAAAGGACTTTTATTAAGATAGTCAAAGATCGTTGAATTACAATATGACCGTTATAAGCCGTTCGGCGAATTACAGAGAATTGTATTCTTAAAATGACTAACTGCACTATAGCTTAGAATCGGATTTACTCCTGACTCTTGCCCTCAAATGTTACTTGGTCTTTCTGCAAGCTGCCCCCTTGGTATTTATAGCTGATGGGACGCTTCACCTCTTTCCCTCGGGATCGATGTGGGAATGTCTTCAAGTAAAGTCGGCGATCGTTCTTATTCGGGCCGTCACTTATTGGGCTGTCCGTCTCAATTGGGCCTTCTAGGAGCTTTGTCGGCCCGATAAGAGGGTTTTAGTCAGTCTTCGTTCCTGGACTCTGGGGTGACTATTTCGATAATGGGCCTGTAGGAAAGCCTGTTAAGGCTGGGTGAAACCCATATCCAACAATTGTCCCCCCCTTAGTTCATTGTGGTCAGCCTTGGGCCAATGAGCTAGCTCGGGAAATATTAAGTCTGGCCCATTATCGAAATGTCGGTCCGATCTCTTATATTCTGTCGAGGAGGGGAAAGCTGAAACGTCGTTTCCTAGGGTTGCGTCGTTTCGCGCCTATCGCCGTTTCAAGGGTTTCTTTCTCCGCCGCTTATAAAAGGAGACTTTTTAGGGTGGCCTCTTCAGTTCTTCTCCAGCCGCAAAAGTCGAGGTAACCCTTCTTTCTCTTTTCATTAGAACCTTTCTCTTTTTTTCTTCTTCCTTAGTTATATTTAGGTTTTTAGTGTAGCTTATACTTGCTCCCAGTCGGGTTTGTTGTTGTAATTGCCGATTCGATTTTGATGTCGGGTTCTTGTGAGGAATTTTTGAACGAGCATTCGCCTACTGGTTCCTTTGAGGCTAGTCCGCCGGTGCAGGCTGCCGATTCGTCTGATTCCGGAGTTTCGGCAGACTCGTCTAGGCTTCGTAAACAAAGCAGGAGAGTGGAGTCATTGAATCGTTCTCCGATACCTAGGGTTGGCCCGGAGTTGCTTGTGCCTTCCGGAGTTCCAGTCAAACCAGAGGCGAACGATCCTAGTCTTGATAGAACTGGTTGTCCTGATTCGCCCTGCTCTCGCGGTGAAGCCTGATCTGGTCATTCGTCCAATAACGTTTCTATCGATGACGAGATCGAGATTGGTGAAGGGACTGATTATCCGGATGCGCCTTTTGACTCGGGAGAGTCACTTTGCGACGCCGATTCTCTCTGTGCGATGACTGACTTTTGAAATTCTCCCCGGCGTGTTTCTGTTGTATGTCCGACTCCTGAGGAGCATGTATTTAAGTGCCCTGACGGGTTTATTAGTTTATACGAGCCGTTTTTTACTAAGGGAGGCCTCCGCTTTCCGATTCCAGCCTTCCTGATGGAGTACTGTTGGCGTCGTCAGATTGCTGTTACGCAGCTTACCGTCCACACTATTCGTAACATGGTCGGCCTTAAACACCTTGCTGATCAATGTGGGGTTAAACTAACTGCTTACTTTGTTGAGGATATGATGCGTTTTACTAGGCCGAAGGGGTTTAACGGCATTTGGTATGCTAGTGCGACGCCTGGATATAAGCTGATGGATCATCCGCCGTCAAAAACCCACACCTGGCTGAACAAATACTTCTATGCTAAGGTTGACGATGCCTTGGTAGAGGATGTGTCAATAGGTTTTAAGACTGAATGGAATTTGTCCCCTGGTAGTTTCTTGGGTGACCCTTATCCTTTTCCTTTTGCTTCGGGTATTGACCGCTAATTGCCTTTGTTTTTTTTGATTTTCAGATTTGGTTGATAAGTCTGCCGACCCACCGACTCCTGATTTCTTTGAGGTTCGTGACCTTTTAAGGAGGCAACGGTTCTTTACTGGAGGACTATTCCGCAGCTAGACCAAACTAGAGGGCAGGAAACCGTCGAAAGGTGTTGCTTTGTTGTGCTTGCCGGTTTTTGTTCGACCCGTTTGTCATTTCTATTTTATTGAGGATCTTGTTTTGTGATGACAGGAGGTGTGAGTCAAGCGAAGATGGTGAAAATGGGCGTTCCCAAGTACTCTGGCAAGCCGATCTCGAAGAAGAAGAATGCTGCAGAGGAGAAGGAACTGCAGTTGGCTCTGAAGAAGAGTCTGGTTGACCAATCGTCAATTCAGGGTTCTCGCGTTGGGGGTGCCTCAGGTAGCCGATCTTCAGATGGTGACAAGTCTTCTCGGGACAAGGGGAAAAACAGTGAGGCTGCTCGGCGAGATAAGGAAATCGTTCCTATCGATCTCACGGTTAAAAAGGACCGTTCTTCCTCGAAAAATTTGCCTGGCCCGACGGGGGATTCCGGCAAGCGCAAAGAGGTTCCGGCTGGTGCTGACGCGGTCGCTACGTTTAAAAGGCCTAGGACCTCCTCGCTTGATCCGAAGGACAAAGGTGTCCAACCTTCCTACTCTCTCAACTTTCGCTACACGAAGGACACCCCTTTTCTTTCTGACAAAAGGGAATGTGGTGCTTTTATTCGCGAGGTTTCCAAAGTGCCGGGCGATCGCTCGTGGGGATTTGAAGGAGGATGATGCGTTCGACGAGTCGGCTCGGCACCATCTCCAGGTTCATCCTCTCTTCTTTATTATATTATTATTATTATTATTATTATTATTATTATTATTATTATTATTATTATTATTATTATTATTATTATTATTTTTTTTTTTTATTATTATTTTTTTTAACTTTGCTTGGTTTATCTCAGTCTGCGAGCTCGTCATATTTGATGGTCTGCCGCTTTGAGCGTAGGCTGAAAGCTGCCGAACGTGAGACCGCCCTTGCGAGGCTGGATTGAAAGATTGCCAGAACCAGGTCAGCAAGTATCGGTCTGAGTCAACTAAGGCCTGGCGAGAGTTTGATCGTTTGAAGGAAGAAAATCACCAGTTGCAGGGGTCATTGGAGCTTTCTTGTGCCGACGTTACTCGCCTGGAGGCTTCCGCCAAGCAAGCTGCTGAAAAATTTGGCCATCAATTGAAGTCTGCGGTTGAGAAGAGAGCTGAGGAGGTGCGTCGTGAGGTGAGGGAATTTTACCGCGAACGGTCGAACCAGAACCGTCAGCATATCTGGGATGTGAGGCGGGCTTTTAATCCGATGATGATGAAGGCTCAGGCGAATGGTATCCTAAAGCAGGTCGAAGATCTTGTGAACGATGGTTGCCCAGTTCCTGCTAAGGTGGTCCAATTTGTCACTGATGGCTCGGCCTTTTGGGACAATGTGGTGGACGGTATTGAGATCACCCCGCTTGCAAATGACGGGTATGTGGTGACTCCGACTGCTGAGCATACTGCTGCTAATCCTTGACGTATTCCTGGTTATGATGAGATCGTTGATTTTGACGAGTATGGTTCGAACATGCCGTCCGCTACGACTGAGGTCGCGGAACCTGAACTGCCTGATATCGATGAACAGGCTCCAAATGCTGAAACGCAGGTGATGGGACAGGGGACGCCGGATCGGGACATTGTGACCGGCCTTGCTTTGGCGGATGCTGCTGTGGCTCCGATTTCTGAGGGGATTGAAGGTCATAGCATCCACATTGTCGGGCTTGTCAGTGACGCGGGTGTGAGGGATCCGCTAGCCCCTGTTCCTGTCGTTGCTCCTGAAGGCGAGGGTGACATTGTGCCTGAATAAGCCCTGCGTGGCTTTGAAATTGTGCCGTTTGTGGCCTGTATCGTTTTAAGACTTATTTATGCGTTACTTCAAACTCTTCCCCCCCCCTTTTTTTTTTGGAGTCTGACTTGAATACTTTTGAGGGTGGTGTGTTTCTACCCCCTCCCTTTTGGTTGTGGATGATGGTGATTGTGAAATTTACAAAGTTTAACATTATTGTTTATTATCATTATTATATATATATTTTTTGACGTATTGGGGCGAAACTTTAAGCAAAGTTAGGATTTGCCGTAGTCCCCCCTTTATTTGACGAGCTGGGGCGAGGCATAGGCGAAATTATGATTTGCCATAGTCCCCCCTTATTTGACGAGCTGGGGCGAGGCATAGGCAAAATTAGGATTTGTCGTAGTCCCCCTTATTTGACGAGCTGGGGCGAGGCATAGGCAAAATTAGGATTTGCCGTAGTCCCCCTTATTTGACGAGCTGGGGCGAGGAATAGGCAAAATTAGGATTTGCCGTAGTCCCCCCCTTATTTGACGAGCTGGGGCGAGGCATATGCAAAATTAGGATTTGCCATAGTCCCCCCCCCCTTATTTGACGAGCTGGAACTTCGATGTGCTAAGTAGCTGTGACTTTTGGACCCTTCGGCTTCGCCGTATTAAATGCTTGGTGTGAGTGGTGAATTGCTTTTCCAAGACGTTTCTCATCATTACCGCATGCGGATGTTGCGTGTGGCGCGATTTTTATTGCGAGGCGTCGGTTGGCTGAGGAGGGAGGTGCATTAAATGCGGGAAAGTGGACGGGCGTTTAGTTAACGTCGTGTCGCTTCATTTCTGCCTTGTCCTTGTTATAAAGAGGGAGGCGTGGGTGGGCGAAAGTGGATCACGCAGCTTTCACTCCATCTTTTCTTTATTTTGGTTTGTTGAAAATCTTTCCTTGTTTCATATTTTTCTTCCTCCTTCTCCGCTTTGATCATGAGTGACTCCGATGACTCGGGGGAATGGGTTCCGGTGAATCGCAGCGAATGGATTATTTTTGGTCGTCCTCGAACTGACCGTTCTCCGTCGCCAGTTCGTGTCGATCCGGCTCAGCCTAGTGATGGGTCGGGTCGATTAGTTGAAGCTCGTCCCAACGACCTGTTCTTCCAATGGAGGAGCCTACCGGTTGCTGCTGCGTCGCCCCCGTTTCGACCATTGCCGCGGAACTTCGTGTCGGGTGTTGCTGAGATTCCGATGGAGTTTCTTCGGTCCTTGACTCCTGACGAAAGGCGATTGGCGGTTGGCTGGTTTAGGACGGTTAGTTTTTCATGTTGAGCTTATTGCTATCGAGTTCGAATATCTAACTACTTTCGTTTCTTTCCTTCTTGTTATTGGTAGATTGAGACTCAGCACCGTGCCTATCGTCGCCGGCATGAGTTTCTGGTCAAGCAGATCATGGACCTCGAGATGGGGATGCGGAAACTGGAGGCCGGGCCAGAGGATTGGGAGCGGTTCGGGTTCGGGAAGTTTCTTGCGATGCCTTTCTGGCTCCGTGATCGAGTTCGTGCCTACAGCCGTGTAATCCATGGGGTTCGCTGAAGGCGTTCGGCGTATTATGTGTTTTATCGGTCGACGAACCGTTGTTTTTTTTTGGCACCCGTGTGTTGGATTGCTTACTCTTTTCGGGACCCTATTATTACGGTTGGTCGTAATATGTTTTTTTTTGTTGAACACTTCGCCCGCTCGACGGGTTCATTTTAAGACGTTTGTTATATGTTGGTTATTCTCAACAGTGAGACGTCTCTCAACTTTTTATGTCGAGCCGAAAGTCTTTGTTCGGAACCACGTTTTTTTTTCTCTGGCTTTGCAGGGGGTAGATATTAAGTTGTGGGAGCGGGAAGCGTTGAATTCGCGTGTTAAAGTCTGGCTTATTCCCTACCTTGAGTCGAAGAGATTGCGCGCTGGTGGCAGCTTATTCTGCTCATCGGCCTCGGTTTGTTTGCAGGCAATGGTTGGAGCCCGGCTTACTACTTACACTTTGCGTGGAGTGTAATTTGTTATTTTTGTATATAACTACGTTTTTTTTTTAGTCGGAACAACTGGCCAAATTGCCGACCTGGTTTGAATGTATTCTTTGTTTTGATTGTTCTTTGCGTGAAATTCGTCGATTTTGTAAGGCAGTATGCTTAATAAAAGGATCAAGCCGATCGTAGTTCAAGTTACACAGATATTAAGAGGGGGGTATTAAACTTGTTTTTTCTAGGATTTGATTAGATTTTAATATTTTAGGATTTTGAGAGATTTGAGTAAGATTTTAGGAGATTTGATGGTTTGTTAGAGATTTTAATTTAAAGAAACTGAAAATGAAATGAGAATCTGTGAGATTTTGTAAGTGATTTTAGAATATTTCAAAACACACCATCTATCTTCTTTTCTTTTTGATAAAATATGATTATTGTTTACCAAAAGGAACAGTTTATTACAAGAGCTTGGCGTAGCCATTTTTTAAAATATGAATATGCAGAGATTTACTCGTGAACCATTGTTGAAGAAGATTGTTAAAAGCATGGTTCTAGAGAAATACAGGCTATTATGCAATACATGCTATTAACAAGCTTGGCAAAGCAAAAGGGAACAACAACATATCGGCGATCTTGAAAATACAAAATTTGCAAAGAGTTGTAGCAGAGTTTGAGGATTACAGAGAACTTGTGATAATAAGAGCGAACAAGCTTCCGAAGAAACACTCGCGGTGTATGGCTGATGGGAACGAGTTTCTTGGGTTCCATGGTACCACTCTTTCTTGCGCTCTCGGTTCCAGTAACAGCTCTTCAAACCTCTGTTTCTCGGATCACTGTGGAGTTTGTCATATTTTAAGACATGGGTTCAGTCCTAAAACGAGACCGGCTGGGATTAAAGGGGTTCTCACAGCATCAACGAGCTCTACAGCTCTTGAATGTATTGAAATAACCGATCAGAGAATGAACATAGATTACTTGAAAGCAGTTGTGCTATGTAGAGTGATTGCAGGGAGGGTTCATAAACCGATGCAGAAGTTTGAAGATCCTTGTGGGTTTTCTGAGTGATGAAATGGCCTTTTGATAAACAATAACTGAACATCATTACGCTTCCCACCGGATCTCACACTTCATTCTCTGATAAAAAGCTGAAATTTGGACAGTAATGACTCTGATTGTTTTGGTAGTGATTCTGATGTCGTATTGAACGAAGCTTTTGGGGAATTATTTTGCAAACGAGGGTACAAGTGGTTCAGTGGGTAGATATGAGCCCTCATCTATTGTCGCACTAACGTTCACGAAACGGGAAAACATAGTGGCTATGACCAAAAACAGAGTCATGTACGTAGGTGGAAGCGTAATTTGGTTTGACCTTTTTTTTTTTGGAAATCCTTCAAAATCTCACCTTAAGGGGTGTGATTGTATGAGTCACATTTTTCACCTAAAAAAACTAACAAAGTCTTTTAAAATCATTCAAAGTAGCTCTTTTAAAAAAGTTGTAATATTTTGAATAACAATAGATTTTAAGTGAGTTTTACAAATTATGGATTGAATAACAAGAGATTGTAAATCATTCTAAAAGATATTATATAAATTGTAATTGAATAACATAGGATTTTAATAGAGTTTTAAAAATCATCAATTGAATAACAAGTGATTCTAAGAATACTTTAAAATCTTCTAAAATATGAGTTTAATACCCCCCATCTAACTACTCCTAGATAGAAATAGAAATATAATACGTGTATGATTTTTTTTTTTTTTAGTAGAAATAGAAATATAAGTAGTGGCTGCACCTTTTCAGGTTGCCTATAAGGTTGCCGGCATTCCAGGATCGCGGGACTGCGTCGCCGGACATGGTAATTAGCTCATAGACTCCCGGGCGGACGACTTTGGACACTTGGTACGGCCCTTCCCATTTTGCACCAAGTTTACCAGCATTGAGCTCGGCGGTATTTTCGAATACCTTGCGGAGGACGAGGTCTCCTTCGCTGAAAGATCGTAGGTTGACCTTTTTGTTATAGTGACGGGCTGCCGCCTGCTAGTAGTTCTGAATCCGGAGCAGGGCACGGTCTCGCAGTTCTTCTCGTCGAGGCTGTCATAGAGCATCTCGTCGTTTAGCTTAGCGTTTTTGACTAGCATGGTCTGGCGTAAACTGCCGACGCTTACTTCGGCTGGTGCCATTGCTTCCAGGCCGTAAGCTAGTGAGAATGGTGTTTGCCCTAATGCTCTTTGTGGAGTTGTTTGGTGAGACCATAGCACGCTGTCTAGTTCGTCGGCCCAGAGGCCTTTCTTTTCTTCGAGCCGCTTTTTTAGGCCATTTAAGATCGTCTTGTTGGTCGCCTCTGCCTGACCGTTACCTTGAGGGTACCTCGGGGTTGATTTGCTGAGCCGGATACGCCAACTTGTGCAGAAGTCGTCGAATTTCTTGGATATGAATTGCGATCCATTATCAGTTACAATCTCACAAGGCAATCCATGTCGGCATATTATGTTTTTCCACACAATATTCTGGACCTCGTTCGCCTGGATTTTCTTATAGGAATCGGCTTAACCCATTTGGTGAAATAGTCAGTCAATATAAGAAAATTTTTTTTGTCGTGCGACGTGGGCAGTGGTCCTACGATATCCATTGCCCACCTCATGAATGGGTATGGCGCTGTTGTTGTAGAGAGTAATTCTGCCGGGGCATGTATATCGGATGCATGCCTCTGACACTTTTCACACTTCACGGCAAATTGCCCGCAGTCGCTGACCATAGTCGGCCAATATATTCCGTGATTCCTGATTTTTAGCGCTAGGATGTGTCCGCCGGAATGGTTTCCTCCAGCTCCCTCGTGTGTTTCCTGCATTACTCGTTGGGCCTCTTCTGCCGAGATGCAATGCAATAATATGCCGGCCGCGCTCCAGCGGTAAAGGCGTCCCTCGACTATAGCGTACTGTGCCGCTTTCTTTTTAAGACGTCGGGACTGCCATTTATCCGCCGGGACTACTCCTTCGTTGATGTACTGGAGTATTTCTTGGCGCCAATCAACGGGCTCGTTGGCGGGCTCGGCATCATTGTTAGGTTGTGTTTCTTCATCCAGATCGGCGTGTTCCATCAGGTCGGCGGATATGACGTTAACTTGAGCCCTGTCGTCAATGCTACTTACTGAGATACTCTCGACTGGGATTACTCGACGTAGGTCCGGGTCTGAGGTTGATGCTAGGACGGCCAGAGCGTCTGCGGGAGCGTTGGCGCCTCGAGGTATTTTGTCGATCATGAAATGGCCGAACTCTTGCGCGAGCTCCTTAACTATCTTTAAGTATGCGTCCATGCGGCCGCACTTGGTGCCGTATTCTCCATTGTACTGATTGGCGACGAGCTGGGAATCACAGTAGGCGTGAAGCCTTTTTACGCCGATCCCCGCTGCGAGTCGCATTCCGGCGAGTAATGCTTCATATTCCGACTCATTGTTTGTTGCGGTGAAGTTGAGGCGGAATGACTGCTCGACGACCTCTCCGGTAGGGGACGCTAGGCGAATTCCGATTCCTGAGCCGTGCAGTGACGAAGCTCCATCGACGTAAAGATACAAGTTTTCCTTGTTTGAAGTAGGAGAGGTGAAATGCTGAGGCAGCTCGACAATGAAATCTGATAAGACCTGAGATTTCATGCACGTTCGGCCAAGGTATTCGATGTCATACTCACTTAGCTCGACTGCCCATTTTGCCATGAGACCTGATTGTCCCGGGCTGTGAAGAATTTGCCGCAGAGGTTGGTTCGTAAAAACCGCGATTGTATGTGACTGGAAATAGGGTCTGAGCTTACGAGCTGAAATTACCACAGTATATGCTATTTTTTCCAAGTTCGGATAACGTAACTCGGCCCCGTCAAGGGTCTTACTGACGTAGAAGATAGGCTTTTGTTCGCCTCGGTCGTCCCTGACTAATACCCCGCTAACTGCCGAACCAGAAACGGCGATATAAAGGTAAAGCTTTTCTCCTTCCTCGGGTTTCGAAAGTATGGGAGGGGTTGTCAGATAAGTTTTTAACTCGACGAACGCCTGTTCGCACTCAGCGGTCCATTCGTACTCCTTGTTCGTCGATCTCAGCAGCTGGTAGAACGGCAAGCTTTTATCAGTTGACCGCGAAAGAAATCGGTTTAAGGCTGCTATTCTGCCGGTCAGACGTTGAACTTCGCGCTTGTTTCGCGGCGAGGGCATATCGAGTATTGGCTTGATCTGTTTCGGGTTAGCCTCTATTCCTCTTTTTGTGACGATATACCCTAGAAATTCTCCTAACGTCACGCCGAATGAGCATTTCGCTGGGTTGAGTTTCATGTTATACTTATTCAGGGTTTAAAAGCACTTTCGCAGATGTTCGACATGATCGCTTGCGCTCGAAGATATGACTAACATATCCTCGATGTACACCTCCATAGTTATCCCTAATTGGTCGGCAAACATCTTATTAACGAGACGTTGATAGGTGGCTCCCGCGTTCTTCAGGCCGAACGGCATTACTTTGTAGCAGAACGTGCCTTGATCAGTGATAAAGGCCGTTTTTTCGCGGTTGTCGGTGTGCATAAGGATTTGGTTATATCCCGAGAAGGCGTCCATGAAGGAGAGCAACGCATTGTCTGCCGTGGCCTCGACGAGCCTCTCTATATGTGGTAACGGGTAGCTATCCTTGGGGCAGGCTTTATTGAGATCCGTGAAGTCGATGCAGACTCTGTTCTTTCCATTTTTCTTTTTAACCACCACCGGATTTGCTAGCCATTCAGGATACTTGACCTCCATGATAGACCCGGCAGCTAACAACTTTTTGACTTCGTCATTCACCGCCTTAGACCGCTCGGGTCCGAGCTTACGCAGCTTTTGCTTGACGGGTTTGTAGGTGGGATCGACATTAAGTTCGTGACTCGTGACATCTAAGCTAATTCCGACCATATCGTCAAAAGACCAGGCAAAGGTGGAGGCGTTGTCGTTCAAGAATTGGATCAGGTCGGCTCTTATTGCCGGGTCAAGATCCGCGCCGATCCCAACGCACTGCTTTGGGTCACTCTCATCAATATTGATTTCGTCGACCAGATGGTGACTCGGAATTTCCTCGGGACTGGGCGCTGGCGGCTCGTCCAGCGCTCGCTATGATTGCTATAAGTCGGCAGCCTTCCGCAACTTGCATTCGATAACGAAACAGTTCCTGGCGTCCGCTTGATTGCCCTTGATCGTGAATATCTGGCCGGACAGGGGAAATTTAACACATTGATGGTAAGTGGACGGGACGGCCTGCATGTCGTGAATCCAGGGGGATCCAAGAATGATGTTATAAACTGCCGGCTTGTCGACCACAACAAACTTGTACCACAAAGGTATGCCAGACACGTAGATTGGCAACTTGATTGTGCCGGACGTCATCATGTAGTTTCCGTCGAACCCAGTAAGTGGCCTAATCGATGGTATGATTTCTCTGTTATTAACCTCCATTTTGTCGAGGACGTCTCTAAAGATAACATTAACGGAACTTCCTGTATCAACCATGATTCTTGTCACTTCGTTCTCACCGACGTGTAATTCGATGACAAGAGGGTCGTTGTGTGGAAAGTTGACTCCAGCCAAGTCGTTCGCTGTGAACATGATTGGAGGCACGAAGGGTGGCACTTTAACTGGCCATACCGCGGCTGTGCCGGCCTTCACATAATCGCGAATTGATCGTACGGAATCTTTGCATGCTGTCAGTCCTCCCATTATCATGTCGACATGGCGGCGAGGCGGCCATTGGGCTGCCGTAGGGTCGGCGTAGAGGATGTAAGTGCCAGACTCCGTTGGGAATTTAACGCACTGATGGTATGTAGAAACCACGGCCTTCATTTTATGGAGCCAAGGCGTCCCGAGGATGGCATTATACGCACTTGGTCGGTCGATAACTGCGAAATCGAAGAGGTGGACCGTACCACCGACCCGCATTGGGAACATGACCGTTCCTAGAGAGGTGAGGGAGCATCCGTCGAAACCATTCAAGGTTTGTACTTCGGGCATGGTCAGGCTCAGATCGACCTTTATCTGCGGGAGTGCCCTCAGGAAGATGACGTTCACCGAACTTCCTGTATCGACAAATACGTCCGGGACTAAGCAATCGCCGATGTTTATTTCAACAACGACAGGACCGGTGGGCGAAGTTCGATGCTCGGCAGTGTCCTCTTCTCCGAACATGATCGGGGAGTATGATCGGCATATAGGTGTTCTGCCAGGCAACCAATCGCGTTCGGCTCTCTCAACGTCATGGACAGGATACACGGTACAAGGCCAGTTAGGGTCGTACAGGAGACTTCCTCTTATGAAGTTAATTCTGCGACGGGCTGGAGGTGGTGGCGCGTCAGCCGGCCGGTTTTCCTGTCCGCCGCCCTGGTTGCCAGCTGCGGGCTGGTTATTCGGCGCTGGTCCGTTGTTGAAGTGGTTATTTGGCTCGTCCTTGATGCCCATGGCGTCCTCGACCTCGCCCTCGCGGGGCATTACTCTTGTATTGGCGTAGCTCCACCTTGACCTTGCCTTTGAGGTACTTGCCCAGCAGCGCGTTTTGTAAGTGTCTGCAGGACTGTGTTGTGTGTCCAGTGTACTCATGTAACTCGCAATATAAGTTATGGTCAGGCTCTTTTTTTGCCCCTTTTGGCGGGGTCGTCGGTATCATAGCTGACGAGCTTGATGCCGGGGTTGGCTGAGCGTCATTAACGAGGTACGTTGCGCCGCACTTCTTACTGTCCGCGAGGTATTCTTTGTCAAGGTGTTGGCGAGGTTCGTGGTATACCTCCTTTGCCTTGCCGGTCGGCGTTTGGACTCCGGTAGAAGCGCGTTTTTTTGTCGTAGATGACTTTTTCTTCTTCCATATCAATGTGGATTCCTGCCCGATGGAGGGCATCCTGGAAGGTAGGGAATCTGTTCAACTTGAGATCCTCACGGAATTTGCACTCGTACCACAGGGCCTTCTGCAGAGCGGCAAGTGAAACGCTATGAGCCTATCCATGAACTTTCGCAATGGTTCATGCTCTCCCTGCTCGATATTATGGAGGTCGGCAATTGTCGCCGTGGGGACGGCCAAAATCGAATATTGCTTTAAAAAGGTTAGCGAGAGTATACGGAAACTGTCGATTGAGTCAGGCGGTAGAGAAGAGAACCACCCGAGGGTGTCACCGCTCAGGTTTTCGATGAATAGCTGGCACTTTCCCGCGTCGAGCTCTTCCGGAGAAAACTCGCAACGATGGATTGCAATCTCGAAGGACGTCAAATGATGGGTTGGGTCCGAATCTCCTTTATATGGAGGTAGGTGTTTTATTTTGCAATCAGGACGAACAACGACTCGCCGAATTCGCGCAGTGAATGGAGTTTTCTGGGATTGCTCCAACATATGGTCTACATCAGGTGCCGCGCTGGTCGCTTGATGGAACTTGCTTGTGACGTCCTTCATTTGACTTTTGAGTTCGGCCAATTCTCCGCTCTGGTTCTGGTTGGCTTTATTGGGATCGGCTCTATTGGTGCTGTCCGGATGTTCGGCATTTTCTTGTAGTTTTGCGCAGACGCTAGAGAGAGTGGCGAATCGTTCCTCCGTTTTTCTGTCCTGGGCGTCGATCTTTTCCAGGATGCTTCTCATTAGTGCTTCTATGTCGAGGGCACTGGTACCTTCTCCGATTGAGCCGTTCGGCGTTGTCGGCGGGCAGGTCGGCGGTACTGGATGCGGTCCGGCGTGTCCGCTACATATCCATCGCTGCCCGTCACTTCTCTTTCTGCCATTGTTCGAGACGTGCTTCGCTGATGTTGGACTTTCTTCAAAAGCTTCCCATGTTTCTTTCCCTGGATGCGCACCAAATGTTGAACTAGTACAGCTACTAATCCGGGAGTGATATTTAGAAGGGGTGAAACAAAGGAATTTTATTAAGATAGTCAAAGATCGTCGAATTACAATATGACCGTTATAAGCCGTTCGGCGAATTACAGAGAATTGTATTCTTAAAATGACTAACTGCACTATAGCTTAGAATCGGATTTACTCCTGATTCTTGCCCTCAAATGTTACTTGGTCTTTCTGCAAGCTGCCCCCTTGGTATTTATAGCTGATGGGACGCTTCACCTCTTTGCCTCGGGATCGATGTGGGAATGTCTTCAAGTAAAGTCGGCGATTGTTCTTATTCGGGCCGTCACTTATTGGGCTGTCTGTCTCAATTGGGCCTTCTAGGAGCTTTGTCGGCCCGATAAGAGGGTTTTAGTCAGTCTTCGTTCCTGGACTCTGGGGTGACTATTTCGATAATGGGCCTGTAGGAAAGCCTGTTAAGGCTGGGTGAAACCCATATCCAACAACAGCTATGACCAAAACAAAAAGCAAAAGCAAAAGTACTACACGACAAGAAATGCTTTATGGTCAAGAACAAAAATACGAACACGAAACAAAAATCCAACTTTATTGATCTAAAAGTAACCACAGAGAACACGGATGAACATTAAGACGAACATGATGAACAACAAAAAAGCTAAACAACCTAAACAGACGCTTAACAACACCAAACATGCGCCAATTTAAACCAAATGACTAATCGGAACATGTGAAACGAGATAACGCATACTATACTACCAAATAAGCTAAAGATTGAATCTTTAAACAAAAGGGAAGAGTTTTAGAACGAAAAAACCTTGCCGGAGCTTTTGAAGCTCTGATACCAAGCTGATGTGACAGAAGGTCGCGGATGCGGAATGGTTGAAGGAAACATCTTCGGACAGAACTCGGCACGTGAAAATTTCCTCGGACAAGGTTTGGAATTTTGAATTTAGGGAGGATTCAAACAAGAGAAACGGAAAATGGCAAGATTCCAACGAGCCGTTTTTGAGTACGGTCGTGTAGCCTCTATTGGATCGAACGGATGCGGTACGGATGAACGGATGCGGAAACAACTTTTGGATGGTTGCGGATGGGACGATGGAGGCTGTGATATGGATCGAAGCGAGGGAAAACGAAAGATGGAAACGAGATGGATCGAACGACGACACAAGAGGTTTGGCTCTCCTCTTGATACGGTCACCAACGACGGCAAACCCGGTTTGAGGTCGTTAGGGTTCTTCCTTAGAACAATCCCGGATTGAACTAGAGAAAGGATGAGACAAGATCAAAAAATCTCTCTTTGAGAAAAGTTTTATATTCATTCAAGTCTAAGGAGCTACAAGAGAGCTAAGAGAGGTTTAAATAGCTAAGGAAGGGGCTTAACACGGACTCATCTTGGTCCGCACATCGTCCTTTGACGTGTTCTCTTTGCAACTAGAACATGTCACCTCCTTTGACTAACAAGCTTAGCCACAAAACACTCTCAACGTTCAAAAGAGAATATTCCAAGTTCAAATTAAACCAAAAACAAAAGTAAACAGAGATAACCGCCTTTGGCCTTGACGCGGGAAGCGACTTGACCTTAGACGTTTTGCACCAAGCTCAATGCCTCGTTAAAACCTTCTCCGGTAAACCCAATGGAAAAAACCCGGAATGAGGAAAAAGAGTACAAATCCTTGCTTAAGTGACTTTGTTGTCTTCACTCTTGGGTAAGAGTGAAGACCAAACGAACTGAACCTTCGAGGTCTTCATCGGTCTGTTGATGCTGGATGAATGATCGAACGAAGAGGTTGATCCAATGCTTGGCCGCCTTTGCTGGACTCCTTGATCGTGTTGTGGCTCATGGAAGGATCGTTGGTGCCATGGCCGCGTTCGAGGTAGGCGTCTTGGCCGTGTCCGGTGCGTCTTGGTCAGGCGTCTCGGTTGCATCCGGCGTGTCTTGGTCGTCTTGGTCGAGCTCCCGTACTATGATCACATCACTCCATGAGTTTATTTGAGACTTTGGAGAACACAAGACATCGATAATTATGAATCTGATGTCTTTGGAAGTCGAGAGACTAACTCATCTAGACCTTCCAATTAGTTTTTTGCACTGTCTAAAATATATTGACATGTGATTAATATATTCTCATAAAAGAAATATATTTTTGATTAAAGACATTTCATTGTCTTTAAATCTTATATAACAGATAAAATTATTCTTTACAAATAAATAAAATTAAATAAACAAACATGTAAGTTCAAAAAATAAAATTATGAGCTATAGCCTTGTATATAAGAATTTAATAGACATAAATTTTCTTTGATCGAAGGCAGAGCCTGTCATATATAATGATCAATCCAGAAAAAAACAAAGTTTTTTATTTGATCATTAATGAGGCAGAACCTCTATATGTATAACGATTAGTCTGAAAATGACATAGCTTTATATTGATCATATAGGAGGCATAGCCTGCCATTTTTAACGATCTTTCCAGAAAAGACATAGTCTTTTGTTAGATCTGGAAGGAGGAAAAGCCTACCATATAAAACGATCTGTCTATCTGGAAAAGACATAGCTTTTATTTGATTGTGAAGGAGGCAGAGCCTACCATATATCTAACGATCTATCCGGATATGATTTAGGCATTTAGCTATAGATTTGATCGTTAAAGAGGCAACACCTACAACTTATGATGATCAATCCAGAAAATGCATAATTTCTCGGTGTCTATAATATCTATGTTCAATACACATAAATGGAAAATATATAAATTTACTTACCTCGTAAAGCTCTGGTGGTAAAGACATCGTGCTGATAACGTGTTATAAATAACAACGCAATTATATAAGATTATTACGTATGTGTATTGTTATGTATATTAGCAAGTAACTATATATTTGTACATAGACAAGAGAAAAGAGAATGAGAGTGGAGGAAGAGAGCAAAACAATAAAACACTTCTTATTATTACTTCTCTTCTTTTCTTCTTATTATGTCTACATCTCTCTCTCATTCTTCTCACATACATTATCTCTATATATACTAGTGATAAGACTATGATGACTCATGCACTACACAAGGTAACAAAGACAAGTGTACAAATATTAAGGACAAATGGTGAACAAGTGTTACACCAAACAAAGGGATATGTATCATTAAGATGGAAAACACATGTGGTGGTGATGGATAATCACACTTATTTCATAACATATTGTACATTTTTCCATTTTCCATTCACTAAATTCAAATTTTAGATCTTCAAAACTGTTTTAAGCGTTTAACTTCGGGAACTAAAAATGGGTTTGGTCCATCTTCGGATACTTTTCAGGCTCACTAGCCCAATTCGTGTGCCAATGTTAAAATGCAGCATTCAACGTTAAAAGTAAATTAATGAGATTTCATCCTTAGTGAATTCCAAAATAAGAATTTATTTTTCTTTTAGAAGTAATTAAGTATTATAATTAAGTATATTAATAATATAGGTTTTAGTTAGTTTATGTAAAAATAATGAAACACTAGATTAGTACCCGCGGTATACCGTGGACAAAATTATTTATAACTAAAATATTTAAATTATAAGTTGTATTTGTTAGTTAAATATGTTATAATTGTTAAATAAACTATATAATACCGCAATATAATTTATTTTTTTACATAATATTTATTTAAGTAATTTAATTTGATATGTCTATTCTTTGATACTGACAGGGTTAACAAAATAATGAAATGATGTCTTATCCGTGTAACGATGAATTAATGATATTTTTTAATTTATATAAATATCGATAAAACTCGTCCCGCTATATAAACCGTCCCGAGATATTTTAACTCACACTACATCATCTTAATTTTTAATATTTATATATACGGTATAATATTTCTCTTATTTAACTTTTTAAAAGTTTTAAATATTTTTCATAACCTTTTAAAAATATTTAAAATAAAGAACCGGAATAAACCAAATAAAAGTTTCTAAAGTTTGAATGCCTGATAAATCAAGGTTTATACTCATTTGTATTCAGAATCATTTTGGTCTCTTTTATAGTATGACTCTAAACCATTGCCCAATTTTTTAGACGATGTGGGATATTGTACCCGTATTTTTTATTCATATATTGAATAATATATGTCCGTTATGAAAATTTCGTATTACATCATAAGCAGGAAAAAATCACAATTTTTATTAACTAAATGTATTATAGAATAATTCAAAATAATTTAAATTTCATAAGCAGGAAAAAATCACAATTTTTATTAACTAAATGTATTATAGAATAATTCAAAATAATTTAAATATAAATTTAAATAAAAATGAAAGAGAATCATAGATTTATGTTTGAATGAGGTAGCAAGATTTCTTTATTTTTTAAAATCTTACCTATAATTAATTTTGAAATTTTGGTAACTAATATTAAATTCAATGCATTAAATGTAAAAACTTTCCAAAAATTATTTTTGAACAAAAACTGCTGCAAAAATACTAGTATAGATGCTTCGCCACTAGAAAAATTGCAAATAAATATCTTAACAGGATGACTTAGTTACATTTTACTACTGTTTACATAGTTAAATGTATAAATAATAGGAAGACATAATAATATTGAAACTAGATTAGTACCCGTGCTATAGCACGGGTTAAATTTTATTTTATACAATAAATTTAAATATTTTTATTTGATATATTTTTTAGCATTAAACAATATCATCATATAACCTTGATATTTTACATTTAAACCGAATTATAAGTTTATAACTTATTTATCATAAAACTAACTACATTTTAATTGGTAAAAAAAATAGAATATGTAAATAAGATATGCATCGTTTCTGAGAAAAGAAGTACATATAACGTAAGAGCAGATTGTTTAGCCCGGTCTTCAAGAACCTTAGTTTCAGAAATTTCTTTTGTAAACTCCTTTCCTCCGGTTTGGGCAACCAACCTCGGAGTTCTCTTTTAATTTATTAATGTTTGGTCGAAAAAAAAAAAGAAGTACATATAACTTTAAATTGTGATATTACAAATAATAACTTTTAGATATGATATTTATTAAAATGGCAAGGGTTTATTATATAAACCCTATAAATCTTGATTACCAAGCGAACCCAATAAGTCTCGATTATCAAGCGAACCATATAAATCTCGATCTCGAATCTTGATTATCAAGCAAACCCGTAAAGGTAAATTATATAAATGATACACTTAAATACAACTAAAATGATTAATGTTTTAATTTATAACCAATTAATGACTCATATATCTATTATATAGTCTAAAAAAAATTATATACTGACTGGACTCATATATCTATTATAAAAAGTTGTGTAGACTATGTGTAAGTGGTATTTTTAATTTTAAATATTTTTGGCCGTCGAAAGGGTCTCCAGAGTTAATCCTATTTAAATCGGAAGATATTAAATTTGTTATATTTCCTTAAACAGTATATAGAAGTAGGATATATATTGTTAGGTAAGATCGGAATATTGTTTAGTTTAACAAAAATTACAGCTTTTATGTTTAGGGTTACCAAACTCCGAAGATTTCTCGAGTTAAAATATTTTTGTTTCATTTGTGTATATCATCTTTTATTCCTTCAAATGCTATTATTATTTCCGATTAGGCTTAAAGTGGATTTATTGCTATTGCTATTATTAATAATTAATAATTAATTATAAATAATTAATTATAAATAATTGAATAAACAAGCGACATAGGATCTACCAGTAATCAAAATAGACCCGTAAATATCGGAAGATTATCAAATGCTATACTTAAGTTATTAATATGTCAATTTATAACCAACTAATGACCCATATAATTATTATATGGTCTACCAAAAATAAGTCATGTACTTCCCAAATAATAAAGAGGGGATATACTTGTTACCATTTCAACATAATAGTCATCGTGAATAGAAGAAAGAATCCTTGAAAAATTGATTAATATATTTCACTCCTACAAGACTAAACACGATGGCAAACTTGGTTGATCAATCCTAATCTCGTTTTAAGAGAAGATTAGAACAAGATTAGCACGTACTAATTTCTTATTGTTTGAATCAGAGATATTTTTAATTGTTTATACCTAAATGTTGATAAATTTAGAATGACTGAAGTAACATTATATACAATTAGTCAATTACTATCTAGGTCCAGTCGAATATTCCATATGGATGTAACATTAATTTAATGTGAAAAGTATAGACCAAGAAAAGCATTTGTTGGTTAACTTCTTTTTTTTTTTTGTCAAGGGCATTTGTTGGTTAACTATTTGTTAATTTCCCCGTGTTTTGATCTCGTATTGGTCCTAAAGTAGGTATCAAGAGCTGTTTAATTAGGCTTTTGATGACTGCGAAAGGTCACATGAGATCCTGCTTTTAAGAACCTAACCCCATCCCAATCTATTAATTAATCATATCTTAAGGAAACCCTAATCTGATTCCTGTTCGTTTGGATCTATCGTCAGATTATTATATCAACAATATTACACATCACAGAATCAAAGAAATATTTGAATATTAGTGAAGATTTGAAATAGATCAATTGATCAAACCGTCATATCGGGAACGCCAATAGCCTTTATCTAGATTCAAGTTTCCCAATAGTCTCCCTATGAAAAATACTTAGATTCACCCCTAGGGGTGAACCTTTGTATTCACCCCCTCCCTTCTCAACCAATCACAATGTTCTATTTAATATTTTATTTAAAAATAAATCAAAATTAATATATAAAAGCAAAACAAATTAAGGAAACAAATTCTGTATACTTTTATTTAAGGAAAGCTAAATATTGACTTGGTTTAGATTTTAAAATTAGAACAAAATTATATGTCGGGGGTTTACAAAGAGATGGTTAAGATTTAGATTTTACAATTAGAACGAAATTATATGTCGGTTTGGGTTTACAGATGATGGTTAGGGTTTACATTTTACAATTAGAACGAAATTATATTTTGGTTTGGGTTTACAAATTAGATGGTTAGGGTTTAGATTTTACAATTAGAACAAAATTATATGTCGGTTTGGGTTTACAAATTAGATTAGGGTTTAGATTTTACAATTAGAACGAAATTATATGTCGGTTTGGGTTTACAAATTAGATGGTTAGGGTTTAGATTTTACAATTAGAACGCAAGTATATGTCGGTTTGGGTTTACAAATTAGATGGTTAGGGTTTACATTTTATAATTAGAACGAAATTATATATCGGTTTGGGTTTATAAAAGAGCGGTTTAAGTTTTTAATTTTATAATAATGTACACAGATTTTATTTCCTTATATAATAAGGGGGTGAATGAAGAGGTTCACCCCTAGAGGTGAACCCAAGTATTGTCCTCTTCCTATTTCAAATAAAATTATACGTATTAGTAAAAATGCTAAAATCCATCAACTTAATTGCAAAATAAATTAATACATACCCCTAATTAAATAGGTTACATGCTTACATGGTCAATAATAAAGCCACATCTTTACATGATTGGCCAAAATTTTGATTGAGGTGACAAAATCAAACCATATGGGAAATATTTAAACTTTATTAAACTTTCCCACATAGATTTATCGACTCTTACCTTTACGAACGTTTAGGACTATCCGACTATGTAAATATGTAAACCACTCCACGTATGCTAACTAAATACAATGGGATGAAACATTTCGTAGATGATAAAGATGGTTGCGGCTGCTCAGTTGTCGAAACAATTTGTTTTTCCTTACTAAGCAAACCAAAGAACAATGCGCTAATCTCAGTTACTTTCACTCTTTGACCACTAAATATAATTTAAGTGGCAAGAAAACACGTATTAAAAAAAAAGTTTGTATTTACAAAAAGTAAAGGCAACAAGTAAAGAATAATAGTACACTTCTATATGAGAAGGGATCCCAACGTGCGCATTTGTATCAATATTTAAGCAACAACAGAATACTATACTTTAGCAAATTTGCAGATTATGCTCTTCAGATTCCGGCATATTCTTCCCATGAATAAAGCCCATATAATAGCAACGTGGCCGACAGACACATATTGAGGACGAGCTTAATATATTCAAGACAATTCATTTGGTGGCTAAATTTTCCTAAGAAAATGTATCTCAAAATATTATTACGATTTTTGAAACCGGGTTTGATTAGTGGAGTCCACCTCAAAATAATTTTAGAACATGATATCTTTGCTTTAAAAGCCTGGAAGAGTCAAAACGATGTGGTCGGAATACATACGCTTAAGAGAACGCATTAGCTTTAACCAATTATAATTTCACATATCATTGTATAATCTGATCAGATTCAAAAGTTAATAAGGATCTTTGATCATGAATGGTGATCTCACACAATAGACTTTTAGAACAAACAATATATATAGGGTCGGGAGATCGAAGTCTTTCTTAATTAATTCAGAGGAAGGGATCCACCTCAAAGTTGTTTATTTTGTAATGAAGCAGACGAGACAAGAGAATACACAGTTTGGAACCGCACATCGCCTAAACCGCTGGAGACTCTGGAAGTACTTAGTTCACCTTGCAACAACAACTTGCAATGGGTTAAAATCAGAATGGTTTTTCAAACGTCAATCTATCGTATTTGAAAATGTCTCACATCCTGCTAAAGCAACTAATTCATATGATCGACAAAGCTACCCATACTAGAATCACCTTCCACGGCACCATGACCTGATGCAAAGATATGATGGTTCATGTTACGGAATTCAGTTCGTGGGCCTCTGGCTCGTTTTACACATTTATATATTGTTATTTTCTTGTCTAAACTTCCAGCTCTAGTGTTCTTTCTTTTATATTTCTCCTATGAAACAAAAAAATTTCACATTTCAGTAAAGAAAAAACCAAAATTTAAAAGAAATGTATATATACGTTGAACAAAATAAAGTTATATATATACCGAATGAGAAAAGAACATTCAAAATTAGATTTAATCCTGTGTAGTATAATATATAAAGAAAGTCTCACGCCAAACATCTATATACACTCTTTCAGTGTCTATGATTTTTTCTTTTCTTAATTAATAATCAAAAATGAATAAACAAAAATTATGATATTTTTGCATCTTTCGTCTTTGTACGAGTAGAAGAAGACATCGCTGGTGAGCTACACCGAAGAATTCCTTTGTTCGAGCACCTTGATCTATCTTCCGAAATCCTGCTACTAAAATTGGAATGAATCGGCCACTCCGACGGCAACGGACTGACCATAGGCCCATAAATCCCGGTGGTGGTCTCAACTGATGCGACGGCGTTGGCCGTGGAGTGGTTAGTTTGCGGTACCCATATTCCACCGACGACCACGAAATGTTGGGTTTGAGAGTTTCCGTTGTTAGGTGTTGTTTGGCTAGGCCGTCTTGCATGCAGCCTATATTTCTATTCATCATCAAAAAACAAAATGAAACATTAATGGATACTCTTTTGTGATTTATATTAATAATGATGAAAAATATATATATGTTTAAATTAAATTATTGAATAATTTATACAGAAAAACTTTGTTTACATGTATATATCTCTAGAAAAGGAAACATGAAAAAATCAGATGAAATATTTATACCGACAAACTTTAATGCACTCTTCAAGATTCACGTGCGCATGTGTCTTAAATTGGCAAATATATAGTTTTTATTCTTTTGCCAATTATGGTAATTACTATTTAAATGTATATTTTCGTGTAATATGATTTGCTAACCTGTAAATGACTCTTGACTTCATCATTGGTTAACCCATCAACCTTCATCAGCTCTCTTATTTGTTTCGGCGTAGCAACTTCAAAAAATTAAGATTGATACGAATTAATTAAAACTTCATCATGAGCCGTAATGAAAAAAAAAATATGACTACTGAAATGTTTTATTAAAATGAAGAAACTCACCATGAGGACCACCAAGTTGTTTAAGAGCGTTCAAGAAACGTCTGTGCAACTCCTGCGACCAACATCGCCTATTCTTTCTCTGCCCTCTTCCGTCACTACCACCGCCACTACTACTAGTCACCGATAATTTGATGTTGTTGTTTTTCCCCTCTTCTCCATCGTTTCTTTTTAATACTTTCACCAGCGTTTCCGGCTTGTTTTGTAAGCAATCCTGAAAAACGTGAAATGCTACATATTATATAAATTCTGGAATTTGTTGCACCATCTTTTTTTCCTCTATATTATTAAAAAACAAACGTTTTATATTTTATCTTTTCCTGCGGATATTTTATCTATTCTTTTGAAAATTAAAAATATGATATTTATGATTTTCCCCCAAAAAATACAAAATATAGTGCGTCAATTTATTTATCAGTTACTTTCAAATGTTAATGAAAACAAATAATTAATATATGTCAAGAATTAAAATCTTACCTGTATATTATTAGAAACAACAACGTCGGATTGGTTCCAAAGCTGAACAGACTTGAGCCAGTCAGATTTCATGTTCTTGTCATTGAAATCTATGTTGGTTTCATGAGATTCGTGTTCATCATCATCATCTTTGTCATCAACCTCTTCTACGGAGGTCGAAGAGTGTCTGATAGGTATGAACAGATCCAAGACACGCCCACATTCTCCAGTGGTCTGCTCTGAGCACTCCGATTGTCCGTACAAGTTCTCCGTCGTCGTCCCCGATATCTCCCTCTTATACGCCTCAATCGCTAAAAATATTTTTAAAAAGCTTTAGAACTAACGTTAATCCACACATATAAATATATATATATATATAGATCGCATATATGTGTGCATAGATTTATACCTTGAGTGACGAGCTCTAAGCAAAGAGGAAACTCGCGTTGGAATACATTGATCTTGCGACGTTCTTCTTCAAGAGCTTCGATGTACTCACTACATCTTTCACGTTTGTGGTTGTGATTCTTCATATTGCTTAAGTTCTTAGTCATGGTGGTTAAAGGGACAAAATACAAATCCAGCTTTGTTTTTGAATAGATAAAGTTTAACTATATTAAAAGTTTAGTCAAGATAAGAGATGGGTTGTGTCTCTTTATAAAGACAACGTATATATGGCTCTATAGGGTTTCTCAAGGATCATTATTCTGAGAGAGAGAAGTCGGGCCGTCGCATTACAAAGGCGAATCTTATTGCTTTTGTTTATATATAAAGTGTATATACCTTCCCAAATTATTTTTTTATATGATTGTCAAATTATAATATGTAAGGAGGTTTTAATTTCTTGTTGTATAGTAGTATGGATCCAGTGGTGAATATTCGCCAAGGTGATTCCAAGTTTGTTTTAGCTAGGAATTTTATAATATCAATTTGGGTGTATCAGGCTGGATTCTCATAAATCTATAGTTAAACTGTGTATATTCTTAGCTATATATGTAAACATATGCATCTTTATATACATATGTTAAGAACTTCACATGCAAAATTAGAGACATGAGTCAATCTACCTTTTGGTAATTGATATGTATATTGTCGTCTATACCATTCATAAATTACAAACTGTCTCCGATACGAATACAACAGAAATTGAATTTTCGAAGACTATAAACTATACATTCTCCAATATTAATTACTTTCACATACAAACTCCTCTTCTTTATCTACTCTTCTACAAGTTGTATTATGTCATTTATAAAATTCAATACGTGGGAAAGAATATGCAAATGCTAAACGTGCATGAGCTATTTTGTTCTATAAGTATTAATTTTCACCCACACAAAATCTATATAAAACGTTGAAAATATATATTTGCAATATCCCAATATGAAAAGCCAAATGTCTCTTCGTAGACAGCCGAAACATGGGAGAAGAAAAGCCATAAATAAAAAAAACATGCCATATACTTGTTGAAATGTCATAGGACCTTGAGACTTTGTTGAATTCGTTATAACCTTATCCATAATTGCACATACTATACTAGTAGTTTTTATGTGTGTATCCACACAATATGAGTATAAAAAAGATCATGTGTTTTGACCAGTAATTTTGATTATGTCAATTACCACTAATACGCGAATGTATCTTTCCAGTATAATGGCCTGCCAATGCCCTTTCCCAATCAAAGACATAAATTATAGTGTTAGAAATATCAAATTATATGCTATGCTGTTGTGATATCCATATTGTTTGGAATTATATATGAACTTAAATGTGATTAAGGGCTCTAAGCTGTCAACTTTAATGATTTAGAAAGAAAAAAAAGTCTGTCGTCTCTACAGAAATTGGTGTATAATGAGCTAATCTATTCGGGTGATGTTTTAGGATAATTGACCCAAACGATAGCCATAACCATCCGCATTAGTCTACTGAAAATTTTGAATTTAATTCTTGATCGGGTACCTGTCAAGAATTACGTTTCTAAATTACGTTTTTTTTTTTAAATTTTAATTAGAAAGATGTTTAGAAATAAAATAACAGAAAACATCCCGAGCTGTATGACTTAGTGGAAATTTTGGTCGTCTCGAGAAAACAAGATTGTGTTTAATGGGCTTATCTGTTTTGATTAGATTGGAATGTGTTTTAAATCTATAAATTAGTTGGCAAATGGAGTTTAGAGATGTATATTAGTATTTTGATTAAAAAAAAAAAAAAAGATGTATACTAGTGTTGGATTATAATTGTCCCCTCGGAGTCTCAAAACGCCACCATATTCAATGCTCGTTCATTCACACACACTGCCCGCGGCCAACAAAGAGGACACCTTAATGCTAATCTGTTGAACCCAATAAGCCTAATATATATACGGCCTTATGTATGTTTTTTACTTGGGCTCTACTTATCATCAGTTTTTGCAAATAAATATGAACTTCAATTGTTTACGGCACAACAATTCATCATACACAAATTATTTTATTGGTTTATTGTCACTAATGTTTAGACTTGCTGATTTTTGAAATTATGATTAAAGATCATATTCATCTTGGGACTGATCGGTGATTCGCTTGTTCACGAACTGACTTTTATAAACTATCGAAACTTACGTGACAATGTTCAAATGTCTCAGACCTATCTGATCTTATTTGCTTCGACCATGTATATGAGTCCATGCATGATACGCTTGACCCTTTTGCATTGAAAGTGGTCGAAAACTCGTTTCAATTTTACAAAATGCCATCATGTTTCTTGTTTTTCTTCCCGGTGCATATTATTTTGTTGACATATCAAATTCATTAATCAACGAAATGTTTCATGTCGAAGTGGAAAACAAAGATTTTGAATAGAGAAAAAAAACATTAATGAATTTGTTAGATTTGTTTTTTGTAACACTTCCACAACTTAACTCAAGTTTCTTGCCATTCCGGATTTAATTTCGTTGTAAAAACTATGAAATTAAATGTCGGAGTTTTCAGACAGAAAGAAAAAAAAAACACAATGCTGATGTTCTCTGACTTAATAGGTGTTTGCTAATTATTCGTCAAGACGATATCTTCCGGTAGATGAACCCACAAATGAATTCTCCCTCCAACACATATGCTTTGACTGGTAGATACAAATATACAATAATAGTATCTCTAGTGGCTTTAAAGTTTAAATTTACACAATTCACACAATGAAGTTTAACTTGGGCTACATACAATATTCAAAGTGAAAACAAATCCTACGATACGGGTTAAAGTTGTACAAAAATTCATAAGATATTGAAAAACAATTGATAGAAAAAAAAGTGTTGAAGGAATTTGGTAGAGAAAGTCCTTTTAATTTCCTATAAAAAAATACTTCTTAGGAACTGTGTAGGAAAGGCGTATGATTTTTTCACTATTTTAATACGAAATAATTTTGAAACGATCCAAACCATTTTTTTTTACATAATACTTAACTAACCAACCAACCAACCCAACTCATCAATAAACCAACAACAACCAATATGTAAAACGGAAAACATAAGATATAACTATCTCTAATAAATAATCAACATAATATAATTCCAAACCATTCTAACCCATAATCTAGCATACTTCTATACAAGGTTTCAACATTATTAGCATAGCCAAGACCAACAACACATAACCGAGACTCTAGATCATCCTCCTCTTCATCGCCATGATTTCACGTCTCACATACCTGCATCATAAACAACAATTGAGATACGTAAATATTATCACAAATACTTAATGAGGCAATTCTCTCATCTACTAGGCTATACTCACAAACGAAAAGACAAGCAAAAGCAAGTCACAAATAATAACCAAACCGGGAAAACAAAAAAGACACATCTACAGTCTGATGAACATTGGTGTCGACCGACAGCAACCACCAATGTCGACCATCAATCACCCAGTGTCGATCAACACAGAAATCCACTGTCGACCGACACCCTCCTAGTGTTGATCGACACTAATGCCCTAGCATCAATTCCCGTTACAGCTTCCACAAGCAACAAACTCGTCTATGGCACTCACAGTAACCAAACCAAGCCACATACAACCATAAATAAAACAAACACACAATGATACAATCACCAATCATAGAAAGCACATTAAACAAAGATCTTATCGCTCAGATAAGCCATGGTCACACACTCACCTTGATTTAAAAAAAAGAACGAAGAAAAGAAAAGAACAAAAAACATCAAGATTTAAACCTCACAGCAGCTCTCCAATGTCACCCAAGCCCACATATCCTTCTCCACAAACAACCCACACCACCAACAAGCCTAAAACCCTTCAGGAAAAACCTTTAGGAACTTTCAGGTATTTTCTTTTTTTTTTCTCAACTCTCTGAAACGAGAAGAAGGCTAAACAAAACCCTAAAGTTGACATTTCTCTTAAATACCACGATCTAAGGATTTCCAAATCTCAAACCACTTCAAACCAACGATTCAAACTAAATCGACCGAACCAAAAATTGTTACTGTCGAGCAACACACCAATGGTGTCGATCGGCGCCCACCCCAAAACCGTCCTTTTGATTCGCGGGCGTTACAGATTTCGTAAGTCATACGTAGAAAAACTGTAGGATTGTTTTTAAGCATGATACCAACTACTTGAGAAATTAGGTAAGAAAGTGGGTTGACAAGTGGCACAACTTCGAAAATCCAGTAGGAACTAGATAGGAACTAGGTAGAAAATTTCCAAAACAAAAAACCTATGTAAACCGATTCTCCTATTGTCAAAAAAAAAAAATATAAACCGATTCTCCTCTTATTCGTAAATCGTACAAAAACAGACATTCTCTCATACAAGCTAGTATTTTCTTGTGTAAAAAAAAGGGAGAATTACTAGTTTGACCCAAATTGAGCAATTAATTGCTAGATTAGTTCCTAAAATTTGAGGGTCAATTGGGTTAGTTTCATACCGAAAATACCCTTTTTGCTTTGTTAGGAAAAAAAAAAAGTCAATATTACCCTTTGAAAAAAATTCCTGCAATTTCGAATTTTTTTTTATATAATAAAAGTCTGCCATACATGTAATGGCAGACTAATTTGTAAGTGGCAGATTTATTGTTGTTGGCAGTTTTTTTGGCAGACTTATTTTAGATAGCAGATTAATTTGCAGAATTTGGCGGCAGATTTGTTTTCTATGGCAGATTTATTTGAAGTGTGTAACGACAGTTTTCATGGACAGCAGATTTTCTTAACACGACAGACTTATTTATAAAGTCATGACAGATTTTCATTGTTTTAGTCAAATTTCTAGGAATTTTGTAGCAGATTTTTTATGATTGTTGCAACAGTTTTATTTTTCACTTAAAAATCTGTCACATTGCGACAGATTTATAAACGTAAAAATAATTGCTAGTTTGACATGTAGTGGCGACAGATTTTTTTTTAGTTATAACTGACTTTTGGATTGTAGGGAAAATCTGTTTGATAACAGATTTTCGAAAGTCTTTTAAAATTGCTATATTGACCCACATGCGGAATATACGTTATGGCAGATTTTCTTATGTTATGACAGTTTTTTTCTTACTAAAAATCTGCTGCTTAATAACAGATTTATTATATATGAATACAATGATAACAGTTTTGTTTTTGTTGATATAGTGACAGCAGATTTGTTATCTAATGACAAATCTATTATTTCGCGTTTGATAACAGATTTTTTATAACAGATTTTTTACAGAGTAATGACAGATTTATTAGTGCCTTTGGTGACAGATTTATTTTAAGTTAAGCGACAGACTTTTGTAGCAGTTGCCATATATGGCGATAATCTAGGGTTTACCCTTTTTTTCTCTTCGTATCGTGCCTCCCTCCCCTCTCTTCGTATCACGATTTTTTTTTTTGGTTCATCTTATCCGGCACAAAAACCCAACAGATTGAGTTTCTTTTGGTGTACCATAAAACCTCTCCGTCGCCGGTAGTTGTATCAATGTTTCGTGGTAGAGAAATAAAAATAAACGCATGTCGGGTTTGTTTGGTTTGATAAACTCGATTTTCTCTTTTATTTTTATTTCCTTTTACAATTTTTTTAGTACACCAAATTGGGTTTTTGGTAATTTAAACAGAAATTTGTGTTAATATAGTTTTCCCTAAACGGAGGGTGTCAATCCAGCAATATTTTCTCAAATTTGTGTCATTCTGGTCCATTTTCACTAAAAAAAATTACTTTTATCAATTTTTTTTTTTTTTTATTTTTATTTTTTTTTTTTTTGTGTTTGCTGATTACATTGGATCTAAGTTGGTGGCCCACACATGTGTTGCGATCTTTTATTTTGCATTGAATGATGAAATATTATCATCATCAAAGGTGTATCATGATATAAGATCAGAATATAGATGAAGTTATTTGATTTCTTTTCTTATTTAGTAATATAACAGTTTTTTTGTGCAAAACTTAGTAATACAACTTAAGACTCTTAATTCAGAAAATTTATGGGACTTTTATAGTTACCTTTCTAAGTCACTACTCTCTATTCTCTTTGTCGTTGTTTTACTCTCTTACATGTTTTATTTCAAGAGGAAACACATGAGAACTATATATGAACGATTCATGTCACGTGAGCAATGCGGTTATAATTCCAATACATGTAGCTACTCATTTAGTGACCTAGTAAGGTTTCAGATGCAGTCATGCAATCCAAGAAAATCATAGTAGAAGTGAGGTTTTAGAATCAAATTTACCGCATGTAAGATTACAAAGTAACTTCTAAAAATGCTTATATCTAATCTCCCAGACCATATTCAACATATCGTTCTCTCCCACCAAAAATCAAGAATAGATGGTTCCGAGCTTTTGCGGTAAAAGTGATCTTATTTAGTACATCCTTGAAGTAATTTTTCCTTTGAAATCATGTTTCTAATTACATATAGTTTCATGTACGGCAAGAGTTCAACTGTGACTCAAACATAACAGAATATGTTCGAACAAATTACATGAAGCAAGCAGACTTGTCTTTTCGATCAAATTTGCATGAATGGATGAAGACGAAGAAACCTCTATTTGAAGGTTACTTAAAAATGTGGACTGATGAAAAAGCAGTTAAGACATCATCCAAAAACTCTAAGAATTGGGTCAAGCGAAAGAGGTGGTTTAGGCATCGCTATGCACAATAACGGTGCAAAAACATATAATCGACGCTGGAATGAATTGGTAAGTTACCAAGACTACTGAATTTTTTATGTAGAAAGCTACTAATTTTAAAGTATAATGCCTCCCTAAAAGGTTACTGATGTTTTTTCCTTAAGAAGCTACTAAGTTTTCATTGTAATGTCTCCTTAAGGCATAAACCTTGTCAAAAACAAAAAATAAGAAAATATCAGTACCTTTTTAAAAGAAAACATAAATCATGGATTTGTTTAGATTAACTACTGATGTTTTGTTTAATTTCTCCGATTTATTTGGAAATCAAAGCATAAATCATGGATTTGTTTGATTTCTTTATTAATTTCTTGTTTTGTTTGACATGGTCTTGATATAATTTTACCTTATGGTTTATGCTTTGCTTTTATGGTTTCACATCGTAAAAAGATTCACTTCATGTTTTTTTATTGCTTAGTATTTCTGGTTTTGTTTGACATGGATATAAGACAATTGAACTCGGAAAGGAGCCTAGTAGGATTCACTTCATGAAAGAAACTCACTTAAACAAGAAGACGTGTATACTTAATGACATGAATACAAAACAGATTCTCGAGCCGGCTCAAAGTTCGAGCTCACAAATTCTCATCGTCAAACTAAAGGAGATGACTCTGTCCCGTCATAAGCTTCCACGCAAGAGGAAATTAACTTTATCATGCTTGAAGTAAGTATATTTTTGTTTCGTTGCTAATTGTTTATGTTTTGCTTCTACTATCTTCAACCAATAATAATGATTTGGTATTAATTTCACATTAACAGACTGTTCCCAAGGTTAGAGGCATCCACTATGGGTTTGGTGCAATTATAGATGAAGGATGCTTTTCTTCTAGTTCAACTCCATGACAGATTCCTAAGTTACAAAAAGAGATTAAGAGGGGTATTGAACTTGTATTTTAAGGGATTTGGTGGGATTTTAATATTTTAGGATTTTGGAAGATTCTATTGAGCTTTTAGAAGATTTTTGGTTACTTGTTAGAGTTTTTATATATTCTTTTAAAAATACTTTGTGATTTGGATAGGTTCTCGTTTCAGATTTTGAGAGATTTTAGGATATTTTATAACCAAAAAAAAAAAAAAAAAAATTGTAACTCAGATGACGATGATAGTCTCAACTTCTCATCAATTTTTCATTCAACAGACCGTTTGCTATCTTCTATGTCCCTCTTTCTCTTTCATCTGTTCCATTTGTTTTATACATAGACACTACATTAGATCTAGGTTATAAGACATACTACTAACAAATGTATTGATGATTCAAAAAAAATTGTTTACCTGAAGTACAAGCTGCGCAGCTTTCTTCAGACTTACCACATTCCATAACCCATCACAACAGATTTTTTTTTTTTGGTTTAATGTTAAATCCATCACTACAGATTTTTTGTTTCTTTCAGTTATTAGAATAAGCAAAAAAGAATGAGAACAAGGGATGTGGTAAGTGTGAAGAAATTGATTGAATGCAGAGTCATATATAAACGTATTTGCTCATGCCTAAATGTTTTAGCGTAATCACTTGTGAATCTCCGCAGGCGGCACATACACAGAGACAAGGAGGTATGGTGATGAGTGCGTCTGTTCTTGTCATCCTCTGCTTCATCATACTAGTACTCTTAATCCTAAAGGAAATTCTCTTGTGACCCAAGAAAAGATGTGATAATTCATTCTTTAATTATTTTGAAACGCGATCACCACATTTTTGCGATACTGAGTGTTCTGTATCCTCCGAAGAAAAAAACGAACTGTGTTGTCTCTCTTCCTCGGTGGTTTTTGCTGCAGCCTGCGGCTTCTTCTGCTATTATTCTTCACTTCTTACGGGGTTTACATAGATGGACATCATCACTTTTGTATTGAGTGTTTGTAACTTGGGTTTTGATGAGTTTATAATGGTTTATTTACATGTAAAGATGATATTAATGATGATTTTTGAGGATCTATGGAAAGAAGATAATATAGAACTGTAAGGCTTTTACCATAATACAAACTACTACTACTCCTGACCAACATTGTCATTACTGTAGAAAGCAAGCAATGTAATCTCTAACCTCCATTTTCAGTTAGTGTATAAACAGAGCTGAATGTATGATTGCCAAAGCTGCATGTCCTGAATCATCAGAAAAAGATCAAACAAGAGATAAAGTAAATTGAACTTAAGTCATAATATCGAACCAAACCGAAACAAAATTGCTTGGCTTGAGTTACGTATGTTTCTCTTATTAGACTAAACTAAACCAAACCAGACTCTGATCTATAACAAAGGCCTACGTCCTAAACGTAACAAGAGCTTATTCCTACTAAGTCCATAATGAGTAAGCAAAAAAACAAGTAAAGTTACCGCATGGAAATATAAGTCTTACCTCTTAAGGTCCGCAGTACATCTCACTGAGAGTGCCTGAGGGTGTTGGCATGTTTGCAAAGTTGTCAAGTGGGACATATATCATGTCTTGTTGCTCTTGAACTCCTTCTTCTTCTTCCTCCATCCAGTATGTTTCTAGAATCTTCACCATCACATAAACAAGGGACTCATACTCTTATTGAAGAAATCTGAGAAGCAACTTCAGAGGCTTTCTGCAGCTGGACCTTCTGAAGATTCAAATGTCAGAAAAAACGTCCAGGTTGGTGTACTTGACTTGATGTGTCTCTTGAAGGCGTTTTGCTTTCTTTTTCCATCATTATCTAATGTTTTAATTCTTATGTGTTTTATACCAGCGATCACTTGCTACTGATCTCCAAAACCTTTCTATGGAGCTTCGCAAGAAACAGTTTACATATTTGAAACGCCTGAGACTGCCAAAAGAGGTATGTTATGACTCTCTGTACATTTCCTATGCTTGAGCGAGCCTTAACTATTTGTGACGCTGAAGTTGCTCATTTGTCGAGTCTCTTGTTCTGTTCTTCACCTGCACTTTTGTTTATATGAACTTTATTATGCTCTTCTTAGTTAGGCATGAACACTTAATGTTAAACCCACGCTAAATACGCTTAAAACGTATAGGCATGATCAAATACGCTTATAAACAAACTGAGAAAAACGTTTTATGTGTTTAACTAGTCAACTGAGCAAATACGCTTATATATGACTCTGCGAAGAACTAGAAGATGTGACGAGGTGAGACTTCAATTTTGATTTCCCAGGAAATACATTTTTTCTTTTTATGAAATCCTGTAAAATTCTACCTCAAAGGGTATGATTTTGAGGGAGAGTATTTTTAACTAAAAAAACAAATCAAAATCTCCTAAAATCATTTAAAGTAGTAGTTTTTAAAAAAGTTGTGATATTTTGAATAACAGTAGATTTTAAGTAAGTTTTATAAATCATTGATTGAATAACAAGGGATTGTAAATTACTTTAAATGATTTTACATAAATCTAAGTTGAATAACATAGGATTTTAAAAGATTTTTAAAAATCATCAATTGAATAACAAGTGATTTTAAGAATACTCTAAAATCTTCTAAAATACCAAATTCAATACCCCCTCTAATACATTGAAGGAACCTAAAGTTCAGAAAGACGCTCACATCAAATATCTCATAGAATGCAACAAGCTCTTTCTCAAGCAATTTCCTCAATCTCGACCACTTGGTTACCCGTCGATTCCTAGCGTAGATGAAGGCAAAACACAATCTGAGATCAAATTCATTGGAATTTTGAGTTTCATGTTACTTTGCTTGTAAGCATGTTTGGATTTGGACTATAACAATGTTTATATTTGAACTTGAAATAAAATTTAACGTCTTCATAATTTGAAATTTATTTTTGAAAATTTAAATTTTCATTGAAACAAATTTAAATATCTTGCTACCAAAACTAAAGTCGTAGGAAATTGGTCTGAGATTTATGGTAGGAAACTAGTAAAATCTGTTTGGTAGCAAAATATGATGAAAATTTGCCTACCAAAAAAAAAAAATATGATGAAAATTTTGGTAGGAAACTGGTAAGATTTATTGAGTTAATTACTAGATAGGGACTTATTTGAGTGGTGTTTATAAATTTTGCTATTTGTCCAAAAAAACTTTTAAAAATCTCATTTTTTTATATCTAAAAACTCAAATTTACACATGATGTTTGGCTTTATTAGGTACTAGCTTTTTTAAAGATATAGTTTTTGTTATGAAGTATGTGTTTCACAAAAAAAAAGTTCTGAAATATTTCATATTTGAAAATAGCAAAAGTGGCAAAATTAAAAATTATTTAGATAAATGGTAAAATCAAAAGATTTGGCCTAATAATTGGCATTTTGTGTAAGAATCCCAAGATTTATGTGGTACGAAAATGAAATGAAAATTTTGGTAGGAAATGGTAGAGAGTTAGTTCTCAAACAATTTAGTAGGAAATTAGTGAAAACTGCTCTTTCTTTTTCCATGAATTTGCCTACTAAAATTTTTCATAGAATGTTATGTATGAAATTCCTACCATTTTTGATTTCCAATGGAACATTTTTGCACAATATAGTTCTGTAGGAAAAAGGTGAAAAGCGTCTTTCCTACAATATTCTTACGGGCGGAAGACAACGACGTTTTCTGTAATACTTGTTTAAGTTTCAATTTTTTTTTACAACAACAAATAGAGTAAAAGCATTGATGCAATTAACACCAAGAAATTATAAACAAACAAAAAAAGGTATCGTGTTACTTGTATTAACTCCTCTACCATCTAAAATCTTAATATATTAGTAGTATTTTAAACCTTCAGATCTATTCTTTATTTAGTAGTCTGATTATTTTTAGCGTGGAACTACAAGATTTGTTTGAATTATTATTTTGTTAATCACATTGCCAATCAATATAAACGTTTTTTTTTTTTTTTTTCATCTGGATAATATTAGCATAATGAGAGAATAAAAGTACAAGAAATAAAAGAGATGAGTAAAAAACCCAGCAACATACTTGATAATGAGGTTATAACAACCCTCCAAGTATTAAAACAAGTATTAAAACAAGTATTAATAGATTTTTTAAAATTAAATAGTTTTTTTCTGTTTTAATTTTGGCATGAATATATACATAACTTTGTTTCAGGTGATAATTTATTTTGAAACATATAAATATAGATAAATACCAGAAATCAATTTATTTTTTATACATATGAAATTTAAAAGTACACCATTTAGATTTATGGTAAAATAACATAATTATACTTAGATGTAAAACGTTTACTCTGAAACCAGTTTTCATTAGACCATCATTAATGTAGCAACCCACCATAGTTACTCTCATATTAATCTATATATATAAAGTTGGCTTTTCTCTCTTCTCCTTCCTCCACCTCATCACTTTATTTTTAATAAATTAATTCAAACCATCAAAGAACATTAAATCTAAAGTTAATGCATCAATTAATTCACTTATTTGTATAATATATTTATTATTATTTAAAATAATCATGTTAAATAATTCAAAACTAAAATATAAACCAAAAATAAATTGAAAAAATAGACCAAAAAATATCAAAATAAAATATGAATAATGATTACATATTGTGTAATATTTTTATTATTATTAAAAACAATCATTTTAAATAATTCAAAACTTAAATATAAACCAAAAACAAAATTAAAAAAAAAAAAATACAACAAAAAATATCAAAGTAAAATATGAATAATGAATAATGATTAAACAAAGATATATAAAAAGAGAAAATATTAATCAAGTGATCAAAAATAAAAATAATGTATATATTTAAGAGAAATGTAAAAGGTTGTTTGAAATAAAACATATTAAATATAACTTATTCTAAACATCACACACACAGAAAAAAATAGTGAAAAATACTAAGAAGGAATTTGAAAAAGTTATTTGTAAAAAACAGTTAAGATGGTAGTGGTAGATTGTAAAATTTTAATTAAAAATTTAAAAATTCTATATTTGGATAAATACATATTTGGATAAATACACATATTTAAAAGTTAGAGTAATCTTACCATTTTGTAGATTAGGAGTTCGAAATAAAAGAATAAACCATCGTAGACTATACATACTTTAAAAAAAAAATTATATATGTGAACATAATTTTTTTTTTGTCAAAACAAATAAGTAAAATGTAATATTTGATGTTATAATATGATGTTTACGGATAAAAATGAGTCAATTATGAGTTTTATTACTACTAATCAAAATCTTACATGTAGTAGTATTTAACACCTCAAAAACTTTGCAATAAAGTAGTAGTTATATTATCTTAAAAATTATGTCTATGTTAGTAAAAAATAATCACTCAACCGATAAAAAAGTATTGGAAGATGAAAAATAGTTATGATATGTCTTCATAATCAATATTTCTAGAATGTGAAAAAGAGTAGATGCAATAGATGACGAATGTATACCAAAAATAAAGAAAAATTAATTGTGAAAACATGTTAAAATAAATAGATAAGTTATATATCATTTAATAAAATAAAGTTGACATCTGTATAGATTTATATTTTCATATTGAAAAATTATAATTATATTCAACAGTTTCTATTAATAATTAAAAGAATTATAGTCCCGCACAACGTGCGGGTTATAAATCTAGTTAATTATATAAATAATCATAAATTAAGTAAAGTAATCTTAAAAAAAAAAAATTTCAACCTAAACATTAATTAAAATAGAACTCCTAAATTGGTTGCCCAAACTGGAGGAGAGTTGTTTACAAAAGTAGTTTCCGACACTAGCAATCGAGAAGAACGAGCTAAACAATCAGCCTTCACATTTAACGTCCTTGGGATTTTGGAAAGGGTGAACGGAGGCAAGGAAGCACTAAGCACCTGGTACTCGTCAAGTGTAGAGAAAGCCGGCCACTCCTCCGTAGCTTGCACCATTGAAATTAACTCTGCAGAATCCGTCTCGAACCTTTGACAAGAAATGCCTCTGGAAAGGATACACTCCATTGCCAATAATAATGCTTCCATCTCCGAATGAAGAGGGGACACACTTGCGAAGTTGACATCTTGCACCCAAAACCAAGGTTTGATTCTCACTATGACCACACCACCATCCTAGACCAGAATGTTGTTCCGTAGATTTTAACGAACCATCAACTTGATACTGAATTATCATCTCTAGAATTTGCACAGGTTCTGACAAACCAGGCCCACTCCGTGCGGCCATTTGGGCCTCCTCCCACCACAATTGTTCGCGTAAAGCCTGATTAATAATCTCTATTGGCTCTGATTGTAATCCTTGAAAAAACGTTTTTATTCCTATCCTTCCATATGAACCAAACTAGCCATGGTAACGAACTGTGTGTAACTTCTAAAGCCATAGGGCCTAACCTTTTCCCATATATAAAGTCTAGATTAGAATAAATCGAACCAGAAGGGAACTTGTCTGTGTGTAATTCATCAAAGACCCTCTCCACACCTGAGTGGAACGAGGACACTCAAATAAAGCATGATTAATAGATTCAGCCGCTATATCACATCTCTTGCATACCGTATCACAATTAACTCCCCGAGAAGCTAATCGCACCGTCACCGGAAGAGAACCAGAAACGATCTGCCAGAAAAAATGTTTAATTTTTGGTGGTACCGGAAGATTCCAAGCCTGAGCCATCAGGACATTACAGTTAGGTCCAACTACCACTTCTGCCTTCACATCTTGAGCTACCTTATAACCTGACTTAACCGAGTATCGACCAGATTTTGTATAATGCCACACCAAACGATCAGGCTTAAATGATTTACTAGTAGACATACTCTTAATAGTTTGAATATCCTCCGGATCCATATATTCCTGAAGGATAGGTAAATGCCACTCCTTAGTATGTGGATTAATCAAATGATTGACCATTAGATTTGGATGTAGTTGTCTTCCCCTACCGTTTTCAGGTCAAGGATGCTGATCGGGAATCCATGGGTCACACCAAACCGAAATGTTAGACCCTGACCTAACCAACCAACGAGCACCTTTTTCCACTAAGCTTTTTGTTGAAAAAATACTTCTCCACCCAAAGGAGGGTGAATAAGGTTTTTTTGCCATCAACGGATGTTTGTTTCTAAAGTATCGACCTCGAAACACTTGAGCAAACAGAGAATTCGGAAATTGTATTAAGCGCTAGTACTGTTTAGCCAGTAAAGCATCATTGAAAGTCTCTAAATCCCGAAATTCCAAACCTCCCTCCGATTTATCTCTACACATTTTATCCCAAGCCACCCAGTGTAGCCCCCGATCTTTCCCATCTGAGCTCCACCAGAAATTTGAAATTGCACTCGTCAAACCTTGAGGGAGTTTTAAACAAGACATAACATGTTTCGGAAGAGCCAAAGCCACCGACTTTAGTAAGACTTCCTTCCTTCCCTTGGATAAAAACTTGGCTGTCCAACCATTCACCCGATCATTCAACATGTCTCGAACATAACCGAACACTTGTACTCTTGATCCTCCGAGACTCTCTGGAATTCCCAAGTAGGAACCCATACCCCCTTCCTTGGAGATTCCAATGACAGATTTTTACCAAACATAATAGATGACTTGTCTAAATTTACCTCATGACCGGAAGCTTTACCATACTTGCCTATGATATTCATGACCGTTGAACATTGTTCTTCATCCGCTTTGCAGAAAAATAAACTGTCATCCGCAAAAAGCAAATGAGAAATAGGAGCCGAATCACGGGCAATCTTAATACCCGAAATTTCCTCCTCCTCTCTGCCTTTTTGATATTAGCTATCAAAACCTCAGTGCGTAGAATAAACAAGTAAGGTGATAAAGGATCCCCCTGTCGCAAGCCCCGTTTTGGCGAAATGGAGCCATGGGGTTGACCGTTAAGCAGCATTTGATAGGAAACCAAACGCACTCACCACATTATTCAAGAAATCCATTTAGAATCGAAGCCTAATCTAATTAAAACCGCCTTAAAAAAATCTCATTCAACACGGTCATAGGCCTTACTCATATCCTTTTTGAAAGCCAGAAAATCCGAATTGCACATCCTATTAGTCTGTAAACCATGAAACATCTCTTGGGCCACCAGAATATTATATGTAATTAAACGGCTAGGAACAAATGCTGATTGTGCTTCAGAAATAATTGAGGGAAAAATCTTCTTAAGCGGAAGCATAAAATTTTTGAAATTATCTTATAACTCACATTATACAAACTAATAGGCCTGAATTCTGCCATTCTTTTTGGTGTTTCAACCTTTGGGATCAAACAAATATTAGTTTCATTAATTTTGGGATCAAACATACCACTCGAAAGAAATCCCTAACCAAAGCAACCAAATCTCCTTTAAGATGAGGCCAGAACCTCTGAAAGAAAAATGTTGTCATCCCCCGTGAAAACGAAAAAGCTATTGATATGAATGGAAACTGAGACACAAACTGAGTCACAAACTAAGACAGGGTTTCTTCGAAATAAAACTTCTTTATTAGATAATCTGTTTAGTAAACTTACAAGTTTCACTCAATCAATTATCTAATCACTCATGTTCATGGATCTATACACAATCCAAGAACCACTCAAGACAAACCCCTTAGTTCCCTTAAGCGTTATGCTTTCCTAGAAGAACCCACATAACCTTAATGTCTAAGAATTCTCTTTCTCTTTTGTGCTAACTTCTATAAAGGCTTAGGCTCCCTATTTATACACAATAGGTCGTGGCCATACAAGCTTAAATTCATATTCTAATCCTAATAGGTATTACCAAATGTCTTTGCAAATTTCCTTTTCTTTTAATAGGAAAGTCTTTTTAATGTTTCCTTTTCTACTGAAAAGGAAACTCTTCATGCTTCTAGAGTCTTCTCCAAGCTTCTACTCTTCATAACTTTCATGGTTTGAATATTAATCGCCTTAGCTGATTCCTTTATTTCAGCTCCATGTTATCTGCTTCGTTGAACTACTTCTTGTAGTACTCTGAACTAATGCAGCGACTGCATCAACCTCTTTATCTTCATCTTTGCCTTTCATAAATGTCTTTTTCTTTTTCTTTTCATCTTGTTGTAAAACTCAGTTAAAAATACATCAACAATCTCTGCCTTTCTTATTGAGTTTTACAATCCAAGCTTCACACAACATAAGCTTTAACTACTACTTTGATGATCTCCAAACTCTCCCTTAATCTCCAAGTAAATATCTCTGCAGCATCTACAACTCGATCTTCATAACACCAACAATCTCCCCCTTGATGATTTAGTTTTAGAACCAAAACACATACGTAATGCTCAGATGAAAATGTCATTCTTTGTTTTACATCCGCATCACTTTGTTGTATTATGCCATCTCTCTCTTTTTAACTTTGTGTGCCTCTGAAGCACAATATAATTCCAGAAAAGAACTGAAGATCTAAAACCATCTTCTTCTCCCCCTGCTTGTGAGCACACACAAGTTAAAAACATCTTCACAGGTTGACACATCCACTGTTTCCCTTTCCAACATCAAAGAACTCTGGTAATAACTCTTACTTATCTGCCAAATTTTACCTTTTTTTTTTTTTTTTTTTTCTGGGCTTTGACTTTGATAATGCATACCATATATTCTCTTCTTATTTCTTCTCCCCCAATGGATGTAGCTCTCTTTAATAACCAGCAGAGACAAACATTGGATCTGATTTGAAAGATTTCCTTTAAATCCAAGACCATATCGATCAGTTTTGCCAATGTTCATAATATGATCTAACTGCTTTGTGCCATTGTTAAGCATTCTCAAATTCTTTTGAGTTTCTTCAAGTTGTACTCTAGCTTGTAATGATTCTTCTTCTTTCTCTATGACATATTTTTGTATTTCAGCAACCTTAGCCTCTAACTTGAATTTCTCCCTTGTCAACACAGAATTCTCCTCAGCTAGATTAAGCCATTTATTATACAATATTGTGTAGTTGACACTTTCTACCTTGCTGCAATCTTATGTTATAGGTTCTGTTGTAGTTGTTGGTTCAGTAACAGTTTCAGTCCTAGCTGCAGTCTCTGTTGCAGTTGCATTCTTTGTAGCAATGACAGCTGCAGTCTCTGTTGCAGTTGCATTCTCTGATGCAGACTTAGGATTTTCTACACATTCATGTTTTGTTGCAGTTTCAGAATCAGTTTCAGGTTTCTTCTTTTGCTTGAGAATGATTCCAATGACTCCTTCTCTTTCCTTAACACTTTGTAGATTGCTCCAGGTTTCTGTCATATGAGGTGAACTCCCATCATCAATAATTTGATGTTCCTTCCTCTTACACATTGATGCCATCTGATACAGATCAGATTTCTTCACCCATATTTGATTATTAAATCTGTTCCATGAAAATTTTCCTTGATCTTTGAGTCTACTTACTCTTTCTCTAAATCTGTAGCAATATGCTTTTATGTGCCCATTCTTCCCACAAAAATAACAACCAATATGTTTGGTTGGATAACTTTCAGATTTGTATTGATTTGGTAGAGAAACTCCTTCAGTTACAAACTTGATTTGCGCTGTTTGAGATCCTTCTTGTCTAGTATATCCCAAACCTCTGTTAGATTTTCCTGTTCTTGTAGAGACATTATGCTTGTCCTTCATTAATGTTACACTTTCTTGATTGATTTTCTTTGTATCACTCAATTCAATCTGCAGTGACTTAACAAGTGCATCAAGACGACGCTTCTCTTTTAATAAGGTCTGATTTTCCTATCCAATCTTAGTGAGTGTTTCACGCACCTCCTTGTAACATTCTGTAAATTCATCTACCTGTTCCCCTTCAGATTCAGATTCTGAAACTTCCTCTCCTTCAGTAAATGTAGCGACTCCCAAGAATGCACCAAGCTTATTTAGTTCTATTCCATTATCATCATCTTCTTTTGAATCAGCTTCAACTCTCAGTCTAGACTTTTCTTTTCTACGTTTCCGATCATTACCACATTCTAGCTGAGTGTGTCCAATACCTTTGCACATAAAACATTTTATTTCTCTTCTTTTGATTGTAGGACAATTATTCTTATTGTGTCCATATCCTCTGCACTCATGACATTGCATGTATATCTTCTTGACAGCTTCACCTTTCTCTGGATTATTTTTGATCGAGCTGAAACTCCTATGACATATTTCCTGTTTTGCTTCTTTCAACACTCGACTAAATTTTTGAGCCAGCAAACCAATCGAATCTCCTTCTTCTACTTTGTGATTCTCTCTTTCAAGAGCAAAAATATCTTGTTTATTCTCACCTTCCAGTTCCATCTCATGAGCTTGAAGCATACCAACAACTTCTCCAAAACTAAGATTTTATGTGTTATGAGACACACTCAAAGCACTCTTGTACGCCATGAACCTTGTAGGCAGACATCTTAGAAATGTTTTCACCAATTTCTTGTCTTTGTATTTTTTCCCAAGAGTCAATGCTTCTTGAGCTAAAGAACTTATCTTTGAACTAAAATCAGATATTGACTCATAGCTTTCCATCTTTAGATTTTCAAATCTTGAAGCTAACATGTCTTTCCTTAAATTTTTCACCTTAGTAGTTCCTTCAAAGTGAGTTTGCAAGATATCCCATGCTTCTTTTGCTGTTTCACATCCTTGAATCAGTTCAAACTGGGTTCTTCCAACATTATTGTGAATTGCGGAGAGTGCTCTGGCATTATATTTTGATTTCTTCAATTCGTCGTTAGTCCAGTCCTTCTCTGGCTTAGCAACTTCCACTCCTGATTCATCCTTGATTTTTGGTTCTTCCCACTTTTCCAATATGGCTTTCCAAGCATATACATCAATGCCTCCTATAACCGCCTTCATCTTTGATTTCCAAAACCATAGTTTCCATCACCTAATATTACTCTTGAACCGAACTCAAGTCCATGATAGCTCTCCATCTTCTCCACAGGATCTCACCTGTATGTAATCTCACAAGTGCTGCTCTGATACCAATTGAAAATGCAAGAGCTATTGTTATGAATGGAAACTGAGACACAAACTGAGTCACAAACTAAGACAGGGTTTCTTCAAAATAAAACTTCTTTATTAGATAATCTGTTTAGTAAACTTACAAGTTTCACTCAATCAATTATCTAATCACTCATGTTCATGGATCTATACACAATCCAAGAACCACTCAAGACAAACCCCTTAGTCCCCTTAAGCGTTATGCTTTCCTAGAAGAACCTACATAACCTTAATGTCTAAGAATTCTCTTTCTCTTTTGTGCTAACCTCTACAAAGGCTTAGGCTCCCTATTTATACACAATAGGTCGTTGCCATACAAGCTTAAATTCCTATTCTAATCCTAATAGGAATTACCAAATGTCTTTGCAAATTTCCTTTTCTTTTAATAGGAAAGTCTTTTTAATGTTTCCTTTTCTACTGAAAAGGAAACTCTTCATGCTTCTAGAGTCTTCTCCAAGCTTCTACTCTTCATAACTTTCATGGTTTGAATATTAATCGCCTTAGATGATTCCTTTATTTCAGCTCCATGTTATCTGCTTCGTTGAACTACTTCTTGTAGTACTCTGAACTAATGCAGCGACTGCATCAACCTCTTTATCTTCATCTTTGCCTTTCATCAATGTCTTTTTCTTTTTCTTTTCATCTTGTTGTAAAACTCAGTTAAGAATACATCTACATCCCGGAGTTTTCTCGGGTGCATTGGAAATAAAGCCTTTCAAACTTCCATCTCTGAAATATTCTTAATTAACTCCCTATTCATACGCTCTGTAACAAATGGGTTGACCGCTTCTACCATCTCTCAAATGCCACCAACATCTAATTGTGTAAAAAGTGTATTAAAATAATCAGAAGCAATCCTCTCCATACCCTGACTCGATTCATCCCAAACATCTTGTTGATCAAACAGTCCTACAATCTTATTCCTAACCCTCCTCTGTTTAGTCGCAGTATGAAAAAGCTAGTATTCTTATCGCCGACCCGCAACCATAACTTTCGACTTTTCTGTTGCCAATACAATTCCTCATCATAATAGGAATCCTTTAGTTTTCTCTATAATGTGAATTTCCGCTTGCGAAAAGGAATCATCTTTTTTGGCATCCTCTAGAGCCATCTTAATTGAAGATATAAGAGTTTTACTATTCGGGGCATTCTGTTTTCCCCACCATGAAATAGAATTACGACAATTTTTGATCTTATCCACAAACCCCGTGATTCTAAAATTTCTGGTACGATTCCACCCCGTTTCCACGGCCCCAGAAAACCCCTCTTTCCCCATCTAACGCTTATCAAATCAAAATTGACGAAACTGTCGTCCCCGGATATCTCACAAGAAGCTATAATAGAACGATGATCATAACCTATCATCTCTAAGTAATCCACTCGCGAGCAAGGAAAGAGCGAGTGCCAATCTTCATTCCCTAGAGCGCGATCGAATCTACAGCGGACTACCTGATTATTGCAGCGGTTACCTCGCTAGGAGAGTAAATCCCCATAACATGGAAATTCTAACATACCACACTCACGGATCATAGAAATAAATGGAACAAAAGACGAAGCCGGTCTTATCGCACCACCCGATTTTTCATGATTACCTATAAGTTCATTAAAATCACCAATCATAAACCAAGGATCCTGCCGGAGAGAGCCAATTTGAATAAGTTTGTCCCAAACCTCCTGTCTAGATCCAGGCACAGGATCACCATAAACAAGAAAAAAATAAAACTTGAGAACCCAACAAAGCCTTAGCATCCACTATCCGGTCAGAGGCATAAAGAAATTCAAGTTTTATATTATTATTATAGAAAATAACTAAACCACCACTAGACCCACAGGGTTCAACCGTATACAAATGATGATAACGAAATTTATTCTAAAACTTTTGTAAATAAGGGAAACATCTTTTTGTTTCTGACAAGAATAAAATATCTGGTTTATTCTGATTCCATAAATCCTGCAAATAGTTCTCTGTCAGATCCGCACCAATGTCCTGACAGTTCCAGCTTATGATCTTCACGTTTGAGCCAGCGGTTTCGGGAGAACCACCATCCCTTTCTTCACTTTGCGGGTTCCTCCTCCCATAATGCCATCCTCTGACTTCTTCTGCTTTGGCCTGATAATCCCTTTCTGCTTACCAACGTCACCTGCAGATTTCAACAACAAAGCTTTAGCTAACAGCCGTTTTCCCGGCGAAGCAATAGCTATAAATTGCCTTTCCCCCCCCCCCCTATCACCTCGAGAACCATAAGAACCTACCCTCCTAGCATTTATGGCCTTATTATTTCCCAAATTCATATCTTTTATAGCCTGATTAACTTGCCCTAATCCATCAACAACAGAAGAAGAGATAGAAACATTACCTTGTGGAGCATCCTCCTCAGCCTCGAACACACCCTTATCTGTATCCGTCTGACCATCATCAACATTAGCAACTGAATCCTCAACCAGACCCGGCGCCTCACCCTCCTGATATTCCCCATCCTCGAGAAGATCATCGAACTTACCAAAACCTAGCCTCATTATCACCACCACTTATCACATTAACATCAACCATGAGCGAGTCCTTCTCCTTCTCCCCACGGCTTCAGCTGAAGGGATGACTGACTCAACAGCAACCTCAGACTCCGGAACAACATTCTTTTCGCCTGATACATGGGCTTCAGCCAAGCAGGACCACTATTCTTTCTAGACTGATTTGTACGTGACTGATGGACCATGAAAGTACCCTGACCCTGACCCTCTCGAGCCTCTGTATGTTTCCCGTAACTCCTGTGCTGACCCATTTCTCCGTGATTTTTAGCCTGGAATCTAAAACCATTTTTTGAACTCTCACCAGTACGCAACTGTTGGTTCCTGTCTCGATCTGTTTTTGAGTTAAAATCCAGAGCTCGCTTGGCAAACTTCCTCGGCTTTTCCCAACCACCCTCAAAATGTTGAGCCATCGGATTTAGTAAAGGCTGATTCCACGACCCACCTCTCTTATCCGCAACTTCTCCCTGACCATGACCCCCTTCACCCTTACTTATCTTAGGGCATACCTTCAGGTCATGTGTGAGCCTAGAGCAATGGCTACAGTAACCTAGTAGCTTCTCATATTCCAGCGAGACCACCACCTCATCTCAAGAATTAAACGGGACACCCAACTGGAAGATCAGAGGATTAAAAACATTAATAGTCACAAGGAAACTACCAGTTTCCTCATCTACATCACGAAGTATCCCTATCTTCTTACCAATGGCTTGAAGGGTTGCAATCTCCCAAAAATGCATAGGGATCCCAATAGCCTTCACCCAGAAGTTAATAGCAGATGGATACGTATTTGAAATGATGGGCTCCCATCAAACCAAGGCTAACATCCAATTATCAAAATGGTAAGTACCATTCCTCAACACACCTTGAAGATCCTCCTCAGTTTCAAAATTAAACTGAAAGGTATCATGACCCAAATCCGCACCTTCAACCCTCTCTTCGAGCTTCCAAATCTTTGGCAGATTAGCCACCAAGGACTCCATTCGCTGAACCGAATGATTCATCAATCTCCCAATGAGAGTTAGAGAGAACTGCTGGATACGATGCGCCATCACCAAGTCAGAGATTTTCACCGTCTCTTTTCGAACCAATGCAGCCTTTCCTATGTTGAGATTCAATTGAGCCATGTTAAACCTACCAGAAACCGAAACACAATGAGAAACCTTTGATGCCGAAACACTACAATGCGACAGCTCGAGAATAACGAAAACTCTGATGGTATAACCCAGAGAGACTAAAACAAACGAGATAAAATAACCAAGCATCCCATCGAACCAAATAAATAACAAGCAATCAGAAACAAATCTTATCACAATTAAACATCGAATCCTTGACCCCCTGAGCAAATCGCGAAACCAGAGTAAACAAATATTTCCTTACCCGAGCCAACGTGAAACCAAATCCCATTCTTTCCATTTTCTAGCCCAAATCGCCCAATCCAACCACAATCGAATCCCAAATAGAGCATATCATTTTCCAAGAAAAACGGATCTTTCACAATCTGTGATATCCGTGACACAACCGATCTTGATCCCTGGAAAGCGAGATCCCTCGTTCTTCAAATCCCATAATCCTGATTCACCCAATTCTGATCAATCACCATTAAAGACAATAGAGATCGTAGATCCCCAGCCCATAGATCCAAAAACCGAACAGAGAGCCACCGTAAACCATCTTGAAAACCGCCGCCATGAAACATTTAAAATCAAATCGCCATCGCCATCGCTCTTTTCGCTCAACTATATTTTTTTTTATAACATTATTTTTTTCTTCAAAGAACTTAAGCAAAATCACCCCATTACTAGAGAACCCTAAAAAAGGTTGACCAAGCATTTAAATAATAAATTTTTAATTTGTGTTTATTAATTATAAAACTTTAATTATTTAAAATGACAAAGCAATTATTTAATTTGTTATTATTACATAAAATAGAAAATAATAAAATTTTACAAACTTTGGAATATTAAACATATTTTACAAAATTCGGAATAGTAAACATATTAAATAAAATTCGAAATATTAAACATATGAAACAAAATTCGGAATAAGATTTATTGTGCGTTTGCACCAAATTTTTTCCAGATATGCTCAATCAAGTCTTTTTCCAAAAGATCATGCATTTGTGTATCATGAACGTCGTTTCAAATGCCCATCATATTATGTAGATTTGTTGGCGTTTCTATAGAATATGATAAATCGACATGAGAAGTTCCGCTTCTTTCTCCGTGATGGAATTCCGTTGGGTCGTAGAAATTGTAGTCATGACGTTCGTCTTCCACTATCATGTTATGCAGGATGATGCATGCTCTCATTATTTTCCCAATTTTTCCTTTATCCCAAAAAAGTGCGGGATTCTTCACGATTGCAAATCGAGCTTGCAAGACTCCAAATGCACGCTCTACATCTTTACGACATGCTTCTTGGCATTGAGCAAAGAGTTTTGCTTTTTGGCCACGTGGAAGTGTAATGGATTGGATGAAGTTGCCCATTTGGGATAGATACCGTTAGTGAGGTAGTACGCCATTTTGTATTGTCATGCATTGACAACATATGTTGATGTTCATATATTTTACCTTGTTTTCCCTTAGAATATTCACATCTTTTGCATCTTTTCCTATCCATTTTGGCCATTAATGTGTAGCTTTAGGACTGTTCATGTATTAAAGTATAGATGCATTGCATTTGCATAATTTCTTGCATAAACAGGTGATTTTGGAGCCCAAGGAGCATGGAAGCAATGCTTGAGAGGAGTGAAGCTATCAAGAGAAGAAAGCAAGGGAGTTAGAGCTAAAGAACCAAGATCCGGAGTTCCACTCGACCGCCCACTCGACCAGACACTCGACCATGTGTGGAGAAAGACTCGACCATGTGTAAAGAAAGACTCGACCGAGTGGAAGGAGCAGAAGAAGAGCCAACTCGACCGAGCACCAAGTCGAGCTGACCGAGCCGCCTAGCTATTTTGTCTTTTAGCATTTTTAGGGCTTCCACTCCTTTTTCTATATAAGGCCTTGTACCCTACAGCCACAAAAGAGTCCAACTTTTAGATATTCCAGAAACCTAGTATTTACCCTTTTGGGAATTTATGCTTTTTGCTTTTTACATTTCTTAGATCCTTATCTACTTTTAAAGGAGAAAACAAGAGATTTCTTCATACTTGTTTGTTCAATAACTCTCAAAGTATTAAGAATTCGAGTTTGATTCCTTCTTCAATATTGTAGATCTTTGCTTTATCTTTCTAATGATGTATGTTTCGTCATTTTCTGGGTTTATGATTTTGTTGATCATCATGTGTGATTGTGAGTAGTTTTCTTAGCTCTTAGGGATGGTTTAGGCTGGATGGATGTTGTGGTTGTTTGATCTGGTCAAGCTTGATTGTTTTAGATCTCTTCTAGGCTAGATATTCTCTATGCTGATCCTATAACCGAGAGGGTAGGGTTTGATCTCAAGCTTCTTAGCATCACACCAATGTCTAAGTTGTTAGATAAGGCTAGATTTAGAGATTATCATTAGGCATGCTAAGAGATTAGATGTCTTGTTTGATTTTTGACATGAATGATCTGTTGTTTAATGCTTGCTTGTATAAGTTCTTTGCTATGTGAGAACTAGTTTAGAAATATATGAGCTTGATTGTTCTTGCCATGAGAGTGGATTAACATGTTCTAGGAGATCATTGTCTAGAGATTAGCTCATGTTGATTGAAATTTGTTGACCAAGTTAGATAACCACAATCTAAAGTCCAGCCCATGAATCCATCCCTAAGACCTTCCTTGTCTATTGATTTCCTAGCTTAAATCCTGTAGTTTTCTCGTTGTTTGATTTACTTTTGTCTTGCTCTGTTTTGTTTGCATTGCTCTGTTTTTCGCATTTATCCGACTCGACCCTGTACTCGATCGCACACTCGATCGAGTGCTTGCTCGAGCTCATCCCCAAAATTCTTGTTTATGCTTTGCATTTGTCCTGTCTCATTAGCTTTTACATTCTAAATTTTACATTCATCATTAGGTTGTTAGTGACAAACATCCATCATAATTGGCTCAACTTAGATAAGTGTTTACATCTTGATTGCTTGCAACCCACTCAGATTTGGATTGACACCCTTTATACTGCAACATCATAAAGGGAATTGAAACACCCTGCATTCCATTCATTCATATCTCATTCATCAATCATTCCACCACCACAAAACCTTGTTTCATATGTAACTCTCGGAGCTCGGCCCTGTAGGATATCATCAAACACCGGTGAGCGGTCCAAAACATTGATATCATTTAACGAACCTGGTGGTCCAAAAATGCGTGCCAAATCCATAAATCTTGTGATGCCACAGCCTCTAGTACGATTGTCGGTTTACCAGATCCACGTGAATATTGTCCTTTCCATGCAGTGGAACAATTCTTCCACTACCAATGCATACAATCTATGCTCCCTACCATTCCGGGAAACCGCGATGTTCTCCAATATTAAGCAATCGTTGGAGGTCTTCCGCTGTAGGTCTTCTGAGATAATCGTCACCAAACAGATGTATAACTCCGTCAACAAAATGTTGAAGGCATTTGTGGGCAGTTGTTTCAGCGAGTCGTAAATATTCATCCATCGCATCGGCCGAACATCCGTATGCCATCATACGAATAGCTGACGTACATTTTTGAAATGCAGAAAGACCGAGCCTTCCAGTAGCATCTCGCCTTTGTCTGAAGTATGAGACTCCATTCTCAATAGTAGTAACAATACGAATGAACAATGGTTTGTTCATTCTAAAGCCATGATGGAACATAGCGTGAGTGTAAGTCGGATTCTCACTAAAATAATCAAGTTGGTAGCAGTGCATGCACGATCCTGTGAGGATGTATGCGATTGTTCTATGTGTTCGGACGGGATGACATTCTCTGATAAGACCGACAACATGCTTGGGAACGGGAATGTGTTCGCCAAGGTGAGCTCGTGAATCGAGCGATTGTTCAAAACGTCGAACACATAGCACATCGACCAGAGGGTCGGGAAACGTCGACCAGAGGGTCGGGGAAACATCGACCAGAAGGTCGGGAAACATCGACCAGAAGGTCGGGAAACATTGACCAGAAGGTCGGGTTTTATGACCGCGTCCGGGAAGGACCACGGTCGGGAAACGTCGGCTAGAAGGTCGTGAAACATCGACCAAAAGGTCGGGAATTATTTCCGCGTCCGGGAAGGACCACGTACGGGAAACATTGACCAGAAGGTCAGAAAACATCGACCAGACGGTCGGGAAATTACTACACCCACTGAATTCGAGGACGAATTCATTTTAAGGGGGGTAGACCTGTAACGCCCGTGTCTCGCGATACTAAAGAGGGGCAATTATTTTTGAGGGAATTGATAGCTAAATTAGCTTAAGTAGCTAAGCTACTAGCTCAACTAGCTGAACGAGCTCGTTCAACAAGTCAGTTCAGCTGTGGACAGCTAGCGTCAGCTCGACCAGCAGCCGAGAAGCTCGACCGAACTCGGCCAGCTGGACGGTAGTGGATAGTGTACGGATCAGCTGGGGAGCTCGTGGGCGGATATGGGACGCGGTGACGAACGGGTATTGTAGCATCCGCGAACCAGATTTTGTGTTTTTGGAAGGAGTATCGATCGACACCCTTGTGGCATCGATCGATACCACTAATTTCTGGGTTCGACCGGTTTGATTTAATTGCCGAATTGGTTCGGTTTGGTTCAGGGAAATCCCTAATTCGAGTTTTAAAGAAAGGAAACGACCTAGGGTCGTGTTTTTGGTTGTCAGTCGCCGTTTTTGAGAGAAAAAGAGAGAAAGGAGAGTTCTTGAGTTCCTAAGAGAGATTTGGTGAGATTCCTTGCTGTTCTTGAGAGTTTTGGAGCTGGGAACGTGTTAGAAGCTTGCTAGGAGTGAGGATTTCGTTTCTTCTGCTCAGAATCTTCTTGAGAAAAGGTGAGTGCTTGACCATGGTTGATCTAAGCATGAGATCTCTCTTGTTTGTGTGTTTTCTTTGTTGTTTGTGTTGTTTTGTTGCTTGGGTTCGTTGCTTTTGTGTTTCCCAGTGATTTCTGAGGTATTTGGGTGAGTTTGGAATGGATTCGAGATGGTTTGGTTTCGGAATTCGTCGTTCGTGTTCGCGCAGATCGTGTCTGCAGAGGAGGCATCGATCGATACCATTTCTGAGGAGCATCGGTCGGCACCAGTGTTGAGTAGCATCGATGGATACCACTGTTGAGGAGCATCGATCGGCACCTTCTGGAGTAGCATCGATCGGCACCCATTTCTAGCATCGGTCGACACTGTTTCTTGCCGTGTCTTATGTTTTCCTGGTTTGATGTTTTGATTGTGTTCTTGTTGTTTGATGACTTGGGAGGTCTCATCTGCTTGTGTGTATAACCCAGTAGATGGGAGGATGGCCTCACTAAGTATTTATGATAATACTTACGCATCTCAATTGTTGTTTGTGGTGTGCAGGTAAAGGAAAAGTGTGATCGTGGGATCAAAGGCGATGAGGAGGAGGATGTTCTAGAGGCTTGATTGATTGTGGTCTAGCTGTTGTTAGGTTGCTAGATTAAGTCAATGGAACATTGTAGGATGTTAGCTTTTGGTTATTTCTTTATTTGGTTTATGTTGCTATTGTTATTGGTTTATTGTTGTTGGATTCTTTGGTTTAATGGAATTGGTTTTTATTTGGTTATCCGCTGTTATTGATTGTTGTTAGGTTGTTAGTGGGTATGGGACCACTAGTAAATTAAAGTATAAAAAAAAAAAACGGGAAGGGTTGTTTCATTTTGGTATCGAGCCCTTACGGTTCTAGGTCTAGGGTTCATTGTGCTTTTGCTGTTGATGTTTAGGATTACATGCTATAATTGATTGTGTGAATGGCAATTGTGTGTGGCATGAAGTCCTAGAACATCCTCTTCGAGCCTGTTTGTGATTCCACGGTAAGTTGTGTTTTTGTGTAATAGGATTATTGTTTGCTTAGCCTTCTGTTCTTGGTTGATACAGATGGTTAGAGGTGGGGTTGCTGCTGGTCGCGGGCGTGGTCGTGGTCGTGGTCGGGGTCGTGGTCGTGGTCGTGGTCGGGGACGAGGTCAGGTTCCTGTGGCCAGTGAGAGTGAGACCCAGAGCATGGCCAGTGAGGAGGTAGCGGAGTCACAGGCTGATCCTATAGTGTCTGGAGACCAGGCTGGTTTGGGTGACGGTGTTGGTCACGGTGTTGCCCCGGGTGTGGGGGTTGCAGCGGGAGGTGCTCCGGGCAGGGAGGATGTCTTGATTGACTTGCTAGCTCAGGTGGCTCAGGCTTTGCAGCGACTTCCAGCAGCTGTGCCGCCAGTGGTTGGTGGGCAGGGTCCAGTGGTGCCGCCAGTGGTTGGTGGGCAGGATCCAGTAGTGCCGCCGGTGGTTGGTGGGCAGGATCCAGTAGTGCCGCCAGTGGGTGGTGGACAGGTTCCAGTGGTGCAGCCTGCAGCGGGTTTGCAGGCAGGTGTGCAGCCGGGGACCGAGGTAGTGGATGCACAGTATGTGCGGATGATGGAGCAGCTGCGGCATGTGGGAGCAGGGTATTTCTCAGGGAGTACCGATCCGAGTGTAGCGGATGAGTGGAGAGAGCGGATGGAGGATATTTTCCTTTCGCTTAGGTGTCCCGACCGGTACAGAGTGGATCTGGCAGTGTTTTACTTGTCAGGAGATGCACGTGTGTGGTGGAGGTCGGTGACAGCACGGAGGGTGCAGCAGGGTATGACTTGGGGAGATTTTGTGAGGGAGTTTAACTCCAAGTATTTTCCTCAGGAGGCTCTTGATCGCATGGAGGCACGGTTCTTGGGGTTGACTCAGGGAGACCGTACAGTGCGGGAGCTGGATGCAGAGTTCAGTCGGCTTGTGGGGTATGCAGGCAGGGCATGGGAGCCAGAGGCGGCTCAGGTGCGGAGGTTTTTGTTGGCTCTGCGGGATGATTTGAGGACTCGGTGCAGAGTGAGGAGCTATGCTACGAGAGCAGAGTTGGTTGAGGTTGCAGCTGGGATAGAGGATGATTTGAGGTCACAGGTGGTTGTGGTCAGTCCTTCAGTGCAGCCACAGCAGTCTCAGCCGTCTTCTGTTCCTAGCAAGGGCGGCAAGCCTGCGCAAGGGCAGAAGCGGAAGTTTGATGTCATGCAGAGGTCGAGGCATGGGGGTGCGAGATGCTTTGGGTGTGGTAGCAGAGACCACAAGGTGACTAGCTGTCCACAGAGAGGTGAGCAGCGGGTAGTGACAGAGCAGCGGGCGGTGACGGAGCCGCGGGCAGATACTCGAGTGTGTTACTACTGCAGAGAGACGGGGCATATCAAGCCTCGTTGTCCCAAGTTGCAGCAGAGGGCAGTAGCAGTGTTGCAGGCTGGAGCTCAGCCAGGGATGCAGCAGGTTGTGCAGCACGGTGTGCAGCCGGTGGGTTGGATCGAGCCGACGTCTCAGGTGTACTCGACTCAGGAGCCCGGTGGCACTAGTGCAGGAGCGATCACAGGTATAACTTCTGAGATTCGAACTTGGTCAATTCAATAGTTCAAATTATTTTTGTTTTGCTTGTGGTCAAGTGTTAGGTTCTCAACACATAGGGTTTGTGTAGGGACCTTGTTGGTGGGCGGGTTTAAGTCCCATGTTATGTTTGATTCTGGAGCTTCTCATAGCTTCATTACTCCGGAGTGTGCCGAGAGTGCGGGGATCAGAGGGGATCCTGGAGAGCGTTCAGGAGTTGTCAGAGTTGCGGGAGGCAAGTTCCTGAGGGTTATTGGACGAGCTGGAGGAGTTGATATTCAGATCGCAGGGAGTCGTGGCCAGCGGATTTGCTTATCAGTCCAGTGGAGTTGTATGATGTCATTCTTGGTATGGATTGGTTGCATCGGTATAGGGTGCATTTGGACTGCTATCGGGGTAGAGTGGAGTTTGAGCGTCCAGGAGGGAAGTTGGTGTTTCAGGGTATTAGACCGACTTCGGGAGTCTCGTGATCTCAGCCGTTCAGGCAGGGAAGATGATCGAGAAGGGCCGTGAGGCTTATCTGGTTACTATATCTATGCCAGAGTCAGTGGGGAAGTCTACGGTTAGCGGTATTCCGGTTGTGGAGGACTTTGAGGATGTGTTCCAGTCATTGCAGGGATTACCACCATCTCGGTCGGATCCTTTTACTATTGAGCTGGAACCGGGGACGATGCCGTTATCCAAGGCTCCTTACAGGATGGCTCCAGCAGAGATGGCAGAGCTGAAGAAGCAGCTTGAGGATTTGTTGGGCAAGGGTTTTATCCGTCCTAGTTGTTCACCGTGGGGAGCTCCGGTGCTGTTTGTTAAGAAGAAGGATGGGAGTTTTCGGTTGTGTATTGACTATCGGGGTTTGAACCGAGTTACTGTGAAGAACAAGTACCCTCTCCCGAGGATTGATGAGTTGTTGGATCAGTTGAGGGGTGCTACTTGGTTCTCCAAGATCGATTTGGCATCAGGATATCATCAGATTCCTATTCATGAGGCAGATGTGAGGAAGACAGCCTTCAGGACGAGGTATGGACACTACGAGTTTGTGGTGATGCCGTTTGGGTTGACAAACGCGCCAGCTGCGTTTATGAGATTGATGAACAGCGTGTTCCAGGAGTTTCTGGACGTGTCAGTCATCATTTTCATCGACGACATCCTGGTATATTCTAAGAGTCCTGAGGAGCATGCAGTACACTTGAGAGCAGTGTTGGAGAAGCTGAGGGAGCAGAAGTTGTTTGCTAAGCTGAGCAAGTGCAGTTTCTGGCAGCGTGAGATGGGGTTCTTGGGTCATATTGTTTCAGCTGAGGGAGTTTCAGTGGATCCAGAGAAGATTCAGTCCATCAGGGAGTGGCCGAGGCCGCAGAGTGCCACTGAGATTCGGAGTTTCCTGGGGTTAGCAGGTTACTACAGGAGGTTTGTTCGGGGTTTTGCGAGTATGGCTCAGCCGATGACTAAGCTTACAGGGAAGGATGTCCCATTTGTGTGGTCACCAGAGTGTGAGGCGAGCTTTGCAAGTCTCAAGCAGATGTTGACTACCACGCCGGTGTTAGCACTGCCTGAGCAGGACGAGCCTTATGTTGTGTATACAGATGCTTCTAGAGTGGGGTTGGGTTGTGTACTTATGCAGCAGGGGAAGGTTATAGCTTATGCTTCGCGGCAGTTGCGGAAGCATGAAGCTAATTATCCTACTCATGATTTGGAGATGGCAGCAGTGATCTTTGCTCTTAAGATTTGGAGATCCTATCTGTATGGTGGGAAGGTGCAGGTGTTTACAGATCACAAGAGTCTGAAGTACATTTTTACTCAGCCTGAGCTGAATTTGAGGCAGAGGCGTTGGATGGAGTTAGTAGCAGATTATGATCTGGATATAGCTTACCATCCTGGTAAAGCTAACTTGGTTGCAGATGCCTTGAGTCGGAAGAGGGTGGCTTCGGCTCAGGAGCAGGATATGGAGACATTGGTAGGTGAGATTAGTGCATTGAGTTTGTGTGCTATCTCACAGGAACCTTTGGGTTTGGAGGCAGCTGATAGAGCGGATTTGTTGAGCAGAGTGAGGTTAGCTCAGGGGAGCGATGAGGGGCTGATGAATGCCTCTAAGGCTGCGGGTGCAGAGTATCAGGTTTCTGCTAATGGTACTATCCTTGTGCATGGTCGGATTTGTGTGCCCAAGGGTGAGGATTTGAGGCAGGAGATCCTGAGAGAGGCTCATTCGAGCAAGTTCTCTATTCATCCAGGGGCGACCAAGATGTACCGTGACCTCAAGCGGTATTATCACTGGGTCGGGATGAAGAAGGACGTAGCGGACTGGGTGGCGAAGTGTGATACTTGCCAGCTGGTGAAGGCAGAGCATCAGGTTCCTGGTGGTTTATTGCAGAGTTTGCCTATTCCTGAGTGGAAGTGGGATTTGATCACGATGGACTTCGTGGTAGGTTTGCCTGTGTCGAGGACGTTTGATGCTATTTGGGTCATTGTGGACCGTTTGACTAAGTCTGCACATTTTCTGGCCATCAAGAAAACTGATGGAGCAGCGGTTTTGGCCAAGAAGTATGTGAGGGAGATAGTCAGATTGCATGGTGTGCCTGCTAGTATTGTGTCTGATAGAGATTCCAAGTTCACTTCGGTGTTCTGGAGGGCGTTTCAGGCAGAGATGGGCACGAAGGTGCATATGAGTACAGCCTATCATCCTCAGACGGACGGTCAGTCAGAGAGGACGATCCAGATTTTGGAGGATTTGTTGAGGATGTGTGTGCTGGATTGGGGTGGTCATTGGGCAGATCACTTGAGCTTGGTGGAGTTTGCTTATAACAACAGCTACCAGGCTAGTATTGGGATGGCTCCTTATGAGGCTTTGTATGGGAGGCCGTGTCGTACACCATTATGTTGGACTCAGGTGGGGGAGAGGAGCATATTTGGTGCAGATTTTGTTCAGGAGACCTCGGAGAAGATCCGGGTTTTGAGGCTGAACATGAAGGAAGCTCAGGATCGGCAGAAGAGTTATGCTGATAGGAGGAGAAAGGATCTTGAGTTTCAGGTTGGTGATAGAGTGTACCTCAAGATGGCCATGTTGCGGGGTCCGAACAGGTCATTGACAGAGACTAAGTTGAGTCCGAGGTACATGGGTCCGTTCAGGGTAGTTGAGCGGGTGGGGCCAGTGGCATATAGGCTGGAGTTGCCTGAGGTTATGCGTGCGTTCCACAAGGTATTTCATGTGTCGATGCTGAGGAAGTGTCTTCACGAGGGTGATCAGTTGTTGGCTAAGATTCCTGAGGATCTTCAGCCTAACATGACTTTGGAGGCGAGACCATTGAGGGTGCTCGAGAGGAGAGTCAAGGAACTTCGGAAGAAGAAGATTCCTTTGATGAGAGTCCTGTGGGACTGTGACGGAGTAGAGGAGCAGACTTGGGAGCCCGAGGCGAGGATGAAGGCAAGGTTTAAGAAGTGGTTTGAGAAGCAGACCGCTTGAGCTTGTCTAGCCGGGTCCGAGTTGTAGTCCGTGGCTGGAGCGGGTACGGAGTATTCCAGCCCATCTCTCTTGATTTTTGGTCGCTTAGGGGTGGTTGGTTGTGCGACTAAGTATCAAGATGAGGTGGTGCTCGGGATGCGGGTTGATGACTCCAGTTGTTGTATTTTTGTTTTCTGATGTATTTTCGTTGAGTTGTAACGATTATGACATTTTGAGATTAATAAGATGAGTATTTTTCTTTTGTTTGACTGCGATTGTCATGGGAAAAGAGAAATAGCTCGGGTTTCTATTTTTGGAAGTTTCCATAAATAGAAAGTTTCCACAAAAGGAAAGTTTCCAGAATTAGAAAGTTTTCTAGAAAGGAAAGTTTTGTGGAAATGTTGAGGTAGATCTAGCCGGGAGATACTCGTTGGCATCAGTATTTGTTTTGCTCTAGGCCGTGTGGGCCCAACTCACGTGATACCGATAGCTCGATGGACTTTGTGGCCAGAGAGTGGGAGTGGTATGTTGCTTCGGATGACGATCCGAGAGCGCGCTTGAGGGTGACGACCCGAGAGCGGGATATGTGAGGCTCCCTGGATACCGTAGCTGTGAGCCGAGGCTCGGCAGTGAGCCGGTATGTCTCGAGGGTTGCGACCCGAGAGCGGGGGGAGTGGGTGTGAGTGACTTCCTGGATGCCGTAGCTTAAGGCGGTTGGCCTGATAGCGAGCCGGCATGATTCGTTGGTTGCGACCACGGACGGGGAAGCACTGAGTTGTGAGCAAATAGTGTTATGATGCGAGTATATTGGCTAGAGGGAGACCTCGAGGGTCAGTCGGAGGTGTGCGGGCTGTTGCGACAGTGGCACGGGAACCTTGACTGATGGTGTTTAGTCCGGTCTGGGGACGTGCGGGCCGTGTTGACGGTGGCACGGGGTCCTTGGCAGATGGACGGTATTGCGGGATTCGGGGACGAATCCATATTGGTGGGGGAGAATTGTAACATCCGCGAACCAGATTTTGTGTTTTTGGAAGGAGTATCGATCGACACCCTTGTGGCATCGATCGATACCACTAATTTCTGGGTTCGACCGGTTTGATTTAATTGCCGAATTGGTTCGGTTTGGTTCAGGGAAATCCCTAATTCGAGTTTTAAAGAAAGGAAACGACCTAGGGTCGTGTTTTTGGTTGTCAGTCGCCGTTTTTGAGAGAAAAAGAGAGAAAGGAGAGTTCTTGAGTTCCTAAGAGAGATTTGGTGAGATTCCTTGCTGTTCTTGAGAGTTTTGGAGCTGGGAACGTGTTAGAAGCTTGCTAGGAGTGAGGATTTCGTTTCTACTGCTCAGAATCTTCTTGAGAAAAGGTGAGTGCTTGACCATGGTTGATCTAAGCATGAGATCTCTCTTGTTTGTGTGTTTTCTTTGTTGTTTGTGTTGTTTTGTTGCTTGGGTTCGTTGCTTTTGTGTTTCCCAGTGATTTCTGAGGTATTTGGGTGAGTTTGGAATGGATTCGAGATGGTTTGGTTTCGGAATTCGTCGTTCGTGTTCGCGCAGATCGTGTCTGCAGAGGAGGCATCGATCGATACCATTTCTGAGGAGCATCGGTCGGCACCAGTGTTGAGTAGCATCGATGGATACCACTTTGAGGAGCATCGATCGGCACCTTCTGAGTAGCATCGATCGGCACCCATTTCTAGCATCGGTCGACACTGTTTCTTGCCGTGTCTTATGTTTTCCTGGTTTGATGTTTTGATTGTGTTCTTGTTGTTTGATGACTTGGGAGGTCTCATCTGCTTGTGTGTATAACCCAGTAGATGGGAGGATGGCCTCACTAAGTATTTATGATAATACTTACGCATCTCAATTGTTGTTTGTGGTGTGCAGGTAAAGGAAAAGTGTGATCGTGGAATCAAAGGCGATGAGGAGGAGGATGTTCTAGAGGCTTGATTGATTGTGGTCTAGCGGTTGTTAGGTTGCTAGATTAAGTCAATGGAACGTTGTAGGATGTTAGCTTTTGGAGATTCCTTTATTTGGTTTATGTTGCTACCATGTTATTGGTTTATTGTTATTGGAGTTCTTTGGTTTAATGGAATTGGATTTTTACTTGGTTATCCGCTGTTATTGATTGCTGTTAGGTTGTTAGTGGGTATGGGACCACTAGTAAATTAAAGTATAAAAAAAAAAACGGGAAGGGTTGTTTCAGGTATGGACGGACAGGCGTGACCAAACAGGCACGACCGGACAGGCACGACCGAACAGGCGTGACCGAACAGGCATGACCGGACAGGCACGATCAAACAGGCATGACCGAACCGACACGGACGATCGGTCATGGACCGAACAGGCATGACCGAACCGACACGGATGATCGGTCATGGCCGAACAGGCACGGCCGAATAGTAGCGATCAAACGGTAGCGATCGAAGGGTCTTGTCGGACAGGTACCTTTTGGGACCTAGACTTCGGCCAGAACCCTATAAATAGAGGGCGTTGCCTTCATTTCCAGGGGACCACCATCATCCTTTCCATCGTCCATCTAAGCCTTAGAAGAAATGGGGGTGCGGCTCGGCGAGTACGTTGATACTCGTCCGAACTGATGCGCACGCTACCTCTCTATCGACGGTACGATGAGACGAGCGACGGTTCAGTAATCAGGTCGAACCGATCGAAGGATAAGCGGCAGTACGGCGATGGAGTCGGACTGATCGCAGGATAATCGACAGTTCTATCTTAGTGTCGGACTAATCGAAAGGTCATCGACGATCCGCTTAAATGGACGGATCGATCGAGGGTTGATCGGTAATCCAATCGCTAGTCGGATCGGGCGATCAAAGGATCGACGATACGAGCCGTAGGTTGGGTTGATCGGTCGGGTAGTTGGCAAGTCTGTCGGAAGTATCGGCCTGGTCGATGGTTGATCGGTGATTCAATTATGGGGTCGGATCGTTCGATCGGACCTGGCTCTGATACCAAGACCGAAGAGTTGACCGGGGTATCACAGTATGTCCGGTACCAAGCTTCGGACACGAGTGGTACGGGAAGCCGATAGCACGACCGACCGCTGTGAACCGAAGGGACTATAAGTCCCCATCCCTAATCTGTGCAAAGCCTGTGGGGTTGGTTGATTGTATGGCTAAGCACCAAGGGATGGCTCGAGGGTAAAGTTATATTCCGCTGTGTATAAAGGTCTACAAAACAAGGCCACGAGCCAAAGCTAAGTAGACGAGTCAATGGATAGAAGGCCGGGAATAGGGCCGAATGGAAGCCGTGACCGCGAATGCTAGGACGCCCGGGTCGGGGTCTTTCAATAACCCATTCACGGGTTATAAAAGACAACATCCATGACAACAAGACAGACCCGTGAATAAAAAACAACACCCTCCACGGGTTAAAACACAACACATCTTTGTCATTCGCTTGAACATAAAAGGCTTAAAAACAAAACAACAACATGTTTCCCTTCACGTATCACCTTCATATGTTGTCGCAAAACCTGAAACAAAAGAACAAAAAACAAAACAAGTGTTAAACAACCAACATATAGCATAAGTTTAATGAAAACATGATGGAGACACACAAGAGTAAAACAAACGTTTTTTACAAGAACAGAAGATAACAAGATTTAAACATATGTTTTTAACAAGAGTTAAACAAAGAAGAGATAGACAAGAGTTAAACACAGAACAGATAGAATATCCAAACCTAAATGTTTGTCAACATTTGGCCAACGAGTTTGTCCCTAAGAAGTTTTTCGGCACTTGTTAGTTCAGTCTTGTTAAGGAGGCTGTCTAGCAGTCTCATTTTGCCGTGTCTCTCTTTAGCCGCTTGTTCTTGTTCTTTCATTGCAATGATCTTGTCTAGCTTACCAAAAGAACCATCCTCTACATCAATATTCACAGCCGGTTTCTTCCCTTTTTTCTTAGAAGCATTAACCCTCGAAGGCCTCATCTCAGCTCCATCATTGCACTCTCATTCTGTAGCGAGTTTAGTCCTTTTATGGCTACACTCCTCCGTGATCCATTTCTGATTATGCCTCAATTCCCTCCAGCAATGTCCTAACAGGAAAGGCTTGTCCATGTCATTCTTGTAAACCTCATACGCCAAGCTCAATACATCATCCTCTCATTCTCCACTCTTTCTTCTTGAACTTGCTTGTGAGTAACACCCCACAAACATTTTGACTTGGTGGTTTATCTTGTTCCACCTAGCCTTACATTGTGAAGGTACTCTTGCATTTGAAGCAGATGATCCATCATTTGCTTTGTAGTATTCAGCAACCCTCTTCCAGAAACTTTGAAGCCGCTGCTCATTACTTACAACCGGATCCTTGCTTGTGTTTAACCAAGCGCTTATGAGGTTTACATCCTCCTCTGCACTCCACCGATTTCTTATTCCCCTTCCTCCGTCTTCTTCATTCTCATCAACCGCTACATCGATACAGTCTTCAGATTCTGATGTTGTAGGGCTAAAGTGAAGTGGCTGAGATGAGAATCCAGGCCTAAAGTGTACAGACTGAGAAGAAAATGTAGAGGTAAAGTGGACAGGCTGAGAAGAGACTGAATTGGGAAGAAACAGATTATCTGAACCGTTGGAGTCTTTTTGAGAATTCATAAGATCGACAAAACATGTCTGTGGAAAAGGATTAAGGTTTCTAGGATCCATTGCTTGTGTTAAAAGGAAACGGAAAAGGAAAAGGAAAAGGATTGATGTAAAACGAGCTTGGGTTTGTAGGGAAGGGTTAGTGAAAACTCATGTAAAACGAATAGGGTTAGTTAGTAAGGTAAAGTTTACTTTTAAAACTTCACCCTTTAGGTTTTCAAATTTAAGTTTGTACCTAAACTACAACAACCACACATTTATCACATTAAAATAACCTACAAACCCTACACCATCAAACAATAAGTTTGATGTTTAAGCATTCATCAATGATGACTCGACAAGTATCTACCTAAACAAGTACTAACCGTATTTATAACAACCAACAAACAAAAAGTAATCATCAATGACTGACTCGACTATTACCTAATCTAACACCAAATAAATTCATCCCAACACACAACCGCAAACAATATCTATCAATCATGTTTCTCAATAAACCAGTGTAATTTTGGTTTTTATTCAAAATCAAAACAAATTTTACCTTCACAAGCGAAAGAACAAAAATTGGGTTTCCAAAAGATTTTAAAACACTTGAGCAAAAAAAGAAAACAGCAAAATAGAATGAGAACTCACAGTTTTATCAAAAAACATAATAAGGACCAAACCTTTTCAAGTTAGAATAAGAACAAGAACAATCTATAACACAAAGATTATCAAAATAGAACAAGAACAACAAAACCAACTCATTCATCCCAATCAAAACAGAACAAGATTGTCACAATCACAGATTCAAACATCAAACACTAACTAATTTAATCCCAAACACTAACAAAACATCAAAAATTTGAACGTCAAACATCAATGGTGCACTGATTTGATCACAATTATTTATACAGTGTCTCAAAGATTCTCAGAATGATTCAAACATCAAACAACAACACACGATTCTGAACTCTAATACTAAATACGTGGCTCACAATCATTAACACAAACACAGACATAACACTTCAAGAACCTAAATAACCTACTCATTCTACTAAAACAATACCTAACAACAACATTTGCAATCTAGAGTAACATACCTTTTCAAGTGAGATAACACAAACGCTGTGTCCACTTCATGTTTCCCTTCACGTCACCATTGAACCGCTACATCGAGTTGATGAAAACCTCACACAAAACAATAACATATGCTACTAAGAACAAAACTTATAACCATTCCAACAAACTCGCACAAAACAACTCGACTACAAAGAACAAAACATTTAACCATTCCAACAAACTAATCTCATATGCTACACAAGTCAAATCGACACAAACATTTAACCATTCTAATCTCATAATCTACACCTAATAAGTCAAATCGACACAAACATTTAACCATTCTAATCTCATAATCTACACCTAATAAGTAAAATCAACACAAACATCAAACTAATCTCATAATCTACACCTAATAAGTCAAATCGACACAAACATCTAACCATTCTAACAATCAATCAGATTAATCCGAATCCCTACCAATTATCAACCACCCGAAGCTAATTACAAACACATGCAATCAATCAGAAATGAGAAATGAACCTTCTCCCTCAGATTCGTTAGGGTTTGGACCTTGCCGTAAGCTTCACATCACCACCTGAAACAGCCGCCGTCGTTGTCCCACCATATAGAAACCTCCACCGTCGTTTGTCGTGACAAACAAACCGTCACATCTAACGGTTTCGCCGATCTGGAAGCCAGAGTAACCAACCAACCATAAGATCTAAGTCGGAAAAATCATAGGATTTGACGTGAATCCATTGATTTTTTCAGATTTCAGAACAATCGGTTGTTCTTTCGCCGTTTCGTTCGACAGAGAAGAGAGCGAGAGTGAGAATGTCGAGAAGAAAGAAGAAGAAAATGGCGAAGAAAAAAAATTCTGCTTTTATATTTACAAAACAACCAATGAGAAAACGCCATGTAGCATTCTTAAGGGGTTTCTTCTGAACCTTTCCACAGCAAAAATTCTCTCTTGTTTGGACTATTAATAGGTTTTTTATTAAGAAATTGGGTCCCAATTTCATGAGTAACCCAGAGAAAACTTACCACTAATGATGCTCTTAGGTCATCTCCAGTGGGAGTACTTATTGGGTATTTGGGTTACTCATGTTTTTAGTAAGCCAAATTTTAATTAAAAGCTTAAAAGTTGGTCTCACTATAAAGAGAATCGCTTCTAGTGGGTCATAGACAATTTTATTAATGAAATATTTGCACTCTAACACACTTTTCTATAAAAAATTACATTCTAACACACTTTTGCACCACCACACACTTATCTTATATTGTTTTACTTTCTTACACTTTAACTCTCTCTCCAAACATATTACTTCCCAACAATACATGCTTCTTTTATTTTTATTTTTTATTTTATTTCATTTCCTTTATCTTATTTTTCTCACCCTCTCTAACTCTCTCTCCATCTCCAACGCCCCCGAACCGTCCTATGACCACGCAGGCCAACGGACAGCCACGGAACGCCACTATGGGAACTGCACCGAGGTGATCCGGCCGAGGGACGGAAGCTGCAGACTTCCCGACCAGTCCTCCCTAGCACAATTCCGCCCGCGACCGAGACTGCTTAGGCTTTGCAACCCTCGCGGCCTGGTGCGTTGTGTTGGCCGGACAAGGCTGGAACCATTTAAAAAAATTAAACAACTCAAATAACAAGACTTCCAACTTTATTTACTTCATAAAACAGTTCATAAAACATTACTACGAAGATGGCGCCAGGCTTAAGGTCAAAATACGATTAAGTAATTTTTTTACAAAAAGAAAACATCAACTTGCAAAGGCAACGCAATTCTACACCGGCTGGCCTAACGTCCTGTGCTCCCCGCTAAGGCTTTTCCCACTAAGGTTACCTGCAACACAAAAAAAAAAAAATATGGAGTCTTGAGTGCTACATCACTCAGTGAGTTCGGCAACCTAACAAGAAACCAAAACCCAAACCCCAACCCCAGCAAGCAACACACAGCATGCAAGCTAACTAACTGCATGCAGCACTCAATTGCCACATGCAAACCAAATGCAAGAAAACAAGCAATAAAACATGCAAGTTAGTCAAGCAATCTCCAAGTATAATATCAAAGTATACGCATGCGGAAGCTAACAACAGATCTCTCCTTCACTTTAACGCCTCAACGCTTCATCACAAACACCTCCACGCTTCATCACCTCATCACTTCATCATCACTTCCCCCACACCCGTGAACACCTATACTCACAGCCACAAAGGCACGCGAGTATAGAACATCACATGCGAGTTCCTCTCAACAGGCTCTCTCGCCTACACCGTCGTGTAGTACTCGGCCATAGGCTGCAATCCCGTCTCTCCGAGTCTTCGTAATCCGCACCGATTACGGTCATTGGGGAAGTCTTCTCCTGCACAACCTCATCACACAACCAAACAAAGCTGCAAAGCACACAAGCTACATGCAAGCTACACACAACAACATGCAATGCACACAAGCAACATGCAACAACAAACAACCATCATGCAAGGCACACAAGCCACATGCAACACAAACAAGCAACATGCAAGGCACACCAGCCAACATGCAAGGCACACAAGCCAACATGCAACACAAACAAGCAACATGCAAGGCACACCAGCCAACATGCAATCACAAACAAGCAACATGCAAGCCTTAGTAACTAGAAAAATAACTAGAAACTAAGCGCTAGACACAACCTCACACCAATATGCAAGAAACTAAGAAAACGAGACTTAACTTTCTAGAACTTCGATCTAGAAAGAAAAGAAACGAATCTACCCAACACCCCAACGAAAATGCTTAGATTTCACCATAAATCTTAAGCGAAAATAACCCAAAATCCCACCTATCATGTGCCATATCACATGCTTCGAAACTCACCTGGCTTAGCTGAGAAGAACAAAATCTACTCGGACTCCTAGCAAGGACTTGACGCGAACGGCTCCTACAGCAGCGCTTCGCTACACACTCGCGGAAAGAGAGAACTCTAAGGAAGAACTCTCTCTCGCTCACTCTCTAACTTCTCCTTCTCTCTCTAACTTCTCTTACTCTCTCTTTTACTCTAACTTAGCAAGAGAAACGAAAATGGCTTCTAAGGACTCAAGGCTCCTATTTATAGTGGAATGGTGTGAGCTTTTGGTGGCAAATCCGGCCAATGCATGGCGAGCAAGTGCTTCCCTTTCTCCTTGGCCACAAAACACTTAGGGAAAACACACAACACTTGTCCACATACTCTCCACTCCTTTCCTTTGTCTCACATCCTCCTTTGCATGAAACTCCATTGGCCAGCTTTGAGAAGACAAAATGATTATGTCTCCCACTTCTTTTCTTCCAAGGAATATTCCACTTTAAACCACAAGATTCCAAGGAATATTCCTCCTTCACTTGCATGAAATCTAATTGGTCCATTTCATCTTCTTTGTCTCCCACTAATTTGCATGAAATCCTATTGGTCAATCCAAAGGAAGAAGCTTTTACGCGCCTACACGCTCGTCCCAAAGTTTCCAGGTCGCGATTCTGCGGTACGCTCTCGGACGGTCCTATCGGCAATACTCGGCAACGCTCGGACGTTCCTCTCGGCAATACTCGGTCTCGGTCCGAACAACTCTCGACAACTCTCGGTAGTCTCGGACAACCATCGGCTATCCTCGGACAGCTTCCTCAGACAGCTATCGACGATCCCTTCGGCAACTCTCGGATTCACCTCAGTCTTTCTCGGACCACTCTCCTGATCCTTTCAAGCATCTCCCGATCCTCTCGGTCATTTTTGGACATCTCTCGGTCCTCCGGACGACTCGGACGGTACGTCGCGGTCAACTCGGCCATTTCTCAATTTGCTCATAATTTCTCGGACTTGTCTTCAAAAATTCTCCTAATCTCCTTGTTAGCTTCCTCTCTAGGTCTTTTGGCCTTGGGTTTTCATTTTGCAATTTACCCCTTGGTGAGGGTCACTACATTCTCCCCCCCTTATAGGAATTCGTCCCCGAATTCCCATGAACTCCTCTGGTCCTCCTTCTAATGCGTCTTGCTTCAATTCTCTTCTTCTCCTTCATGCGCTTGATCTTGGCCAGCTCTCTCGAACACAAACTCGCTTTTAGCCACCACTCCAACTTGCTCAACCCAACTCAACACTTCCACTACCAGGCTAGGAAAAGGGTTCAACCTAGAATACTAAGGTTTTCCCTACACGGCCTATCACTAAGGGTTCTCCACAACGCTTAGCTAGAAGGCTTCCCGCACACAACAACTAGGACTTGGAATAGCACCACCATGTGCTTCCACAAGCCCAGACAACTATCACACAACAAGATAACAAACAAGCAAACACACAAACTCACAAGCACACAAGCTCACAAACACACAAAGAGGGAGTTAGCACCCATACTTACCTTCCCGGCGACCACACAGTCATGAAGGTTTAAGGGTTAACTACCTAAAGGAAATGATACACGCGACCCCCTCTCACTTGCCGCTTCACCGGTTGCTCATTTTCGGGACTGGTCTGTGGGGGATATACTCCTTCTGGTTCCGCTTCTAAAGCATTTATCATTGGACAAGCTGCCATGTAATGGCCACCCTTGCCACAATTGTAACATATGATGTGAGATGGCACTGGGCGATCACTCTCTCCTGCCCTCGGGCACTCTCGAAAATAATGGCCCGATTCTCCACATGAGAAACACTCAACTCCTCTTCCCCAAATTTTGAACTACTCCTTCCTGGTCGGTTCGACTCCTCTTCGGTTGCACCACCACTTAGCATCACCTTCGCCTTGCCCTTCTCTTGGTCTTTTCTCATAGCTTCCTTCTCCATTTCTATGTGCTCCTCCACATTTACAGCTCTCCACCAACTTGTCAACTCGTTGGTAGTGACAGACATGAGCCTACTCGAATATCGGTCGTGCGCACGTAGAAAGTTGCGTGTCATAGCCGCTTCATTGTCTCGCCCTCGGTACACATACTTTCGCAGTCGAGTAAAATTGCCTCTAGTTCTCGAACGCTCTTCTCGCCTTGCTTTAAGTTTATAAACTCATTTTCCAATCTGTCTCTCGCCTCTGGTGGGAAATACTTTCCTTCGAACTCATTTCGAAAATCTTCCCATGTTGGATCTCTATGATCGTAGTGTCTCTTCACACCGATCCACCAATCATTAGCGTCATCTTTCAAGTAGTGCACTGCAACATCTTTCTTATAGTTCTCTTGACATCGGATTGCCTCGAAACACCTATACTCACAGCCATGCGACAGCAACAGGCTCCGAGCTTTGTGAAGATTGTGGAGACTATGAGAAATTTGGGAACCGAGTATTTTAGAGGAGGAACAAATACCTTTGAAGCTGATAATTGGTTGCGAAGTATGGAGAAGAATTTCGAGGCAATCCGATGTCAAGAGGACTATAAGAAAGATGTTGCAGTGCACTACTTGAAAGATGACGCTAATGATTGGTGGATCGGTGTGAAGAGACACTACGATCATAGAGATCCAACATGGGAAGATTTTCGAAATGAGTTCGAAGGAAAGTATTTCCCACCAGAGGCGAGAGACAGATTGGAAAATGAGTTTATAAACTTAAACCAAGGCGAGAAGAGCGTTCGAGAACTAGAGGCAATTTTTACTCGACTGCGAAAGTATGTGTACCGAGGGCGAGACAATGAAGCGGCTATGACACGCAACTTTCTACGTGCGCTACGACCAGATATTCGGAGTAGGCTCATGTCTGTCACTTACCAACGAGTTGACAAGCTGGTTGAGAGAGCTGTGAATGTGGAGGAGCACATAGAAATGGAGAAGGAAGCCATGAGAAAAGACCAAGAGAAGGGCAAGGCGAAGGTGATGCTAAGTGGTGGTGCAACCCGAAAGAGGAGTCGAACCGACCAGGAAGGGAGTAGTTCAAAATTTGGGGGAAGAGGAGTTGAGTGTTTCTCATGTGGAGAATCGGGCCATTATTTTCGAGAGTGCCCGAGGGCAGGAGAGAGTGATCGCCCAGTGCCATCTCACATCATATGTTTCAATTGTGGCAAGAGTGGTCATTACATGGCAGCTTGTCCGATGATCAATGCCATAGAAACAGTGGAACCAGAAGAAGAATATCCCCCACTGACCAGTCCCGAGGAGGACTGCGAAGCGGCAAGTGAGAGGATCGCGTGTATCGTTTCCCTTAGGTAGTTAACCCAAAACTTCACGACTGTGTGGTCGCCGGGAAGGTAAGTATGTGTGCTAACTCCCTCTTTGTGTGTTTGTGTGCTTGTGTGCTTGCGTATTTGTGTGTTTGCGCGTTTGTTGTCTTGTTGTGTGTTAGTTGTTTGGGATTTTGGAAGCACATGGTGGTGCTAGTCCAAGTCCTGGTTGTTGTGTGCAGGAAGCCTTCTAGCTAAGTGTTGTAGAGAACCCTTAGTGATAGGCCGTGTAGGGAAAACCTTAGTATTCTAGGTTGAACCCTTTTCCTAGCCTGGTAGTGGAAGTGTTGAGTTGGGTTGAGCAAGTTGGAGTGGTGGTTAAAAGCGAGTTTGTGTTCGAGAGGATGGCCAAGATCAAGCATGAAGGAGATGAAATTTGAAGCAAGACACATTAGGAGGACCAGATGAGTTCATGGGAATTCGGGGACGAATTCCTATAAGGGGAGAATGTAGTGACCTCACCAAGGGGTAAATTGCAAAATGAAAACCCAAGGCCAAAAGACCTATAAAGGAAGCTAACAAGGAGATTAGAAGGATTGTTGAAGACAAGTCCGAGAAATTATGAGTGAATTGAGAAATGGCCGAGTTGACCGCGACGTACCGTCTGAGTCGTCCGGAGGACCGAGAGATGTCCAAAAATGACCGAGAGGATCGGGAAGTCTGCAGCTTCCGTCCCTCGGCCGGATCACCTCGGTGCAGTTCCCATAGTGGCGTTCCGTGGCTGTCCGTTGGCCTGTGTGGTCATAGGACGGTTCGGGGGCGTTACAAATGTAGTGACCCTCACCAAGGGGTAAATTGCAAAATGAAAACCCAAGGCCAAAAGACCTATAAAGGAAGCTAACAAGGAGATTAGAAGGATTGTTGAAGACAAGTCCGAGAAATTATGAGTGAATTGAGAAATGGCCGAGTTGACCGCGACGTACCGTCTGAGTCGTCCGGAGGACCGAGAGATGTCCAAAAATGACCGAGAGGATCGGGAAGTCTGCAGCTTCCGTCCCTCGGCCGGATCACCTCGGTGCAGTTCCCATAGTGGCGTTCCGTGGCTGTCCGTTGGCCTGCGTGGTCATAGGACGGTTCGGGGGCGTTACAACGGTGGTATCAGAGCATGGTTATGATGCTTATGGAACCTGCGTTTTCAAATGTTTTATCGAGTAAATGAGTCGCAAAGGCAATTTAAGGAAACCGGTACGTCCTTGTGCATTTTAGGTAGTGGGGATTAGGACTTACCCTTGGATGCATGTGCAGATGTCAGGCCGAGGAAGTCAAGAGGGATGGTCGTGGGGTGATTCAGGAGCTGATGGAGGAGAGTGGCGAGACTCTCCGGAGGGTGAACAATATGATGTTGATGATGAGTGGCAAGAACCTTTGGGGGATGAACAATATGATGATGAGGGAGAATGGCAACAATCGTTAGAAGGTGATCAAAACAATGTCGAGGGAGCGACAAGATCAAGAGAGAATGACGATCGGACAACAGAGAGGTTGAGTTCCGAAAGAAGTGGGTCGCAAGGATCATTATCCGGAGAAAGAACAAGATTCATGATGGAAACATGTTTCGGTGGAGATTGGTCTGACCTGCGATTCAACAATCCGGGTCGACAACAAGCGAGTTTCCGTCAAACACCTGGTGTACAACCTGCGTATCACGAACCGTATGAGAAAAGGAGTGAGCCACCAAGGCAAACGAATGTCCATGAAGGGCCGAGGCAAAGGAGCGTGCCAGTAGAGCCAAGGCAAAGGAGTGTGCCAGTGGAGCCAAGGCAAAGGAATGTACCATTGGAGACGAGACAAAGGAGTGCACCCGGAGAACCAAGACAAATGAATGTGCGCGAAGAGCCAAGAGGTCAAGAGAGTGGACCAAGAGATCTTTTGCAAGTTGTCGTTTCTTTTTGTAAAATTTTATTAATCGTATTTTGGCCTTAAGCCTGGCGCCATCTTCGTAGTAATGTTTTTTGAACTCTTTTATGAAGTAAATAAAGTTGGAAGTCTTTGTATTTGAGTCGTTTAATTTTGAAACGGTTCCAGCCTTGTCCGGGCCAACACAACGCACCAGGCCGCGAGGGTTGCAAAGCCTAAGCAGTCTCGGTCGCGGGCGGAATTGTGCTAGGGAGGACCAGTCGGGAAGTCTGCAGCTTCCGTCCCTCGGCCGGATCACCCCGGTGCAGTTCCCATAGTGGCGTTCTGTGGCTGTCCGTTGGCCTGTGTGGTCATAGGACGGTTCGGGGGCGTTACAACGGTGGTATCAAGGACTTGACGCGAATGGCTCCTGTTTGTTATCTTGTTGTGTGATAGTTGTCTGGGCTTGTGGAAGCACATGGTGGTGCTAGTCCAAGTCCTAGTTGTTGTGTGCGGGAAGCCTTCTAGCTAAGTGTTGTAGAGAACCCTTAGTGATAGGCCGTGTAGGGAAAACCTTAGTATTCTAGGTTGAACCCTTTTCCTAGCCTGGTAGTGGAAGTGTTGAGTTGGGTTGAGCAAGTTGGAGTGGTGGTTAAAAGCGAGTTTGTGTTCGAGAGAGTTGGCCAAGATCAAGCGCATGAAGGAGATGAAGAGAATTGAAGCAAGACACATTAGAAGGAGGACCAGATGAGTTCATGGGAATTCGGGGACGAATTCCTATAAGGGGGGGAGAATGTAGTGACCCTCACCAAGGGGTAAATTGCAAAATGAAAACCCAAGGCCAAAAGACCTATAAAGGAAGCTAACAAGGAGATTAGAAGGATTGTTGAAGACAAGTCCGAGAAATTATGAGTGAATTGAGAAATGGCCGAGTTGACCGCGACGTACCGTCTGAGTCGTCCGGAGGACCGAGAGATGTCCAAAAATGACCGAGAGGATCTGGAGATGTTTGAAAGGATCAGGAGAGTGGTCCGAGAGAGACTAAGGTGTATCCGAGAGTTGCCGGAGGGATTGTCGATAGCTGTCCGAGGAAGTTGTCCGAGGATAGCCGATGGTTGTCCGAGACTACCGAGAGTTGTCGAGAGTTTTTCGGACCAAGACCGAGTATTGCCGAGAGGAACGACCGAGCGTTGCCGAGAAATACCGAGAGGACCGTCCGAGAGCGTACCGAAGAATCGCGACCTCGAAATTTTGGGACGAGCGTGTAGGCGCGTAAAAGCTTCTTCCTTTGGATTGACCAATAGGATTTCATGCAAATTAGTGGGAGACAAAGAAGATGAAATGGACCAATTAGATTTCATGCAAGTGAAGGAGGAATATTCCTTGGAATCTTGTGGTTTAAAGTGGAATATTCCTTGGAAGAAAAGAAGTGGGAGACATAATCATTTTGTCTTCTCAAAGCTGGCCAATGGAGTTTCATGCAAAGGAGGATGTGAGACAAAGGAAAGGAGTGGAGAGTATGTGGACAAGTGTTGTGTGTTTTCCCTAAGTGTTTTGTGGCCAAGGAGAAAGGGAAGCACTTGCTCGCCATGCATTGGCCGGATTTGCCACCAAAGCTCACACCATTCCACTATAAATAGGAGCCTTGAGTCCTCAAGCCATTTTCGTTTCTCTTGCTAAGTTAGAGTAAAAGAGTAGAGAAGTTAGAGAGAGAGGAGAAGTTAGAGAGTGAGCGAGAGAGAGTTCTTCCTTAGAGTTCTCTCTTTCCGCGAGTGTGTAGCGAAGCGCTGCTGTAGGAGCCGTTCGCGTCAAGTCCTTGCTAGAGTCCGAGTAGATTTTGTTCTTCTCAGCTAAGCCAGGTGAGTTTCGAAGCATGTGATATGGCACATGATAGGTGGGATTTTGGGTTATTTTCGCTTAAGATTTATGGTGAAATTTAAGCATTTTCGTTGGGGTGTTGGGTAGATTCGTTTCTTTTCTTTCTAGATCGAAGTTCTAGAAAGTTAAGTCTCGTTTTCTTAGTTTCTTGCATATTGGTGTGAGGTTGTGTCTAGCGCTTAGTTTCTAGTTATTTTTCTAGTTACTAAGGCTTGCATGTTGCTTGTTTGTGATTGCATGTTGGCTGGTGTGCCTTGCATGTTGCTTGTTTGTGTTGCATGTTGGCTTGTGTGCCTTGCATGTTGGCTGGTGTGCCTTGCATATTGCTTGTTTGTGTTGCATGTGGCTTGTGTGCCTTGCATGATGGTTGTTTGTTGTTGCATGTTGCTTGTGTGCATTGCATGTTGTTGTGTGTAGCTTGCATGTAGCTTGTGTGCTTTGCAGCTTTGTTTGGTTGTGTGATGAGGTTGTGCAGGAGAAGACTTCCCCAATGACCGTAATCGGTGCGGATTACGAACTCGGAGAGACGGGATTGCAGCCTATGGCCGAGTACTACACGACGGTGTAGGCGAGAGAGCCTGTTGAGAGGAACTCGCATGTGATGTTCTATACTCGCGTGCCTTTGTGGCTGTGAGTATAGGTGTTCACGGGTGTGGGGGAAGTGATGATGAAGTGATGAGGTGATGAAGCGTGGAGGCGTTTGTGATGAAGCGTTGAGGCGTTAAAGTGAAGGAGAGATCTGTTGTTAGCTTCCGCATGCGTATACTTTGATAGTATACTTGGAGATTGCTTGACTAACTTGCATGTTTTATTGCTTATTTTCTTGCATTTGGTTTGCATGTGGCAATTGAGTGCTGCATGCAGTTAGTTAGCTTGCATGCTGTGTGTTGCTTGCTGGGGTTGGGGTTTGGGTTTTGGTTTCTTGTTAGGTTGCCGAACTCACTGGTGATGTAGCACTCAAGACTCCATATTTTTTGTGTTGCAGGTAACCTTAGTGGGAAAAGCCTTAGCGGGGAGCACAGGACGTTAGGCCAGCCGGTGTAGAATTGCGTTGCCTTTGCAAGTTGATGTTTTCTCTTTGTAAAAAAATTACTTAATCGTATTTTGGCCTTAAGCCTGGCGCCATCTTCGTAGTAATGTTTTATGAACTGTTTTATGAAGTAAATAAAGTTGGAAGTCTTGTTATTTGAGTTGTTTAATTTTTTAAATGGTTCCAGCCTTGTCCGGCCAACACAACGCACCAGGCCGCGAGGGTTGCAAAGCTAAGCAGTCTCGGTCGCGGGCGGAATTGTGCTAGGGAGGACTGGTCGGGAAGTCTGCAGCTTCCGTCCTCGGCCGGATCACCTCGGTGCAGTTCCCATAGTGGCGTTCCGTGGCTGTCCGTTGGCCTGCGTGGTCATAGGGACGGTTTGGGGCGTTAATTTGTTTTATTTGTTTATCGTACTCCCTTTCTTTAATATATGTGTTTAAATAATCTTGAGTGGTAAATAACAATATATATATATATTCCTTAGCCACATTTATACATTTCTTTTAATTTTGCATTTTGATATATTTATCATCTACAAAATCAAATCTATATGCTTATATGTTTATGATTATTTAGTTTCATGTTCAATATATATAATATCAACCATCAAATCTTTTTAATTTGTTATTGACCATCAGTTTTACGTTTACTAGTAAAAATTATTCAGATTTGGCTACATTTGTTACAATTGCTATGAAATTAATTTTATGATTATGGTTTATGATCTAAAATTTAGGATTTAGGGATTAGAGTTTTAGAGGTGTAGGGTTTAGAGTTTAGTATAGGATATAATGAACAGTTTCATGCTTAGGTTTTTAGGGAATATGATGAGGTTAAAATTGTTTTATAGTTAACAATGACTACTTCACCAACACAAATAGTTTTTAGTTGACGTGTATAACTTAGTGTCCATGTGGACTTGATTTTATGGACATGAAAGATTAAAATCGTTTGATAGTTTACCATGACTACTTTACTAATTAATTAGGTATTCATATGTTTTTTCTCTGGTCATCCAAAAAATAAGTATTCATCTATGCATGTTAACCATCCACATAATGCGAACAACATCAATGAATTTGGAAATTTATAAGGAATGTAAAAGTCAAAAATGTTGTCTAAATTAAGGTTCAGGGTGTAAAGGTTGGGGTAGGTCAATTTCATGTTTTATAGTAAAAGATCTTCATATTTCACTACATTTGTTAAAATTTCTATGAAATTAAATTTATGATTATGGTTTATGATCTAAGGTTAAGGTCTAAAGTTTAGGATTTAGGTTTTAGGGTTTAGGCTTTAGGCTTTAGGGTATAGGATTTAGGATTTAGGGTTTCGAGGTTTAGGGTTTAGGATATAATATAATGAACGGTATCATGCTTAGTTTTTGGGGATATGATGAGGTTAAAATTGTTTGATAGTTAACAACGATTGTTTCACCAAAACACAGTGGTTTTAGTGGATGTGTATAACTCATCATCCATTGGATTTGATTTTAAGTATCGAAATAAGTATCCACAAATAAGACATTAGTATCCACAAATACGTATCCACATAATAAGACTGTTTTAGCATCCGCATTACAAGTAACAAATATTCAACTATAATTGGATAATATATATATATATATAAGGTCACTGTCTCGTGGATATCATGTGGTTAATTTACATGTAAACTAACCATATGGTTAATATTTTGGACACCATGTATCGTCGTTGTCAAGTGAACAACCCTAAAAAAATTACATATGGGAATTGATTGTTGATGCCACAAATAAACTAAATATATGGTCACTGTCTCGTGGATATCATGTGGTCAGTTTACATGTATTCTTATGTTTTTATATGATCATCCACAAATAAGTATCCACAGAATAAGACACTTTAAGTATCCACATAATAATGAACAAATATTAAACTATAAATGAATAATTATGCATATTATTCATTTTAAGCATAGTAAAATAGATCTTAAAATATAGGAAAATTATAATTATAATGAATCACAAAAATAAAATCAACCATATATGTCATAATAATTAAATAAAGTGTTTACAAATAGAGAAGAAAAAGAAGAGAAACAAAAAAAAAGTAAAAAGAAGAATAGAAAAATATGACATAAAAGTGTTTGAGATAAAAAAATAAAATATTTATATTTGTTTAGTTGATAGTAAAAATAGTCCCCACATTTTGTTTTGTTTGAACTCTAGTTTGATCTTAACTCTCTCTCTCATATTCTTGTTATATGTAGGGGTAAAATAGTCCAAAAATTATGTGAACAGTATAAAAAGTTGTAAAAAAGTGCCTCATAGATATAAAGTGTGTTAAAATGCAAACACTTTCATCAAAAGTGTGCCATAGTGTATCTCTCTTTATTAATTCAATATAACTGGAGATGCCCTTAATAACCCAAAAAAAAAACTGAAAAAAATAGTACCATTCCACGTTGTAGAAGACTAAATACAAGTCGTAAGTAAAGTACAAAAAGTCGCGTCTAAAAATTTATATTATTCCCTCAACACAGCATTAACTAAACTCATCAAAAGATTCGATTACAAACCAAACCTTATTTAAAAAAAAGAACAATAATCAAACTGCCACAACAAAAACGCGTAACTTACTGAATTAATTAGTAAAGTTACTTATGGTTGCGCCTGGCTCCATCGCCTTAGCTTCCGGCGCCGGTTTCATCCTTGGACGGCGTAACCGCCGTTCCCGTAAGCTCCAACGGCAAATCATTAGCAATACCCTTAAGGTAAAACGTGTAGAACAGTTTCGTAGGGTACACAAGCTGTTGAAGCTTAACTTGCCCGTACGCACCTTCAAAATCCCGGAACCACCAGTGACGGCTAGGAACGTGTCCTCGTAAGTCAAGTACGGTCCTTGTACGGACAAATGGCCATAGTCACCGAAGTAGAAGCTGTAAGACGCTTCGAATCTGTCGCCGCTCTTTTCAGGAACGTGTTGAATTAAAACGCAGAGACCTGCCGTGATCCCCACGCGTTTCTTGAGATCGCCTGTGTAGAGTTTGTTTGTGAATGGTACAAGATCGCCGAGACAGAGCTCAGTTGGTTTCTTGCCGAGTTTTAGAACTGCTGGACTGTTTCGATCTCCTTCGTTTAGCTCGTACACGTTCAGTTCTTGGATCTTGCCTGCATCAAGAACTCGGATATATGAATTGGGTGTTTGATTTTGAGCTTATTTACTAGAAAATTTGATCTTGATTTCTCGAAATTTTCGAATTTTCAGAATAATAAAAGTTAATCTTTGAATTGAGTATTTGATTTTGAGTTTATAGGTCAGTCCTTTATACTAAAAAGACAAAAAAAAAAAAAAAAAAAAAAAAAAAAGATCTGTAAACTTACTTGGTCTGGAGATTTCAGTCTTCTTGCCCCAGTTCCAGAAGAAAGCTCGAGTAACGTTGAGGTTCTTGGTAGTAGATCTCGATTGGGAGAAGAAATTTGGACCGTCAGATGAGATTCCAAGGTTTTGGAAAGATCTGGAGAAACCCAGAAGAGAGCTGCGATTAATAAAGTGATGGTTGTTACGGGAGAGATTGTTGAGATTTGTCATAGAGATGGATTCGAGAGACATAGCAGCAGAAGAAGCCATTGATCAAGAGAAGATTTTTGGAAACTTTGATTTGATTGACTTTGAGGCTTTGGTGTTATGGTTGTTGAGATGAGTAATGTGATTATGTGAGTCTACGCATGTGTATGTGCGTATCTTATATGTGACGATGGTGAAGTTGCACGTGCGTATATTTGAAAAATGTGTTTCTAACGAAAGATGCTTTGTGAAGTTTCCCACTCTGTTTCGATGGTCTAAAAGCGTAAGCTAGCAATTATTTATCTGTTTATTTAGTTGAGTACGAACGAGATCTCAAAGTAATGGGAATATACTAAATAAATAGTCAAAAGATCAAACTCTTATCGATCAGCATGTTTTAGTGAAGGTATATAAGGTGGTCGGTTGTGTCATATTTCTGTGTATACATAAGATATTTTCATATATGATCACAAATCAAATTGATTTTGACGTTCTTTGTGCATTTATGTAATATGGAGTTTACGAAAGTATAAAATATTGTTAAATTTGGGCTTATTTTGGGCTTCTAACTAAAAACCAATTGGTAATTAGTAGATTGATCATAACCTTTTATATATTAATGATAGTTCCTTCAAGCTTCAGATGTGGGATTTGGATTGTATCCCAACAATCTCCCCTTCATACCAAGGACCACATTTGGGATATTAACACGCTTCCTCGAGATGATAACTCCATCTCCCACTTGGACCGATAATAAACCCCTTCTTGGGCCCCTATTACTCGGGTTAACAAGAGGCATGTCGGTATCCACTTTTCTAGGTCCACCAGAATTTTAACCTTGGGCTCTGATACCATGTTAAATTTGGACTTATCTTGGGTTTCTAACTAAAAACCAATTGGTAATTAGTAGATTGACCCTAACCCTTTATATATTAATGATAGTCCCTTCAAGCTTCAGATGTGTGACTTGGATTCTATCCCAACAAATATTAAGAAAATTAGCACCCACACCCACTTTGGTGGAGACATCTTTCGTAAAAACCTACTTTCCAACTCTCTATACTTTCTCAAATTTGCTGTTTATGTGTCCATGTGCCTTTTATATTTTTGTCCTCAGAAGAATAGAAGGTAAGTGGTAAGTTAAAATTTACATATACTTTATGTTGCTTTATTCTCCACCGTTGGATTGGTTGTTGCCAATTGTTTTAGTAGATGGGAAGATTGTTTGTGGATAAATAACAAAAGTGGAAGATAGGATTTTTGTCCCCGTGAACGAGACATGGCTGCGCAGGTAGGTTTTGTGTTGTGTGGATAGGGGCGTAAAAATTTAGTTGTGGATGCTGTTCGTGGATGGTTGTGATATTGCTTTGATTTTTATTGCATGGTGAAGATCCTAGTTTCTGTGTAGTAATATTCGGGAGCTAGCGCTGTTCTAAGGATGGCGTTTGGGGATTCAAAGTTGACAATAAAATTTTGCGCGTGTTGTTCCATTGTCTGCAACAACAAGGTTAGGAGAGTTAGAAGATTCGATTGTTGAGGAATTCGGTTTGGTGGAGAAGGAGGCAAATCTGAGTTACTGCATCCCAACGTTTATAGAGTTGACGACGGGGGTGAGGACGCTTCCGGTGGTTGTGACAACGAATTTAGGTCTTGAATATTATATTGAGATACTTAGGAAGAACCGTGGGTTGAATTTGTTTGTAACATTTGAGGAGGTTAAGAAGAGAGGAATGGCTGACGACGCTGAGGATTCCAATTGGAGAGAAGAAAGTTTCAAAAAACGTAGTTGTGGGTCGTCGTGTGCACTTAGTAATAGCGGTAGTGAAGAAGGGTTTTACGAGAAACATCGACAGCAGGTTTGAAGGCATTGTTTTTTGAGACAACCTATGTTGATGAAGAATATATGGCTGAGTTGGCAGAAATTGAGGGAAAGTTAAAGGGCAGTAATGGTGAGGAAGTGGAAATTGGCTGTGGGTTGACAAGTACACAATTAGGTTTTGGGCAAGAATTTGAAGGATTTGAAGATAGTTTTGAAGATGTAGAGGAAGAAGAAGAAGTTGTAGTAACAGAGGTAGCTGTGACCCCAAGAAGCTGGTGTTCACCGTTGGAGACAAGTTGCTGCAACATATCTTATGGAAATACGTGATGACTGGGTTCTTGATTGTCGTTGACACCAACTGCTTGCAGGACTTCACTTTACCGCCGGATAAAAATAGTGCCAGATCCTCCTCCAAAATAGCAGTTGTCTGCAGTCATTGCTCGCGCACATCAACATATTGTAGATCGAACAGAGCATTGATCCGCCCAGGCGAGAATTCATACACCCAGTCGCGAACAAGGACATCAACGGAGTCCCCTTCAACCTTTACCGCAGGGATATTCGCCCAAAACTCATACACCACCTCCGAATCAAAAGTTCCGACTTGAGAGACGGTTTTCAACATACCAGCTTGATCAAACAGCTCCTAGAGAGTAGCAGCCTTCGGGGGGCAAGGGTTCGAGAAACAAAGAAGCCATACCGTCAAGCAGCTTCGGTGGATGTGAACCGTTTTGAGTCAAACTCCTTCGAAGAGGCGCCTCGAGAAGTGGATACGCCCTTATCCTTGGGAAGAGACAGACGCTTGGAGTATTGGCTGTCAACATCAGCAGGCGGTTGTCTCTTGCGCAGACGCGATGAATCGACAGAGCAGACATGGGAGAACATCTTGATGAGGATGACCTAGCCTCATGTGCCACACCTCATCACTTGTTGCTTGTTGTCTAGAAGAGTAACATGCAATTGTCTGCGGATTCCCCAACAGATACAGATCATTACGGCGGGTCCTTTGGTGTGGAGCTGTTTTGTCCACTTGTCCTTAATAATAACACCATCATCATCAAACTCAATGGCACAAGGATAATCGGAGGTAAGTTTTGAAACCGACAATAACGAATTTGTAATTTGAGGACAAACAAGAACATCTTGTAATGGAAGGTTACCTTGAGTACTTGGAAGAACAGAGGACCCAATGTGTGTTATGGGCAAGAAATCACCATTTCCCACAATCACAGAGTCACCACTTAAGGTTGCACAGTTTGAAGTTGAGCAGTAGAGTTTGTGATGTGTGAAGTGGCACCTGTTTCATCAATCTATTCATGACCAGGTAGACCAGAAATACGCATTGCGGCAAACGCATGAGTTAGCTCTTCACCGTGATAAGAATGGTCAAACCGCTTGTAACACTTGCTAGAAGAATGAACATACTTGTTGCAGATTTGACAAGTAGGCCGTGTACCAGAGTCTGGGACTGACCATTGGAGATCTGCTGATGAAAACCTCTGCCCCTTGTTGAGTAGTTTCCATGACCACGATAGCCACTAGAACGACCACGATATTGTCCTCTACCACATTTGGGGTAGTCTTTGTCCATTGTGAAAGCCAAATGAGGTGAAACAGAAGAACCAGCATACTTCTGTATCTTGTCATTGAAATTGGTTAGCTTTATCACAACATCATCATAGCTCATAGGAAAGATATCCATCTGACTTTCAATCACAGTGGCAACACACTCATATTCCTGACCTAAACCATTCATAACTCCAAAAATTTTCTCATTTTCTGGAACAGAATACCCTATGGAGTGAAGCTGGTCATAGATCTGCTTAATAGTATTCAGATACTCAGCTAAAGGTTTTCCTTCCTTATCAGTAGAGTGTAAACGACATTGCAAATCACTCTTCCTAGATGCAGAGATATGATTGTACTTTTTGGCGAGAGAAAACCATACCTCACCGGAAGTGTGAAGACCATAAACAGACCTGAGACCCTCTTCAGTCAGCGAGCCTATCAACCAGCCCATAATCTTCTGTTCATTGTTAACCCAAGCGAGAAAGTCCGGATTTGGAGCCTCTGAGACAGTTTCACCCTTTTTGAGAGATCTCGTAGCAGGAGGACACGGTGTGTTTCCAGTGACATAACCGAGTAGCCTTTGATTGTTAAGCCAAGTTTCAAACTGAATCTTCCACAACAGATAGTTAGTGGAACAGAGTTTCAGAGTCACGCAGTGTGAAAAACAAAGAGCAGAAGAAGAATCAGAGTTATCACCCATGTCGGCTGGCTCTGATACCATGTGAGTTTTGTAAAATATGAAAAGAAATCTTAACTTTATTATTTCTTCTTAAATTGTTTACAATGACTAGATAAAGTTTATATAGAAGAAAATAGTAGAAGGAGTCTAGGGTACACGTTACTACACACACATCATGAGGGGGAACCAAGGGTATCAAATCTGTTATGCAAAGAGAGTTGTTGGACTGTGAACCCCGTATGCTGGTGAGTTGGTAAGGAAATACGATTTGTCTCAATGGGATGGTTTGTCGCAATCGCTGTCGCAGTCACTATGTTACCGTTGTAGGATGGAGAAAAGTTGTAGGGTGAAGACAAATTGTTGTTGGGCATGCTTCTCTGATTACAGTCCATATCTTCTAGGGCCTTGGACTCAAAAGCAGAAGTTAGTGCTTCTGTTTGAACTGTAGGGACCTGATTATTAATAAGCTCAAGGAGGAGTGAGGTTCTTCTTGTGAGTGAAACTTGATCTAGAGGGGAATTTAGACCGTTAGATAGGATACCAGATTTTGAAAGAGTTTAGAGAAACCAAGAACAGAGCTTCGATGAAATTGATTGTTAAGATTTGTCATAGAAACAGATTGGAGAGACATGGCAGAAGAAGCCATTGATAAGAAGAAGAAAAAAGAATTTTAAAGAAGAATCTTTGACTTGTTTGGTTATGAAGAACTGGGATTTATTTTATGTGGTGAATGAGTTGAGTTCTATGAAATGTATCAGCATGTATATTTATATTGGGTGATTGATGAATGGTGATGATTGATGAAGTAATAACACGTGTGTATTTTATTCAAAAGTGGGTCTCTAAAACTAGAAAGATGATTAAGTGAATTTGAATTTGGTTTCCATGGTCGGAATATCATCTATAATAATTTGGGTCTTGGATTTAAGTTGAATGCTTTTGGCCGGCCGCAGTCGCAGATTACAAAAAGAACAATGAAAAAACGTGCAAATAATATAACCAGTAATATTAATATCTAAGAGATTTATATTTTTCTAAATAGATTAAATTATTAATTTTCAGTAAAAAATATAATTTTTTAAATAGATAAAAGAGAAAGATATAGAGCTATAAACATCTACTCAGCTTTTTTTTCTTCAGCAAACATCCACTCAGCCATTCATATAATATCGAGAGAAAAAAAGAACTAGTACATCGAGAATATAAAGATGTATAAATTAAAATCCACTTCAAGAATTATTTTACTATATTAATTTGAGAAGTTAAAAAATGAATCTAATTTTTAAAGTGTAAAAATTTACATCAAAATGTCATTATAAACAGTTAAGAAAAAGAAAAAATCATTACGAGTAAAAAAAGATAATTAGTTATGTGACTAAACAGATTAGTGTTACATAGGTAACCAAGAAAAAACGTTGAAAAAACAAAATTCACTTCCCTTAAACAAATATCACGTTGATCCTTTATGATATCATATATATTTACCGAATCTTTATACTATTAACAGAAAAATAATATCTTTTATAAATTTCGAATAATTTTTTCACCAAAAATCTTTTTTTTTTTTTACATGTTAGTTATATCTTTTTATGTATTTCAGAATCATAGCAAGGATTGAGTGATATTAACAAAGATTTAAACAATTTTATTCATCATTACATGCTAATGTTTTATTGACAAAGAATTTCCATTAACATATCATTACATGCTAATGTTTTACACTATGCTAATTTCCATTAACATATAATTGATGAGTGATGAAGTATTGATTTGTACACTATGCTTCCAATACATCTTATTCGATAATGGATAATTAAATATATTATTTTGCTTTTCCAAAATTAATCAATCTTGATATGAATGAATTCGTCGTTCTTAACTATTTTAGGTAAAAATCTACAATCTTAGTCTAAAGTTGTTGATGAATACTTGTTATCAATCTTCTCTAGCACAAATTCATCGCAATTTCATAAACATTTATTAATCGAGCACTACAACGAGCGTCATTCGGAAGCACACTAGATAGTAGATAGTGGCAGTATATTGCCAACTGACATCGTAGTGGGTCAATTCCACCACAGACATGGAAGATGCTCACATGCATCAAGATAAGATATCATTGTCCAAATAAAGGAATAGTTTGAATGTTCATGGAACTTAATTGGTTTTGCTCATAAATCTTCTTTTTTTTTTTCAACACCACCAAAAAATCTTATCTTTCTTTTCAAACCATGCAAGAATGCAAAACCTTGCATGTATAATGACCTTTTTTAGGGGAATATTTTTTGATGTATAATGTCCATCTTCAAATAAGTCATTAAAAATGAATCACATAAAATCCTTTTTTTTAACACCACCAAAAATGAGTCTATTTTGATATTTAATTTATTTGTTATTTAATTTAAGGTCTTTGAATGAGTCTATCTAGATGGTTTAAGTATATGGTAGTAGAGTGATTTAGCACACTCCAGTTAACTCGGTTTAAACCCAAAATAAAATGCCAAGTCCGTGAACTCGGCCCAAGGATGTAAGCTCTCGATGAGCTCAACGCAAACCTATCAAAGAAAAAGGAAATGATGAGATCGAATCCAAGAGAATATACAACAACTCTGAAGAATAACATATTCTCCCTCTACAAAGTAGAACATGTCTAGCTAAAATCGACTTCATCTTTATATAAACAGAAAAGTACTTCTTTGAAGAATAGGGGGACACTAATGCAATCTCTCACAAAGATTCCCACAAAATATCTTAAAAACTTATTCTCCAAATACCATATTTAGTAATATAAAATACGGTAGATGATAAATCTCCGCCAATCACGCATCTGTTATTTGCGGATGATAATCTGTTTTTCTGCAAGACGGATAAGGAACAATATGTGGTTATTTTGGATATATTACGACAGTATGAGACTGCCTCGGGACAGAAAATTAATTTTGACAAATCCTCTTTTCAGTTTGGTCATACGGTTGATGTGAATAAAAAAAACAGAACTCCAAGGGGTTCTTGAGATAACAAATTTCGCAGGATGGGGTCATATCTAGGTTTACCTGAGAGTTTGGACGGGTCTAAGACAAAGGTGTTTTCATGAGTTCGGGATAGGCTGCAGGGTCGGACAAATGGTTGGTCAGCAAAACTGCTATCGAAAGGGGGAAAAGAGGTGATGTTTAAGTCAGTAGCAACTGTGGTCCCGACGTTTGTGATGTCCTGTTTTTGGTTACCAAAAACAATCACATCCAAACTTACCAGTGCAGTGGCAAACTTTTGGCGGCATTCCGGTGATTGGTCGGGGGTATGCATTGGTTAGCCTGGAAGAGATTATGTTGCAGTAAAGAGTTGGGCAGTTTAGGGTTTCGGAATGTGGACGATTTTAATTTGGCATTGTTGGCCAAACAATTATGGCGGCTAATTGAGGCTCCAGACTCTCTTTTTGCCAGAGTTTTTAAAGGTATGTATTATAGGAATTCCAATCAACTGGCACCGATTCGGTCATACTCTCCCTCATATGGGTGGAGGAGTATTGTTTCAGCTTGCTCTCTGGTTAACAAAGGGCTTATTAAACGAGTTGGGTCCGGGAAATCCATTTCTTTATGGACATATAGACTGATCTTTGGATACCGGCTCAATTCCCGAGACCAGCTATAAGTAAGGGCCCGCTACAGGACCATGACCTTCAAATTTCTCACATAATTGATCGTGGAACCAATTCATGGCAGATGGATTTTCTCAATGAGTATTTTGATCCTTTGGATGTTGAGTTAATAGGGGATATACCTTTAGGGAGTTGTCGGACAGCGGACTCTCTCGGTTGGCATTTTACGAAGAATGGAAGGTATACGGTTAAGTCAGGCTACCATACGGCACATATGAAGGTATCAAGGACTTTTCAGCCTCTTGGTTGCGGGCCGGAAATTACTCATCTCCTATCTAGCGTTTGGAAGGTTCAGTGTCCACCAAAATTACAACATTTTATGTGGCAGGTATTGTCAGGATGCCTTTTGGTTTCGGCAAACCTGCACAAGCGTGGTCTGCCTTGTGATTTGGGATGTACACGGTGTGGTGCATACGAGGAAACAGTAAATCATGCTCTTTTTCATTGTCCATCGGCTCGTCAGGTTTGGGTTTTATCTCCGGTACCAAGTGGGACCAAATTCCTTTCCGATGGGGTTAGTGTCTGCAAATTTGGATCATTTTGTCGGTCCTAAGAATCCGGGTTTTCATGTTTCGGCTTTTCTTTGGATCTTGCGGTACATATGGAAAGCAAGGAACGCAAGAGTTTTTGAGAATGAAGTTGAGCAGCCTGAGGAGATTATTCGGGTAGCGGAAGGCAAGGCGACAACTTGGCAGCAGGCCCGGGAGGAGGGTGCGGATGAGGATCTCAATACCAATCAACCCGACTCTAACCCAAGGATGAGGACGTCTGCAAGTCCTCTTTCTGCTAGTTATTCAGGCTACCGTTTTTTTATTGATGGATCTTGGAAGGCGGGTGACTCATTTGCAGGCGCAGAATGGATTTGTACCCAGCTCCAGGATCCAACGCCAACCATGGGGGCTAAGAATTTTCGACGGAGTCTTTCTCCCTTGCATGCCGAAGTTGAAGCTTTCCTGTGGGCTATGCGCTGTATAATCGGGCATGGTTTTCGTGACGTGGTTTTCTACACGGACTGTTCAGACTTTGTGAAAATGGTGTCTTCTCCTCATGACTGGCCGACATTTTCGATATACCTCGACGACATCAAGAATGACAATGAGGAATTTTCTTCCTTCTCTTTATATTTTATTTCTAGAAATGCAAATGTAAATGCGAGTTCTTTGATACGCCAAGCGCGTACTTCTCCGCATAATATCTTGTTTGTAAACAGTTTTCCATCTCATTGGCTTTTCTCAACTAATCTTTTGTTGAAAATAATAATAATAATAATATAAAATACGAATGGCCTAATCCTTTTTAAGAATAACTTGATAACCTCCACGAGGCGCATTACATAATATAAAAATTATAATCCGTCATTTCTCAATTTAATTTTGAATCTTGTTGAAAACATTTTTAACCCGATTTGATTTATCACCCGGTTTACATGTGTGAGTTTACTCGCACTTTTCTACTATGGAAATGGATTGTTACATGCAACTTATAGCGCCCAAAATTACATAGATATATGTTACATTCAACTTATTCCCTGAATCTCATCATCAAAGATGTCGAACTTTGTTTCTGAGTCTTTTCAAATAATAATTAAACGTAATGCTTTTGACCAAATAAAATAAAAGTGACTATGCAAATAAAGACTGTAATTTCTCTTTTATAAAGAGAATACCATTATACATAGACATTAGAAACAAAAGTCTATATTTGCTTATAACTCCGCTGGGCTCCAACGCCTTAGCTTCCACCGCCGGCTTCACATCCTTAGACGGAGGAACTGGCGTTCCGGTAAGCTCCTCAGGCAAATTTTTACCCAACCCTTTAAGGTAAAAAGTATAGAACAGTTTCGTCGGGTACACAAGTTGTTGAAGTTTAACTTGTCCGTACGCACCTTCAAAGATTCCAGAGCCACCCTTGATGGCCAAGAACGTGTCTTCGTAAGTCAAGTACGGTCCTTGTACGGCTAAGTGGCCATAGTCACCGAAGTAGAAGCTGTAGATAGCTTCGAATCTGTCACCGTTCTTCTCGGGAACGTGTTCGATCACGACGCAGAGACCGGCGGTGATTCCCACACGCTTCTTAAGGTCGCCGGTGTAGAGTTTGTTTGTGAATGGGACAAGATCGCCGAGACCGAACACTAAGCTGAAGGCGTTTTTGAGAATTTTAGGGCTGTGTCTATCTAGTTCGTTGAGCTCGTACACGCATAGTTCTTGAACTTTACCTGAAATTATCACAAGAAGGATGAATAAAGAAGAAGTTAATACGTAAACTGGGTACTTTAGTAATTAATGAGAGATGAGATCATGTTTAGACAACTTACTTGGTCTAGAGTCTTGGGAGAGAGCTCGGGTAGGAGTGAGGTTCTTCTTGGGAGTGAAACTTGATCGAGAGGAGAAACTTAGACCGTTGGATGAGATTCCAAGATTCTGGGAGGATTTAAAGAAACCAAGAGAGCTTAGATGAGACTGGTTATTGCATGACAGATTGTTGAGAGTTGTCAAAGAGATGGATTGGAGAGACATAACAGAGGAAGCCATTGATCTAAGAAGACTGTTTAACACTTTGGTTTTTCTTTGGAAGATGTTATGAAATAGACTGGACTTTGGTTTATATGAGATGAGTGATTTTAATTCTACTAAATGTCTGTTTATTTATAGATAAGACATTGGATTCAATGATGAAATAGCACGTGCGTAAATGGGTCCTAGCGTGGGTAATGAATATACAGTAAAACCTCTATAAATTAATACTCTATAAATTAATAAATTTTGCTAGTTCCAAGCCAGATTAATATAAAAAAATAATAAAATTTGATAAAATAATAAGATAATGATTTTTTTGAAATCCCTATGTAAAATATGGTCCCAATAATATCATAAATTAATAATTATGTAAATTTACATCTTATTATATAAAGTTGGGTTTTGAAAATTAGTCATTAACAAGATTTTGACATGTGTCAAGTTATCAATCTCAGATTTTGACATGTGTAAAAATTAATATTTATTAGAAGCAAATTGATTACAATAAAAATAAAATATTTAGTTTAAAAGAATATTAATAATGTCAGAAGATAATTATCAAAAATTACAGAATTTATAAAAATACAAAGTTTTTTAAATAATTATAATAAGATTATATATATTTATATATATTTCATAAAATTCAAAACTATTATATTATTTAATTATTTTAAATTTTAAATTATTCAAAAACACTGCTTTCAACTTTGTTTAATTGGGAATTTTTTTAATGTGAAATTTCATAAAATTAGAAATTATATTATTATTAAATTTATTTTAAATATTAAATTATTCAAAAACACTGCTTTCAACTTTGTTTAATTGGGAATTTTTTTTAATGTGAATGTAAATTTTTCTTATTTTTTAAACCAAAATTTTCTCATACTTTCTCCATTTTCAGTTGGGAATAGGTAAGATTAATATATTGACCCAAAAAAATATATGTGTCTACTTTTTTTAATAATGTATTTTAAAATTTATTGTAATATTTTTAGATTATTTTATTTAATTTATATTTTCATCTTTGAATTATTTGGGATTCAAATATTACCGTGCTTATAATTTTCTATTGGTTCTTTAATTATGTCAAATTAATTTTTTTTCTAATTTCTCAACCTTGATTGGTTAGTCATAAACCCTTCTTTATTTTACAAATTAACATAATTGTCACCATTATTCATTCAATCTCAAAGGAAGATAACAAGTAGAAGCTCATCAACCTAATGGATGGATAAAATAGGTTATTAAAACACAAGCTTACAACATACATAGATATATTAAGAAAACATAAATCGTTGTTGATAGATTCATAGGATTGATTTTGGTTACATATGTTACCAAAATGCACTTATTTTTTGGTCAAGGGTCCTGAGAGAATTTGATGATGGGTGATCTTCGTGGAAGTGATTGTCGGAACTGTGCGAGTGAAGACAAAACATAGAAAAATATCATTTGTTGATTTGTAGGATCGATAAACAAGTTTTTAAAGTCTCCCGACGTAACAAACCGGCCATCAAATATGAGTGGGTCCATGAGCCGGAATAGATGTAGGGCCCACTTAGAAAGGTGAGCCCATGGATTGAGAGTGGACATGGGCTCACTAAGTATGGTGGCGGTTGAGGCGTTACAGAGACAGAGGCTACATCATGGTGTGTCAAAGACACTTCCACGAATACATTGAGAAATTTAACATTAGTTACTATCAAAAAAATTTGTGACGTTAGAAAAAGTTTTTACTTTCATTGGTTTTGGAGCAAGCCATTTTGAGATAACAAAAAGACGTGAACATGTTCTCTCCACACAGGAGGATGACAGAGCTGAGGTTCTCTGGTGTGGAAGGTTTGACACAAGGTTATCTCTCCAACGGAGGAAGGTGGAGGAGGTTTGACACAATGTTATCTCCCTAAGTGAGGAAGATGGAGCCAAGGTTCTCTCCTTGGTGGAGGAGGTTGGACGCAAGGTTCTCTGCATAAGAGATAAGGGCGGAGGCAAGGTTTTCTCCATGGTGGTCATACACTATTGTGATGATACATCATTGATTAGTATATTATATAATATAATTTTTATTCGAAATATTTTTGAGCCAACAATTTTAGTAATTAAAAACTATGCAGAAGTGAAAGTAAAATATTTGGCTTAATGTGTCCATATAGACATTTTCTAGGTGGGTGAATATTTTTGTAACATAGAGTATATAGGTAAAAAAAATTACTTTTAATGGTAACATACATAAAATATTTGTAAATGGATATAAATCAGTGTATTATAACAAAAATCAAATTTTATAAATAATGTACAACAAATTTTAATATAAATTATAAAACTTTAAACCCGCACATCGGGCGGGTCCTCATCTAGTATATATATATATATATATATATTGATATAATAAAATATGTTTCTCCTAAACCTCATAATTATATTACAATTGTTATATTGTATTTTCAAACTATAATGATATAAAATACTTTTTTAACATTTCATAAAAATAGCTAATTAAAACGTTTAAAAGTTTTTAATTTCAGAATATGCATCATTTACATTTTGATAGTTTGATAGGCTATCAAAATACGACAATTGATATTCTTATTCATAAATTTGAATTTATGTATGTCATGTGTATAAGTGAATTTGTCTATAGTATAATTTATTTTCAATAATGTTTTCTAAATATTTCAAATTCATTTCTAATACCATAAAAATTACAATATCCAAAATTCTAATCTTATTTTGCTAAAATTGTCTCAGTTCATAATTTTTAAAAATTTAAACAATTAAAAATATATCTATTAATTAATAATTATTAATTTACACTACACAATAATTATTATTAATTTATAGATAAATTAATATCACTATAAATTAATAAAATCTCTTGGTCCCAACATTATTAATTTATAGAGGTTTTACTGTATTATCATCAGAGGTGACGAGTACCAAGAAGAAATGATCAGAATTTTTATTTTATATTCAGAACCCTGTCTTAAAATGTAAACAACAAATATTAGGGTTTATATTCTTCCTCTTCATCTTCTTAATTATTGTATAAAGAATCAAAATGCAGAAAACAGTATAGATTTTGTACTATAAACTATAATATTACCAAGGAAAATTTAATATATATATGAAATTAGTCGTTTTTCCCTTACATAGACAAGAAAAACGTGGATATTTTGGGTAAAATACACTACGAAATTAGTTATATTTGTGGTGTGAAAGCATCGGTTATAGAGAAAAACTGAAAAAGTTACATGATAGGTGTATATTTGTTGCATGCAACCTTAAAGCTTCCACTTGTCGAAGCTTCAATTTTTGTAGGAAAAAATTACTAAACAATAATTAAATTTTATTATATAAAATCGGGTTTTGAAAATTAGCCATTAACAAGATTTTGACATGTATCAAGTTATCAATCTCAGATTTTGACATGTATAAAAATTAATATTTAATAAGAGAAATTTGATTACAACAAAAATAAAATATTTTGTTTTAAAAATATCGATAATATAAAAATAATTATCAAAATTTAAAGAATTTATAAAAATACAAATTTTAAAAAATAATTATAAAATTCGAAATTATAATATTATTTACTTATTTTTAATTTTTAAGTTATTAATTCTACAAAAAATATAGAAAAAGGGATTAAAGAAAATATACAGTAAATTATTAATTCTAAATTTTGTAAATACTCAGTTCTATATAAACATATATCATCTCATATTTAAATAATTTGTTCAAAAACATTGCTTTCAACTTTGTTTAATTGGAAAAAAATTTAAATGGAAAAGTAATTTTTTCTTATATTTTTAAACCAAATTTTTTCCTACTTTCTCCTTTTCCAGTTGGGAATAGGTAAGAATAATATGGTGACCTAAAAAAAAGATTAATATATATGCGTCTTCTTTTTCTAATACTATATTTTAAAATTTATTTTCGTATTTTCAGATTGTTTTATTTAATTTATATTTTCATCTTTGAATTATTTGGGATATATTACATGCTTATAATTTTTTATTGTTTCTTTAATTATGCCAAATTTTTTTTTTTTTCTAATTTCTCAACCTTGATTGGTTGGTCATAAATCCTTTTTTTTTTGCAAACATAATTGTTACCATTATTTTCACTCAATCCCAAATGGAGATAACGAGTAGAAGCTCATCAACCTAATGGATGGATAAAATAAGTTAATCAAACACAAGCTTACAACAAACATAAATAGATAGATTGGAAAAACATAAATCATTGTTGATAGATCCATAGGATCTCAAAGACTCTGATACACTGGTTTGCGGAAAGGTTTAAAAGAATTGATATGACCACATATGTTACCAAAATGCACTTATTTTTTTGATCAAGGGTCCTGAGAGAACTTCATGATGGGTGATCTTCTTGGAAGTGATTGTCGGAACTGTGCGAGTGAGGACAAAACACAGGAAAAAATCATTTGTTGATTTCTAGGGTCGGTAAACAAGTTTTTAAAGCCTCCTAGACGTAACAAACTTGCCATCAAATATGGGTGGGTCCAAATGCCGAGAATAGATGTAGGGCCCACTTAGGAAGGTGGGCCATAGACTGAGAGTGGACATGGGCTCACTAAGCAAGGTGGCGGTTTAGGCGTTACAGAGACAGAGACTATATCATGGTGTGTCAAATGCATTTCCACGAATACATTGGGAAATTTAATAGTAGTTACTATCAAAACATTTTGTGACGTTAGAAAAAGGTTTTTACTTTCAATGGTTGTCGGAGCATGCCATTTTGAGATAGCAAAAAATTGTGAACATTTTTCTCCACACTGAAGGAGAGCAGAGCCGAGGTTGTCTTTATGGTGGAGAAGATTGGACAAAAGGTTATCTCCAAAGAGAGGGAGGTGGAGGAGGTTGGACGCAAGGTTATCTCCAAGGGAGGAAGGCGGAGCCAAAGTTCTCTCCATGGTGGAGCAGGTTGGACGCAATGTTCTCTCCATAAGGGATGAGGGTGGAGCCGAGATTTTCTCCATAGCGGTCATACATAATTGTGATGATACATCATTGATTACTATATTATGTAATATATAAACACATTAATCCAACTATTTTACTTTCACTTCTGCATAGTTACTATCACAAATACATTAAAAAATTTAACATTAGTTACTATCAAAAGATTTTGTAACGTTAGAAAAATGTTTTTACTTTCATTGGTTGTCGGAGCAAGTCATTTTGAGATAGCAAAAAGACGTGAACATGTTCTCTCCACATAGATGGACGACACATCCAGGTTCTCTCTATGGTGGAAAAGGTGATCTTCCCAAGAGAAGAAGGTGGAGCCAAGGTTCTCTCCATGGTGGAGGAGGTTGCACGCAAGGTTCTCTCCATAAGGGATGAGAGCGGAGCTGAGGTTTTCTTCATGGTGGTCATACATTATTTTGATGATATATCATTGATTAGTATATTATGTACTATACTTTTTATTCAAAATGTTTTTTGATCCAACAATTTTATTAATTAAAAACTATGCAGAAATGAAAGTAAAATAGTTGGCTTAATGTACTCGTATAGACATTTTCTAGGTGGTGATAAAAAAAAAAAAAAAAATTGTAACACAGAGTATATTTAGGTGTAAAAAAAGTACAGTTTTAATAGTAACATACATAAAAGATTTGTAAATGGATATAAATCAGTGTATTATAATAAAAATAAAATTTATAAATAACTAACAACAAATTTTAATATATATTTTTAAAAATTTATTTTAATTTATAATACTTACAACCCGCACATCGGGCGGGTCCTCATCTAGTGAGTATATGTTATACAGTACATAAGAAGTACTCTGGTTTCACATGGAGGGGTTATAATATGTTATGCATGTATCAAACCGTGGTAGACGGTCAAAGATCGTGGAGTTTAAATTGTATTCTCGAGTGTGTTGTAGATAAGTTTCAGCGGAAACTTCAAATGTACCAAAAACTAATTACGGATATGAAATTAGGAAAGAATTAAAGTATTTTTTAAAAATCCTAAGAAATTGTTAATTAGAATTTTTTGCGGAAACCTTGTTTTAAGCGGATTCGTGATAATGAATTGGCTGTTTTAAGGGTATGGGTTTGTAAATCATCCGTACACTCTTGACATATTTGATATAATAACTTAAATTTTACTCTCTTTTTTCATAGATAAAACAAAATTTGTTGTTGTTGATTATAGATAATTTTTTTTTGTTGACTATATTTAAAAGGACAATTGTAATAAATACCACTAATAATTATAGATATTAATATCGATTATGATACCAAATAACAACCGTAACTTTATAAACAATACGTTCTAATTGTTATAGCCAGGAGGCAATGAAGTTTTTTGAGGCTACGAATTCAAGTGGGTCGACAAAACTAAACTACATTATGACTTCTCGGTGTTCTCTTTATGTTTTCTCTAGGAAACAATATAATATGCTTGCCTGATTGGTCTGCTTGGGAAGGCTGAAGCTGGAACCTGATAGGTTCTATGATAGGTGTTATATGATAGGTTATATAGAGAACCTGCATGCATGCAACCTTGAAGCTTCCACTTGTCGAAGCTTCTTCCACATTTATTTCTCTGATCCTTCCACACTTATTTCTCTGGTTTCAAAAGCATCGATTACAGAAAGAAAAATGCAAAATTTATATGAAGGGTCAGCTCGAGTCATTGTTGCATGCATGCAACTGGAAGCTTACACTTGTTGACGCTTCATCACCAACTGTCAGATATCTTATTATACCCACCTATTAAATCATCAACATTATTTATATCCGGTCGTAAAGTCATCAACGAAGTTTATATCCTCCCGTACAATTTAGTTAATTGTGTTTATTTTGGACTCCCCCTGGATATATCTCAAGCTATTATAAATTATGAATACGAATTATTAATCTTTTGTTAAGATTAGAATGTTGTATACGCAATTACTAATGACCACGAATTTGATATAAAGAAAATATCCTCCCGTAAAGTCAAATTCAGAATTGAAACTTTTCAGTAAGTTGACATCCACAACGTTGGATTCTACTCGGTCGTGTTTTAGAACATGTTGTTTATGAGAAAACTTATATCTTTAAGACCATCATTAGTCTAGCACTGCTCTCAACATTTCTTTTAAAAAAAGTTATTATTTTAATTATAATTAATTGTAACTACTCAAAAGTTAACACATGAAGAAATCTGTTGAGAATTGTTACTTCCACAAGTAACAGAAAAAACGGTATTTTTTTCACTGAACCAAATAATGAATTTTTTATTTTATTTTTGGGCCCCATTCATAAAAGTAACTGTGAAAGCATCTCCCAGTAATGATGCTCTAAGTTTTGTGGTCCTTATCAGTTGGTAATAATATTAAATTATTTTTTTAAATATTATTTAAGAAAAAAACATTTTTTTTAGTTAAGGCATTTGATAAAAAAAATTCACACTAACGTAAATGATAAAATTTTGTTTTATTAATAAAATATGGGCCTGTTAACAAAGAAAATAGAAACAAAATTCAGTTTTTATATTGTATTTGTATGATAATAATAAAGTAGACTATCATTCTAAATTTGCTTTGAGGAAGTGTCACAGGTCACCGACACAACCGCCATGTGTCTATAACCCATCATACTGGTTTCTCTTCATCTTTGTTCAAAAATAAATAAAGAGCAAAAAACCCATCCGAACCGAACCAAATACATTGCATAAATGTTTGAAAATTGCCACTAGTTCAGTGGTATAATATTCCCTTATGCAGTCTGAGAGCCCGAGTTCGAGTCTTGGTGATGCAAATTTTTATTTTTTAAACTAAGAATTTCAAAACGTCTTATGATTTAACCTTAACAGTAAACAGCTTTTCTAATGACGTTTAAGTTTTCTGTTAACTTAATAAATGGTGTGTTGATTTGGCAAGTCAATGAAAAGTTTATTATTATATTTGAAAATCAATAAAAGTTGAGTGTATTTGGCTACATAAAAAATTCATGTTTTTTTTGGCAAATTCTATAAAATTTGGGTTTTTTTTTGCTGAATTCTCAATAATTAATTATACAGTAAATTATTTTATCACAGATAATAATCTGTGCGAATGCACGAAACAAATTCTAGTATTAATATAACATATAATCTCCCGCAGATTGGTGAAATAAATAAGAAACATATAAATTAGACAAACATTCTGATATACGAAAACCATATCTCTCTATATGACTATATCCATGTATATATCTATAAATGTCATATACATTTACTATTTACCATATATATATATATATAAAAATATCTATGATTATGTAATAATTGGAACATAGTTTTAATCAATGATATTTATATATTAATTTGATTCGCTGGTAATGAATATTATCATCAGAGGTGACAAGTACCAAGAAGAAATGATCAGAATTTTTATTTTAAATTAGGATTTAATCCGCGGCATACCGCAGGATAATATTTTTAATTTTAAAATTTTAAAATTTATATTATATTTATTTATTATTTTTTTAGTTTTTATTAATATTAAAAATATAAAACTTTACAGATATTTGATATAAGTATTCAAAGTATAAGATTTTTGTAGTGTTTTCAAAGTTTTGACCCGTGTGGTATATTTATAGTCTAGTAACACATTTATATCTTGGTACACATCTAAAAGTGTTTTAAGAAAAAACAATTCCACTTAACTCCCTATATGGGATTAATGCCAACCCGTTTCACCAAAATCAAAATAAGTTTTTGCGTAAAAAAAACAATTAAACAAGTTTTTATATCAAGTTTAATTATGTTAATTGTTTTACCAAATTAGCATATTTAATAGTTTATAATTTTTCCATGTCAATATATATAGTTTATGATAATTAACAGAATTTTATTTTTTAGGTAATTCCTCAAAAAAAAAAAAATCAAATTATATGGGGGTTTTCAACATATTTAATGTGACATTTTATAATTAGTTTTTCGGTTTAGGAAATTTATTAATGTTAATATAATTATGGAGATTGTAAACTTTTGTTATGGAAAATCTGTTGTATATCATTTAAATTTGAGAGATTCTAGCATCCATAAAAATAGTTTTAGAGATTTAGTGGGTTAAAAATTTAATAGGTAGAGTTATTTTTGGAAAAAATCGGAACGTATAGATGTTGTTAAGATTTTATGGCAATAAATATAACAAATGTTGGTCAATTTAAGAAAGTTTAGTATTTGAGTTTCTCTGCAATGTTATTTATGGAATTGTTTTAGGGGTTAATGTTGTAAAAAACAAATTAAATAAGTAAAACTTAAAGGGCATAAACCAAAACGTACTTAAAAATGTTAATATAGATGGGGGTTTCAACATATTTAATGTGACATTTTATAATTAGATTTTCGGTTTAGGAAATTTATTAATGTTAATATAATTATGGAGATTGTAAATTTTTGTTATGGAAAGTCTGTTGTATATCATTTAAATTTGAGAGATTCTAGCATCCATAAAAATAGTTTTGGAGATTTAATGGGTTTTAACTTTAATAGGTAGAGTTGCTTTTGGAAAAATCGGAATGTATAGATGTTGTTAAGATTTTATGGCAATAAATGTAACAAATGTTGGTCAATTTAAGAAAGTTTAATATTTAAGTTTCTCTGCAATATTATTTATGAAATTGTTTTAGGGGTTAATGTTTGATATGTCTATATTTTCTCTCTCCTTAGCATATTTTTATCATGCATTTACCTAGGATAACTCATTGGTTTGCATCGTTTTCTAGTCCTTTCTATACTCTTTGCACGTCTAGGTAGTTCTTGCATCATCCTTGCATACATTGTGCATTTTGGAGTATTTCAGGTATTTAGGAGTCGTCCGAGCCATTGTCGTCCGAGCCATTGTCGTCCGAGCCATCCGTTCGAGCTGTCCCACTCGAGTGGGATTTAGCTTTCGACGTCTTCATCAAAGTTGTAGGGAATTGTTATCTTTCCAACACCGTTTATTTCAAGTCAATCGGAGGTGTGGTTCAAGAGTTATCATCGTTTTAGTGGATGCGTATACACCACGCTCGAGCCATGCTCCTCAGCCATGCATTCCAACTTGTTTGATCGAGCCATGCTCCTCACTTATTTCTCTGATCCCTCCACTTTGAGCACGAACACTTTGAAGATGGCCACGCCAAACACGAGCATGATCATATTTTCTGTAGTATTATTTTCTTTGGTAATTTTAATATGATAATACCCGTTGGTTTGTACTTTGTACTCGTGACTTAATGTTACATTTTTTTTTATTTTTTTATTTTTTATATTATATATTGAGAATCTTTTGAGAGAACTTCGCACTATTACATACTCTTAAGCATTTCTGGTTTCAAAAGCATCGGTAACAGAAAGAAAATGCAAAAGTTATATGAAGGATCAGCTCAAGTCATTGTTGCATGCATGCAATCTTGAAGCTTCCACTTGTTAACGCTTCTTCACCTACTGTCAGATATCTTATTATACCCAGCTATTAAATCATCAACATTTTTTATATCGGTCGTAAAGTCATCAACTACATGCAGTTCTGAAGTGGCATTCAATCATCAACATTATTTAGTCTAGTACTCTAGTGGCATTTATAATATCAAATTACCACTACATGCAGTTCTGAAGGTATATGGTTCGATTCCACATGCTTCCATTTTTTATTTAGTTTTTCTTTTTCCCCTCTTATTTTCATATTCTTCTCCATCTCTTACATACTTTTGTTCTACTTAGTTTTCTTTTACCTTTTTCTTCATTATTTTATTAATCATATATACAACTTAAAAGAATTACTGAAACAAAAAATAATTTTTAAGAACTATGTAAAAGTTTCACAATTATTAGTAATTATACTTTAATAAAATTGCTTTAGGCCACACAAACCGTAAGACCGGCCCTCATTATAAATTATGAATACGAATTATTTTGTTATGATTAGAATGTTGTATCCGCAATTACTAATGACCATATTAAACTCCGGTTTACCGGAAAAGTGATGAACGATCGGAGGAGAGAAGCATCGGTTTTATTAATCACATCAAAAGTTTGTTACAAGACGTTAAGTCTGATTAATTCTCATACACAAGCTTATAAGCTCAATACTAAACCAGACTCTTATTTTGGTTAACTGAAATAACCGGTTCAAATCATAAACCATCAATCCTAATACACCCCCCTCAAGTCTTTAGCTTCGAACTGTCTGGTTAGGAAGATAAAGACTTGATAGTGACATGAGCTTGAGGAGATGATGGAATGGACCTGGGTGAAGCGGCTTCGTGAGTATATCAGCATGTTGGTTCTCAGTTGGAACATGTAATGTCAGTAGAGTTCCTGCTTTTACTTGATCACGAACAGTATGGCAGTCAATTTCAATGTGTTTGGTGTGTTCATGGAACACCGGATTCATGGCAATGTGGAGAGCAGACTTGTTATCACAGAACAACTTCGCAGGGCAAGTGACTTGGATGCGTAGGTCTTTGAGAAGTTGTTGTAGCCATATGATTTCACAAGTCGCATGTGCCATAGCTCGATATTCAGACTCTGTTTTACTCCTGCTTGTAACAGCTTGTTTCTTCGACTTCCAGGAGATAAGAGAAGTGCCAAGGTAGATACAATAGCCTGTAATTGAACGTCGAGTGTCCTTACAATTACCCCAATCACAATCTGCAAAACCATTCAAGCACAACTCTGTATCTGCAGAATACATCAAACCTTGACCTGGATTAACTTTGAGGTAGCGGAGAACTTTATGTGCAGCCTGCAGATGGACATCGGTAGGAGCATATATGAACTGACTGAGTTGGTGTACTGCAAAGGTAATGTCAGGTCTCGTAATTGTTAAATATAACAATCGACCGACAAGTTCTCTATAAGCTTTCGGACTTGGAAGCAGGGTGCCCATATCTTTAGTAAGATGCATAGTAGGATTCATAGGAACATAACTGGGTTTGCAATCCAGGAATCCTGCATCAGTTAACAGATTCTGAGCATACTTTCTCTGACAAACAGAGATTCCCTTATCTGATCTAGCTATCTCCAAGCCTAAAAAGAACCGTGCTGGATCTAAGTCTTTAATCTTGAACTCTGACTTTAAAAGATCCTTTAAACCCTCTACTGCCTTGTCATTATCACTGGCTATCATGATATCATCTACGTAGACAAGAACAGCAACAAATACACTCGATCCCACTTTCACAAACAATGTATTATCAGCTGGGGACTGGATATAATTTGCACCAAGTAAAACAGAGGAGAGGCGTTTGTACCATTGGCGAGAGGCTTGTTTAAGACCATATAAGGACTTAAGTAGGCGACATACTGGATTGGGAGGCAACGTGATGTTTGGTGGAGGTGTGTAACCGGGAGGCAAACGCATGTAAATCTCTTCTTCAAGGTCGCCATGTAGGAAATCATTCAATACATCCATTTGTGTGAGGCTCCAACCCTGTTTTTCAGCAAGACCAAGTATAAACTTCACACTAGTTAACTTAGCCACAGGTGAGAAAGTATCCAAATAATCGACCCCTTCTTGTTGAGTAAAACCCTGTGCCACTAAACGAGCTTTGTATCGCTCCACTGTGCCATCTGAATTATATTTGATGGTGAAAATCCATTTGCAACCCACAACATTCTTACCTTCAGGTAATGATCCAACTTCAAAAGTCTTGTTCAGTTCGAGAGCCTGTAACTCGTCATTGGCTGCTTTAGTCCATTTCTCTGATTTCATAGCCTCAGCAAACGACGTTGGTTCCGTTTCAATATTATAAGAAAGATATAGGATTGAAATTCAGGAGTAAATTTATCATAGGATATAGTAGAAGTAATAGAAAATGGAGTTGTAAGTGTAGTGGTAGGTGGTAAAGTAGAAGTGAAAGGGACTAAAGAACAGTGATATTCAGACAAGTAGCTAGGAGGCTTAGTAGCTCGTTTCGGCCTAGCAACAGTTAGAGAATCACTCGCAATGTTAGACTCAGCTACATTATCGATGGTGCTAGAATCTAAATGCCTATTAGATGTAGAAGACGATGATGTAGCTGTAGTAGTAGATGATGCAGATGAATGATCAATCAAAGAATTTTCAAAATCACTAGCAGACTCATAATCAACAAAGTGTAAAGGAGGAGGTAAAGGCAAGATATGATTTGGAAACATATCAACAGATGATGAAAGAAATTCACTAGTTTTAAAAGGAAATTGGTTTTCGCGGAAAACAACATTTCTGGAAATGGAAATCAAATTTGACTCTAAATCAAGAACTTTGTAACCTTTAAAACCAGCAGGATAACCAAGGAAAACACAAGGTGTAGCTCTAGGAGAAAACTTATGTACTATCTTTGGAGTAAGTTGAGGTATAGCATAAACAACCAAAAGACTTTAATAGACTGTAATCAGGTAATTTCTTAAGAAGAAGTTCAAAAGGGGATTTATTTGCTAGCAATGGGGAAGGTATCCTATTGATTAAGAACACAGCTGTCAAAATGCAATCACTCCAATGCTGCAAAGGTATGTTTGATTTAAAGAGCAATGAGCGAGCTACATTAAGCAAATGTTGATGCTTACGTTCGACTACTGAGTTTTGTTGTGGTGTGTATGCACATGAGAAATAATGCATCATTCCGTTTTCTTTAACAATATCATTGAAGGCTAACTCAGGGGCATTATCAGACCGTATAGCTTTTATTTTTGAACCATATTGAGTAGAAACGAGTTTAATGAAAGTTGGAAAAACAATAGCAACATCACTTTTATTTCTGAGCATATAAACCCATGTAACTCGAGTACAATCATCAACCAAGGTCAGGAAATATCTAAAACCTTCAACAGACTCAACATTAAAAGGACCCCAAATATCTAAATGAACAAGATCAAATGGGTTTGCAGCTAGATTATTATGAGAAATATATGCTAATCTCTTTTGTTTTGCTAAAGGACAGATTTTACAGTGCATGACATCTAAAGATTTATGTTTCAAAGAAGGAATATGACTAACAAGCTTATGTAAAGCAGATAAGGATGGATGCCCTAATCGTTGATGCCAAAGAGCTTCATCTTCCAATACTGAGCCAGAGAAAGAACAAACCGCAGGAGTAGATGGTGAGAGGGATACTTGCTCTGTTTCCAGAATGTATAAGTTGTTAAACATTTTACCCCTCCCAATCATCAAGCCCTGAGAAAGTTCATGAATGAAACAACATGAAGGAAAGAAATGAACAGAACAAAATAACGTTTTCACTAAACAACTAACACTAATCAAATTGATCTTAAAATCAGGAACATGTAAAACATTATACAAAATCAATTTCGATGTAATGCGAATAGTACTTATATGTGATATAGCAACCCTAGCACCATTCGGTAATGTAACCGTAGTATTAGACACAGGAGATAACTCACTAAACATCGCTAAATCAGAACAAACATGACTAGAGGCCCCACTATCAATTATCCAAGCATCATGAGGAAGTAGTTTCTGAAGAGAGGAAAGTGTATGTTCTTGAAAAATTAGAGTATTATCTCTATATTTAAGACTAGTAGAATATAGAGATAAGCATGTAGCCAAATAACGAAAGGAGGAAGTAAGGAAACAAAGATTCAAAAGGCAAGCACACAAACAAGTTAATTAATGAACTGAGAAAATGAGCAAGCAAGAAACAAAGAAAGCATCAAGTAAATGAGTTAAACTAGCATGAATGCAACTAGTGAAAGAAACAAGCAAACACAAGTTAAGCAAGGAAGTGACAGTTAATCATGCAAGTAAAGAATCAAGGAAGCAACCATGTATGAATGCAACTAGTGAAAGAAACAATCAAACACAAGTTAAGCAAGGAAGTGACGGTTTGTGATGCAAGTAAAGAATCAAGCTGTAAATCAAGGAAGCAAAAATGCATGAATGCAAGAAACTAAACATAAATGTATGCTATATGCTAAGAGATATAAGAGATCGACCTATAAAATATGTTACTACAGAAGAACAAAAGAGATGTTAATTTCGAGTTATAAGAGAAAAAATTTGAAATTCTAAACTGAAGAGAAAGATGAAACATACCTAGGACTGGAAGGATAATTAAATTTAAAAACTAAAAGATAACTCCGGAGATCGAAACGAAGGCCCTATCCTTTCTTTTGACTCACATCCAGTTCGCGGTTTCTATCTTACCTTGAAATCTGAATGAGATACTACAGAGAAGAAAACACCATGACCTCTCGAAAGATACCACTACCAACTGATAATCTAGACTCATTGTAGTTCCTTATTTGCATCCTGCAAGTCCACAAAAAAAAAAAAAAACATAGACACCAACACTTAATAATTACAAGTATCCCTTTATAGTCTCATCACCGACACTATGCTCCACTTCTTGTTTTGCACTTAATATGAAAACCAAAATGACATTAATATGTTGTAGAAACTAGGTTTCCACAATGAATTTGTTTAAGGAGGGAAACAAATTCAGTAGAATTATCTCTCTGAAGAATAGATCTAAACCTTGAAATTAGAAGTAAAGAAGAAGGACTCGAAAGAATTAGGGTTTATTGCTAAGAGAACTCGATTATTGTATTTGATTCTGGATGCCTTACAATGGAGAAGTCTCCCCTTATTTATACACACTCGTAGATCTCTATATATATTAACTTTCCTTAACAGACGAAGTGAAATATGGAAAGCTGCCTTATTGTTTAAGTCGGCCGCACTGCGCCGAAGTAAAGTCGGTTTCTCCTCCAAGACTTCGTCTCGTTCCAATTGATTCCTGATGACCTAATCGATCTCTTAACCGGATTCCCGGTTAAATACTCAATTAATGTTTCTGGTTTAGCTCGGTATGTTGGGGGTGCTGAATCCCGCACCAACAATTAGTCCCCCCCCCAGTTCAGTATATTCGAGATTTAATTCGAATATTTTGAACTAAGGAAAGAAAATATCCGATCTAATCCATAAAGTTTTAATTGATTTTTATCCAGATCTCCGAATCATCTCACCGCATTTTATCCAAGTGACACGTGTCGTTCCCGCTAGCTCGGAATTCGAAGAGTCGCGTAGGTCATCATTACTTTTCATAGGGTTGCCGCCCATTCGGCTCTATAAATACGCTTCTGTTCTCCTTATTTCTCATTTTTCGCCAACTGCAACAGGTAATCTGCTCCGATCTCTCTTCATTTCATTTCGTTATCTTTCTTCCTTCTTCCACACTCTCCGAACTCAGGATATGGCGAACACCTCGGATCCTGCCTCCTCACCAGAGATCGAAAGCGAACAACTAATTCGTCGCAATTCTAGGCGAAGAACTTCGAACCCTGAATGTTCCGCGCAAATCGGGGAATCAAGTAGATCGACATCCGAAGTCCCACCACGCCTAATTCGCTGTTCGACGGGAGCTTCATCTTCACAAGTTAATCCGGTTACCTTCTTCAGTTCGACATGAAGAAAGGCCTACCGAACTGACTCTGAAGTACTTGCGCAAGAAGAAGATCGATTCGTACCCTTAGGATTTTCTATCGAAGACATCGATCCGCTATATGACCATGAAGGACGGATTGGGGGCGAAAAGAGTCAGAGTTCGACCGAATCTGTGACCGCCATGCTGAATTCGTGCGGTTTATTCAACAGCAATGTCACGATATTGATTCCGCGAGAAGACCAACGCCCCTGGAACCCCCCGGAAGGATACATATGCTTATACGAGGGTTTCTTTATTGAATGTCGCCTCCTGTTCCCGATCCTAGAATTGATATCAATCTACGCACAAAGGCGGGATATAGCGATCTGTCAGTTCGTTCCCGGGGCCATTTGTAACTTTATAGCGGCCCTCACTGTGGCCGCTGAAGTCGGAGTTAACCTTGGAGTTCAATGTTTCGAACAACTGTCCAGCTTCAAGTTATCAAAAAGTCCGCATCGCTGGGAAGTGAACATGAGACCAGCTCACAACTTCCTGGCCGGCAAGAAAGTGAACAAATTCCATAAGTACGTGAACAACTACTTCTACGTTCGCGTCGACCAGTATTCGCTTGCTAACCCATTGGGTTTTAATCGGAGAGTGTGGAATGAAAATCCTGGTAGACTTATATTTCTCATACATGTTAATTGACTTCGACCCCGCTAACCAATTTTAACTTTTGCTTATCTTGTTTCCAGATCGGCCATTGAGCGTTTTGCGTCTAGCTCCGGACTATCTCCTTGTCAGAGACGCTCTGCTAACCGGAAACAATCGTTCTCATTTAATTACCCGCATTCGAGTGGAAACTGCAATGGGCAAAGCTAGGACAAATTTTCCAAGCTTCGCCAGTTCGCTAGGACGAACTGCCGGGTGCCGTGTCATGGAATCAAGAGATGTCCAGGTCGTTCGCCGAGACACACAAGCTGCCATTGAAGCCGAGATCGATCCATCCCAGGGGCCAACCGAAGTAGATCCTACCCCCGATCAGACCGTCACCGATCCTATTCAGGCACCCGAAGAAGATGTCGAGCCGTCCAACGTTGCAGAGGGTAACACCCTTCTTTTGGCTTTAGACAATACCAATCCGTCGAACGAAGAACGGAACGGATCTGAAAGGAGGAAGAGGAAAAACAAAGATAAACAAATCGTTGCCGAGCCAACCACTGATGCGCGTCCATTACCGAGTCGCAAGCGTTCAGCCGATGAAGCCGGACTGGAGTCCGCCGATCGATTTCGCCTTGAAAGAAAAGATGACAAGACGAATCACTTCGCTTACAATTACTTCGGCAATTATCCCTTGGTGTCCAATCGCGAAGCTTCAGCGAGCTTTTCCGGACTCTGAAGATTTCCAACCGAATTCTCCCACCAGCAGACGAATTGGAATTCAAGCAGGCATTCCTTGACGTCGCTGAATCGCACTTAATGGTTTGTCTTACTACCGAATCTATTAAAGTTTTATTTTTCCAACGGAGCTTCAAACTGATATAAACTCTTTTGAATTAACGGACTGCCGCCAAGATGAATGCATTGGTTCAAAAGTACGATAGAAAGGTCAAAACCAGCAAGAATTCGGGTTCGGAGCTCGAAAAAGTGAAGGAATGCGTAGAGCAAATCCGAACAGCTAGCGACGCGAAGGACGCGAGGATCAAGGAACTCGAAGCGCTCGTTGCCGAGAAAGATGGAATCATCGCCAACACGGAGCGGAATGTTTGCGAACTGAATTCTCGAGCGCTTACTCTATAAGAAGAGAAGGCCGGACTGCAGGAGTCGTGCAACGAGTTGAAAGTTCAGCTTGCTTTCGAAGTCAAAAGACTTCGGGCGGACCGATGGGCAAAAGTGGAGCGAACAGCGAAGAAAGCGCAGGCCCGACTAGACAAGGTCAAAGCCTATCTAGTTGAACAGACAAAAGTTCGCCCTTTAGAGGATCTGCTGAACCAAGCCACCGGAGTACAGGGAGCTGTACGATATCTGATCGAGAACGGGGCTGTCATTTCTGAGGAGCTAATAAGGGAGATCGACGAGAAAAAGGCCGAAGCCGAGGAGACTGTAACTGCGATCGATGTCCTCGAGCTAAATGAGAACGATCTTACCATGTCCCCGGATCAGCTTGGTTATGGATTTCCTCCCCCAGCGACTGATGGGACGACGGCTCCGGATTCCGTTGAGCATCCCTTTGGCTCGAACGCCGAGAGTTTCCAAGCAGATCTATCCGGTGACGTAGACGTTTAAGAAAGCAAATTTGTATTATGTTTTTCCTTTTTGCTTTATTTAATCTTTGTGGGTCGGGTACCCTTGTAAAACATTGCCGACTTGCTCGGCCCATTTTCTTTTTAGGACCTATTTGCCGGAATTTTCCTTTTCGTGGAAAAAGAAAATAGACAATTTCGATAAAATTGTATATTTCCCAATTTGCATGGAAGATCTCCAATTTTCCTAAGAGGTTTACCTACCAAGACACGTATAAATCTAACCAGTGCTGCCTGCAGACTAGACATCCAAGAAAACTTTTTCGATCAGAGACAATGTCGAGTTCGATGAGCAGCGTAGAATCCCCGCTGGCTGCCAACGATGTGCCAACGTTCTCGAATGCCGAAGCTATCGAAAGAGGGATGGCGTACTTCCCGAATATCAGAGCTCCCTGGATGTTGATGTCTCGCGTTAAACCAGAAGAGAGACACGAGCTGATCGATTTTCTTCACGAGGTGGAGGATCGCCATGCAGAGTATTCCAATCGTCTTGCCGCATCAGAGCAAGTACAGCGAGATCTGCTATTCAAACTTAAGATGCTGGAGTCTCACCCCAAGGATTGGATTAAGAATGGGTTCGGCAGGATAGCCGATTTGCCACCATGTCTTGTTGCATACTGCAACGAATGCCAAAGTGGATCCGAACGTGGGTCGACTTACATAGACCCGAACTTGGTCGGCGATTTTGTTCCAGGTAACGTTAAGCCGTTCTACATCAACCGGCATGCAACTGATGCCGAGCTCGCCGAGGCCGATGCCTTTTTCTTTCAGGTAGCCCCTATCTTTTTATTTGTCTTAAAAGTTATCGAAAATTGTTCCTTTCATACTGACCCGTTGCTTACTTGGTGTCTGCAGATCGAGGGTATGCATCAAGAATTGACTCAAGACCTTCAGTATTTTCATATGAAGAGAGGCAGAATCGACCGACGATTGAGAACTTTGGAATCCGAGATTGCTCTACTTAAGGCGAAAAGGAAGAGAACTACCGAACTGCTTGACGAAAGCGAACAAAAAGCCAGAGCATTGGAGACTCGCCCCGAAGATTGGGAAAAGACTGGGTTGCAACTGCTATGGCCGATGCCGAAACGAGTCAAGACGAGCATTCGTGAGATTGCTGCGAACGCCACTACAGCTCGGAATTAAGATATTCTATTTGATTGAGAATAAAATTTAGCCGCAATGTAACAGGCGAACTTGAATTTTGCTCGAAATAAAATAAAAGATTTACTTTAATCATTGTTTTACGATTTAAAAAATGTGTCGAGGCGAGACGTCTCCCGGCTTACAAGAGACAATTTTTACTAAGTGATGGTAGAAAACATCAATTCGAAACGAAATGTTAATAACGTGTGTTTAATCGGAGAGCGAGATACTGGGCTCGGCTTATCTCCTTCGCTTTAGCTCGGATGCCGGACTGCAAAAATATCCTCTGGGTTCGGCTAACCGTTCCGTCCGAACTAAAGTTTGGGTGCGAAATAAATACTCTGGGTTCGGCTTACCCCAAAAACAAAAAGCGGGTGCGGAATAAATACTCTGGGTCCGGCTTACCCTACAATATGAAGATCAGGTGCGACTGGGTTCGGCTTATCCTGAGAATAATTCGTAATTCTACGAGCTGATCACCTGGCCAGGGCGTCAACAAGGGGTGGACTTAGATCCTTAGTCCGATACGGGATAATTTCCTTTTTTTTTTTTTTTTTTTTTTTTTTTTTTTTTTTTTTAAAGAGAATAATTTTTCCCTTTTGCTTTTTGGAAATAATGAACGCGCCTCATTAAATGCGTTGCACGGTCTTTAAGAATTTTTTTCCGGAAAAAGCAAAAATCACGCTGCACTCCGATTGGTGGACTCAGCGGCGGTTACCTCCCAAATCCTGTATAAATAGAGGATTGGGAATTTGGAAAGATCATCACAACTTCCCTAAAATATTATCAGAAAAAGATGGTGACTACTCGATCTGCGTGGTTGAGACGAGCTCGGGAAGTGCTTGCCGCCTCGGCAAGCAGTTCCAGACGATCAGAAGCTCCGGAAGATCCCCCCGCCCAAGAAAGCGTGGAGACGTTCCGAGTTCGCGCACCTGTCCCTCGTGTCGACATGAAGGGTGTAGAAGGGAGTCTCGTATGTCAAGAACTCCGTAGGTATCGGGCTCGCCGCAATAGATTGGGGGCCCACCTTATGGCAAGACGCCGTAGATTGGCCGAAGTCTGTCGGCTCTATCGTTTGGACGGGACTATTCAGGTTCTGAACGAGATGATTGCCCAAGGCCTCTTCTTGGAGAAGTGGCATATGACTGGGCTGCATGCCGCACGCGCCGCGTGCCAAGAACTTGTGGCGAGTATAGAGATGCCTGTTCTCTTGGAGGCCGACTGTCAGCCTCTCGAAGATACCGCGCACCTGTTCACTGTGGACATCTGGGCCTACCGAGCTTCCATCGAAGGTTAAGGCGGTACGCCAATTTCCTGGAATCGGCCGGCCCGATTTTTCGTGAAAAGCACTTGGCAGAGGGCCCGTGTTCCTACTTAGAAGACTTGGAGTCGAGAGGCGTCGAAGTTCCGAGGGAGAAACTGGAGACCCTGAGGGAAAGATGTCAGTTCTGGCGCGCGAACTGGAGAAGGTAGCGGTGGAGGAACCATTGGGAGACGATCTATCGGGTCCGCGGCCTCCACTTCGTCCAGGATCAGCCCAGACGTTGAGCATGGGAGTTCGACCACTCCGAACTCTGAGTTCGGGTGGTTGTTTTCTTTTCTCATCTAGGACCCCGAGTTGTCGAAGGGACGTTCTCCCTTTGCGTCTCTTTTCTCTTCTCTTTTTTATTATTAGTCAAAATATCCAAAGCATGTAATGGGGACTACTTAACTTAGTTATTTAACTTGTTTGGAATTATCAAACAATGTAAAGCAGATTCAATCACAAGTGAACTTTGGATATTTTGCCTTGCACACCGGCTCGTTGCCGAATTGAATAAGAGGAAATTTATGAATAAAACTTTATTAATGCATTCGCTTAAACTTTATTAGTATATTGGCTGCATTCGCTTAATCTTTAAAAGATAAGAAATTGCCTACGTACCCCGAAGTGGAGATCAAGCAACCCGTAGTTCGTATTACAAATGAAAGATAAATGGAGTTCGGATTCCCAAAAACTCCTAGATAGAGTCGTAATAACGACTTAGCTGTAGTAGCGTTTCAAGTGGGCCGCGTTCCACGAGTTTTTGAGCCGTTCCCCAGCCATGGTCAGCAGTTCGTAAACGCCTGGACGAACTGCTCTTGACACGAGGTATGGGCCTTCCCATCGAGCGCCGAGTTTTCCGGCGTTTACTTCCTTGGTGTTCTCGAAGACCTCTCGCAGAACCAGATCACCTTCGTTGAAACGCCGCTGACGAACAGTTTTATTGTAATATCGAGCCGCTGCGTCTTGGTAGTGTTGCATCCGAACTAGAGCTTTATCGCGCAACTCTTCGGCGAGATCGTTGTGGTCGATCAACATCTCTTCGTTAAGTGTTGTATTATCGACCATCATAGTGCGGCGGAGTGTCGGAACACCTGCTTCAGCCGGAGCAAGCGCTTCGAGACCATACGCGAGGGAGAAAGGGGATTGACCCGTGCTTCGCCGCGGGTTGTGCGGTATGACCACAGCACGCCATCCAAATGATCTGCCCATGCTCCTTTCTTCGACCGAGTCGTTTCTTGAGTCCATCAACGATCGACTTGTTCGTGGCTTCGGCTTGACCGTTACCTTGCGGGTACCGAGGGGTCGAAGTGCTGAGACGGATTTGCCATTTTAACAGGAAACGTCTGGTGATCATCGAGGTGAATTGGGTACCGTTGTCGGTGACGATCTCATATGGGAGTCCGTGGCGACATATGATGTTCTTCCATATGAAATTGGTCACATCTAAGGATTGAATCCTTGTGAAAGACTCCGCCTCCACCCACTTGGTGAAGTAATCGGTTAGCACCAGGACATACTTTTGGATTTGGATGCCGGCAGAGGTCCGATAGCATCCATGGCCCAGCGCATAAAGGGATACGGAGCAGTGACGGTGTTTAATAGTTCGGGCGGGACGTGTCGCATGGGCCCATGGCGCTGACAGGCTTCGCATTTGGCCGCGAAAGTTTCGCAGTCGGCCATCATGGTGGGCCAATAGTGTCCGTCCTTTTTAATTTTGAGAGCAAGTGCGCGTCCGCCGGAATGATTGCCACCTTCCCCTCATGTACTTCCATCATGATGCGTTCGGCCTCGTCCCGAGTAACACAGGTAAGGAACACTCCCGAAGCGCTCCGCAAAATAGCTCCCCATCCAATAGGATGTACCTGGCACTCCGAGCCTTTAGTCGTCGAGCTGCCCATCGATCTGCCGGGACGGTGCCGTCGGAAATGTAAAGCTTGATCTCGGTCTGCCAATCCTCGGGGTTCAACGACGTCCGCCATATCTTCTATTGGCTCGTCGACTTCCATCGGGATTGGATCGTCGTTGATGAGGGCGATCTGGCTGTCCGGGTCAATGCTGGGAGCCTCGATGCATTCGATGGAAATGGTACGTCGTAACTCGGGGTCGGAGCGGTTTGCCAGGGCTGCGAGTGCGTCGGCTGACGCGTTCTCGTTCCGCGGGACCTTTGTCGAGAGAAAGACGTAAATTCGCCGGACATCGTGCGGACCAACTGTCGATATGCTCCCATTTGCTTGTTCTTGGCATCGAATTCGCCGCTGAACTGGCTAACTACAAGTTGGGAGTCACAGAAGACCTGTAGGTGTTTGACGCCAAGTCCCTGTGCTAGCTGGAGTCCTGCGAGAACGGCTTCGTACTCGGTTTCGTTGTTCGACGCTTTGAAATTGAGCTTTAGCGCCTGCTCGAGAATCTCTCCGGTGGGGGATCGGAGTATGAGTCCGACTCCGGATCCTTGATTTGTTGACGATCCGTCGACGAACATTGTCCATTGCTCCATCTCGGGAGTGGGATTGTCAAGCTCGGGCGACAGTTCGGTGATGAAGTCAGCCAGAACTTGTGACTTCAAGCTTGGGCGAGAACGGTATTCGATGTCGTACTCGCTGAGTTCGACCGCCCATTTTGCCATGCGTCCGGACTGGAGGGGGCTATAAAGGACGGTTCGGAGTGGTTGATCCGTAAAAACGACGATAGAATGCGACTGAAAGTAGGGTCGCAGTTTGCGTGCCGCGACGATTACTGCAAGGGCCAATTTTTCCAGCGTGGGGTATCGCGATTCTGCATCGTTTAGTGCTTTGCTTGTGTAGAAAATGGGTTTCTGGTCGCCGCGATCATCCCGGACTAGCACTCCGCTAACAGCCGAGCTGGAGACCGAGACGTAGAGATACAATGTTTCGCCGTCCTCCGGTTTGACCAATACTGGGTGACAGGTCAAATATTCCTTCAACTGACGAAAAGCGGTCTCGCATTCCTCGTCCCAATGGAAATCCTTGTTCCCGCGAAGAAGTTGGTAAAAGGGAGGCACTTATCCGTTGAGCGTGCGATGAAACGGTTCGAGCGGCGATCCGGCCAGTCAAGCGTTGTACTTCTCGCTTGTTGGTTGGTGACGGGAGTCCTAGGATGGCTTCGATCTGCTTGGGATTTGCCTCAATTCCCGTTCGGTGACGATGTACCCCAAGAATTCCCGGAAGTTACTCCGAAAGTGCACTTCGTCGGGTTCAGTTTCATCTGAAATTGATCCAGGATGTCGAAACATTCCGCCAAGTGTTGAACGTGCTGTTCTGCGATCAGAGATTTGACCAGCATGTCATCTATATAGACCTCCATGGTTTTGCCGAGCAGATCCGCGAACATCATATTTACTAAGCGCTGGTAGGTTGCTCCAGCGTTTTTCAATCCGAACGGCATCACTTTGTAGCAGTAGGTCCCCCTATCAGTGATGAATGCCGTTTTCTCGCGGTCGGCTGAGCTCATGGCGATCTGGTTGTAGCCTGAGAAAGCATCCATAAACGAAAGCAGCTGATTTCCAGCCGTGGCTTCCACGAGACGATCAATGTGCGGCAGAGGAAAGCTGTCCTTAGGGCAAGCCTTGTTGAGGTCGGTGAAGTCCACGCAGACTCTCCACTTTCCGTTTTTCTTTTTGACAACCACCGGATTAGCCAGCCAATCGGGGTACTGGACCTCCATGATTTGATCCGCCTTGAGTAGCCGTTCGACTTCGTCCTGGACCGCCTTGGCTCGATCGGGACCCAAGCGCCTGCGCTTTGTCTGATCGGTTTGAACGTGGGATCGATGTTGAGCTTGTGACACATGACTTCGGGACTTATCCCGACCATGTCTTCTGTAGACCAAGCGAATGTGGACGCCCGAGATTGGAGGAAAGCGATCAGGTTGGCCTTTATGTCTTCGTCAAGTTCGGCCCCGATTCCCACGGTTTGCGAGGGTCCGAGGGTCAATATTCGCCTGCAGGATCTTGCATTCCGGAGACTTGAGGCGGTCCCGCTCCGGCTTTTGGGGACCGGTGAAATGGTCCCCGCTCTGTAATTGCTAGGCGGTATCTGCCTTCCTCTGCTTCTTTTCGATAACAGAGCAAACTCTGGCCACCCTTTGGTCGCCGTAAAGTGTGCAAATTCCTGTGGCGGTTGGGAATTTGAGACAGAGGTGGTAGGTCGACGGTACGGCCTGCATCGCGTACATCCACGGTACCCCCAAAATAGCGTTGTAGATTGGTGGTGCATCTACGACTGCGAACTTAGTTTTCCGGGTTACCCCACCGGCTCGCACTTGTAGTTTCACGTCACCCATCGACATTTTGGCGATCCCATCGTAGCCCGTCAGCGTTCGAGTTTCAGGTTTCAGTTGGTCTGGTGTGATGCCCATTTTTTCGAGCGTTTGCCAGCAGATTACATTGACGGTGCTCCCAGTGTCAATCAGGACCCGTTCGACGTCGAAGTCGGCCATCGAGACTTCGATAACCAAAGGGTCCGAATGGGGGTGTTGGATTCCCTTGGCGTCCTCCAAAGTGAATGATATCGGATCCGAACAGAGTGAAGGCTCGCTCGGAGCAGTTTGAAGAGCGCAAACTTGTCGTGCTCTCTTCTTCAATGCGCGGACGGAGTCTGCGCAGTCTTCTGGTGGACCGAGTATCATGGTTATTCGTCCACGGGGAGGAGAATTGATACGCTCCGGGTTCTGGCCCCTCTGTCGCTTGGGAGGGCCAGGTAGTTCGTCTGTCTGGGGTGCCCCTTCCTGGTGGTCCGCGGGTGCTTGGTTGGCCTGCTGTTGGGCTGTGTTGTGTGGTCCATCGTAACCTCGCCCACCGCCTGCACCGCGACCGCGGCCAGACCGTCCTCCACGCCAACCCCCTCGGCGACCTCTACCTCCACGGGCGCTTTTCGGCTGATAAGTGGCTTCGACTTCGCCAGAGAGGTACTTTGCGTAGAGGTAGTTCTTCAGGTGGACGCAGTCTTGTGTGGAATGGCCCGGATACATGTGAAAGTCACAGTAGAGTTCCTTCGGGTCGGATGGCTGTTTTTCTTGACTGTCCGCTTCGGAGACTGCGTGGATGACACCCTTTTTCGGTCCTGAGGTTCATGGTGCTTGCGGGGCTCGTGGTGTTCGGCCCGGTTTTTAGCTTTGGAGGGTGCGATGGTTGTTCATCGTTAATCTTCGCAGCTATTCGGGCTTCCTCCTCCTCATCGAGTGCGAATCTAGAGGCTCGATGTAGCGCGTCGTCGAGATCCTTGGGTTCCCGGATGTTGAGATCCTTTCGTAACGGTGATCCGGGAATCAAGCCTTTCTGAAGGCTGCCATTGCCGCATCCTCCGGACGTTGACCTTTGTCAGCTTTTCCTTGAATCTGTGCAGAAAGCTGGCAATGGATTCCCCCGTTCCTGGGCCATCTCCCATTGATCCGAACTTGTGACGCCTGGCTCGATGAGGATTCGGTAGTTCTTGAGGAAGGCCTTAGACAACTGGTCGAAATCGTCGATTGAGTTTGGCTCGAGCCTCGTGAACCATACCAAGGCAGGGCCCGAAAGGCTATCCACGAATAGCTGACAGCAACCGGCGTCTCTCTGCTCTTCGGTGAATCGCGCCTTGGACATGGTTGCCATGAACGATGTCATGAACTGAACCGGATCTTTGTCTCCCTGGTAGATCGGAAGCTTCAGCTTGACGTTTGGTATTGCGGCTCGCGCTATTCGTTGGGTGAAGGGCGACTGCCGGGTTACTTCGACGATCCTGTCGATTTCCGGAGCCGTGCTGATGGCTCGATGGAGGAGCGTATTCATGCCACTAATCTCTGACCTGATTTCTTCGAGTTCGAAGCAAGGTCCGGAGTTCGCGTGGCGGGTGACCGGGATGGTTGAGTTTTCGTGAATCCGCAAATCCGGATTCGTCGGTCGAACGCTAGATATTGTCCGAGGGGGAGGATTCCTCTGCTCGAGCTGTGCCTCCGAGAAGTCGAGACGGCGGGTGACACCATCTGCATCGAGTGATTGCCCGGCAGAGACTCGCGACGTGGTTGCTTGTGTTACAACCGCGTCGACCCTGCGGTTAGTGTCGGAGATCATCTGGTAGATCTCTTTCGTCATGGTGCCGAACAGGATTCTGAAGTCCTCCATGGAAACGACCTGCGGATTTTGGGCCGTTGGCGTGGTTTGATCGGGAGGTCTCCATTCTGTGCACCGATTTGCTGCTCCGTTGTGCGAGCACCCGCCTCATTATGGTTTTGTTCGCTGGAAGGCTCCGAATCGTGGTTGACTAGCTCTTCGAGAGTTCGTCCAGTACCTCGGCTGGCTTCCTCAGATCCGACCCCGACTGGGGCTCCGGTGGAGGTTCCGGCCAGATTTGTCGTTGTGTTGACGCGCTGACGTGAGTACACGGCAGTGACAGGCCTGGTCGATGTGCCACCCAGTGTCGTGGTGTCATCCTGGGAAGGAGTGATGCCTGCGAGTTCGGGCGTGCGGTTTGTTTCGGGCACTTCGTTGACGACGGAAGACATTATTGCAAGGTGTTCTTCTAAGGAGACTTTCTTAGAGAGAATTTTTCTAGAGACGATAATCCTCCCCACAGACGGCGCCAATTGTAGAAACTAGGTTTCCACAATGAATTTGTTTAAGGAGGGAAACAAATTCAGTAGAATTATCTCTCTGAAGAATAGATCTAAACCTTGAAATTAGAAGTAAAGAAGAAGGACTCGAAAGAATTAGGGTTTATTGCTAAGAGAACTCGATTATTGTATTTGATTCTGGATGCCTTACAATGGAGAAGTCTCCCCTTATTTATACACACTCGTAGATCTCTATATATATTAACTTTCCTTAACAGACGAAGTGAAATATGGAAAGCTGCCTTATTGTTTAAGTCGGCCGCACTGCGCCGAAGTAAAGTCGGTTTCTCCTCCAAGACTTCGTCTCGTTCCAATTGATTCCTGATGACTTAATCGATCTCTTAACCGGATTCCCGGTTAAATACTCAATTAATGTTTCTGGTTTAGCTCGGTATGTTGGGGGTGCTGAATCCCGCACCAACATATGTTCATGTTGTGACCATCAATTCTACAACTGCAGTGGAAAAAATACCTGAAACTGCATATGTTATGATCAAATGGTCATGAACTTGATGAAAACTCTCTTCTATTGTTTCACTGTTGAAAATACACATTTAAATTTACAATACCTTGATTAACTCACTACCAAATCATGTCGTACTCTGCTGACATGTTGTATGGGTTGCTAAACCATGCACACTTACTAACAAAATTTAACGGAAACATAAGAAATTCATCATCTTATAGTAGCACAAAGATTTCTAAGAATAATCAAGTTGAAAGTGGAAACCTGGACGGTGAAATTTTTTCCAAAAACAGGAACCATAGATATTCTTCTCTTGGACTGTGATAGGGTGAAAGAGATTGGCAATGGCTAGACCTTCAAAATATAAAAATTTCACTGTCAAAGAAAGCAAGAAAAAAAAAAGAAAAAAAAAGAAACTATTTTGTGAAAAGTTTGTATTTAGAACTAGCTTTAGTGCTGCAACTATCTTTCTTTAATGCTGCAACTATCTTTCGACGTCGAACACTCTAGTGCCTGCAACAAAAAATAGCAAAAATCTTTAGTTAGAACAAGTGAAAGTGAAACAAGCCAAATGCTGTTTGATCAGTTTTCAAAAATTGACCCATCGTCATTTTCACTTGGAGAGCTCCGTTGCAATACACCTGAGATAAGGATAACAGTGTCTTAGAGGTATGCGTCATTATATGATTCTGATTAGAGAACACAATATAAACCATCAAAACCAAGACACAAACATGTTTTTATTATTTTCGATGCTTTCCCACAAATTTGTTTCTTGCTCCAGTTTTTTTGTCTTTTCTTAGCTAGAATTGCTGTAGTTTAGGCTGCAAAATCCAAAACAATATACAAAGGAAATAATGTAGCATCATTGGCAATGAACGCATAGTGACCCACTAGTACAGACATTACAAAAAATAAAAAATTGCCCTATGCGTTAGAAATAATCATAAGATATCAATAAAATAAATTACACCTTACAAGTGGATTTCTTGGCTGGTTGATCCGAAGTTCTTCCAAACACTTCTACCACTACTTACAAGCTCTAGAAAATATATTTTTTTTTTTATCATTCAGTCAAACCTAACAATGTAAAGCAGAGATAAATATTAGCTAACTTGTAGTGGATCATGCTAAAAAGCAATCAATCTTTCAGTTATATTACACCACACTAAAAACCTTTTTATCTTGTAGGTTCAAATGAAGAAAAACTAATCTATCACTCATCCTTCTCTTTTTTCTCCAGAGAGGAGCCGAGAAGTTTCCACAATGTGCTTAATTCTTGTCATCCTATTCCCCAAGAACTTGCATACAAAGAAAAGAGAAAATATGTATATACATACGTAATTAGTTACCTTGAGTAATTCTTCTAACTTGGCAATCTTTTCTTTGTAGAACCTCTCCTATTCAGGTATCTTGTCACATCTTTTTCCCTACATGTTATTCTACAGGGGTAAGTGAGTAAGGTCTCATAAGGAGTTTGTTGGCTTACTTAGTTGCTCATATCATATATAGAGCTTCTCCTTGTCCACCTCAAACTTTGAAATAGTGTCTAGCAAGCAGAAACACATGTACATTAGTTTCGGGTAATAATCACACAGACCCCTAAGGTTCTGCAGGACCAAGGCAAACGATAAGAAAAAATCATGTAATTGACTTATTTTTAAAACTAAGAACAACTGCAAAGATTTAAGATTTATTGGTCACTTGAGCTGATATTGAGATACCTTAGTCTACGTGCTTAACATAAAATATTTTCATACTACTAAGGTATCTCAATATAAGCTCAAGTGACCAATAAATCTTAACATTACTAACCTTAGTGACATTTTCGGTTTTCTCTTTATTGAGAATATAGAGAGCTTTTTTGTTATCTTCGTCTACCTTCAGCTTTTTATATTCTCCCATATATCTCCTTGTTCAAGATTAAACAGAAGAGCGGGGGTTTAAACTTGCAAAAGCTTTCTGCAAGAGGAGACCAAAAATTGACAAACTTCTCTAACCAAATAAAATCATAACATTGTTAACAAAAAGACTCCTAATCGAAATACATGAGTCTAATTCAATATACATGTATTACTTATCTTCCTGATATGAAACAAGCTTTTTTCATTCTGGTTTATCCGCTTTTGTTCGAATGAGTAAACCTCACTTTAGACCTGAAACATATTCACTGTATCATTATTCTTTCACCAAGTTATTTTATGTAGCTTGGAATCTGAATAGGATAATAAAGAGGAAAAAACACCGTGACCTCTATAAAGAGATGGAGACTTGGCTGTTTTGTATGATTGTTCTTACAATCCACGACCAACAAAATAATCTCTCTCAAAATGGAACACAGGAGACTCACTGTAATCCATAAAAAGTAACACCACCTGACCTTCACTACAGAACATACCTGACAAATATATACATGAATTTATGCTAAATATTTTAATTGAGAAGATATACATGAAAAACATAGAGCTCTGAGTATCTACAAACTTATTAAGCCAGGAGATTTTCTTCCAAGGCCAAATGGGTTATTTTCCAGCAGCATCATATCGACCAACAAAGGCTATCAAATCTACAGTCATAGAAACAATTTAGTTGTGCGTCAATCTAGTAACAATGTTTTCCTCGAACAATTAGTAATAAATTCATACTACTACAGAATCTGCATATCAAAAGCACGAATACGGTCACAATCCTTAGATGAATTCCTAGAACAATTAGTAATAAATTCATACTACTACATACCTAAGCTAAATTATGAAAATCCACGGAGTGCTTCAGAGTTAAGGAACAAAAGATAGAACAACTAAACTTAACAAGCTTCATTTCTAGAATACGTTTGTCTAGCTTATGTCAATTGGTCTGGCTTTATATTTGCTTCTAAGCCTAGTTAAGAACCTGGTACTCAAACCTTGTGCTATGAGGTAATACAAAAACTGGTTGCGAGTAAACGCAAAGTCTCAATCCCTGAAAATAAACCATAAAAACCAAGAAGATGATATATATCCATAAACCATTAAAACCAAGAAAAAAACATGTTACCATGAAAAAATCTATGATGTTCCACAAATTTGTATAGTGCTCCAGTTTTTAGCTTTTATCCAAAACTTCATATTTCATATGCATTAGCTTTAATTACAAACAAAATTGTTATTGGCAGATAGATTAGCTAACATGTTGTGGATCATGCTATAATGTAATTAATCATTCATTTCAAACTATAAAACAGAAGAGAATAAAAGATTAGCTAACTTGTTGTCAATCTAACTATAGATTAGCTAACTTGTTGTCAATCTCCCTCTCTGTCACGAGAGAAAGGCTTTTCATGAGATAGAGTGATTATAAGTACTAGAGACATCAAGTTTCTGATAAAGTTAGGTATGTTTTTTCACATGCTCAGACACCAAGACATATCTAAATCAAAGATAATTATGCTAGCAACCCACACTGTCTATATCTCTGAACTAAAAAAGCAAACGACAAGAAAAGATCATGTAAGGATGACTTATTTTTATACACAAAAACAAAGAACTGCAAAAGATTTTAGATTGATTCGTCATTGAATCTGATATTGAGCTACCTTTGCCTATCTCGTCTCTTTCCTATGAAAGAAACATGTGTCGTCGTTATTGACTGGCTGACCCCAAAATGATTTTGTACTACTGGCTAAAAACATGTGAGGGAGATACTAACCTTGGTGACATTTTCAATTTTATCTTTATGAGAGAATTTAGAGAGCTTCTTCGTTCCCTTCGTCTTGCTCATGGCTTTTTCTACCTTCAGCCTTTCATTGCCTTCCATATATATCTCCTTGTTCAATTATATGAAAACAGGTTAGAATTTTTTTTTTCTTTTTCTTAAGTTTCATTGATTCACACAATTGATATAAGACAAGCCCTTTTCTTTTGTTCAGCAGAAAGGTTCTTTCACTTTTCTCTAATACATCTCTGCAGCATGTAGTAACAATTTATCCGCACAAATTAGCTATAAGAGTTTACATTAGTTACCTCAAAAATTGTTTAACCTCTCGCAAGGCAGCACTTCTTATAAGAAGCACCTAGACACCAACACTTAATAAATCAAAGTTTCCCTTTGTAAGTCTCATCACCAATAATCTCTATACTCCACTTCTTGTTCTGCACTTTAATATGGATGATTAGATTAAATAGGAACAAGAGCATTAATTTTAGCTGAAAACCAAAATAACATTAATATGTTCATGTTAACAGATTATTTTGTGAAAAGCAGTTTGTATTTAGAACGCATTCTTTTTAGTGTTGCCAGTGGCGGACACAGGGTTTGAACCCTGGTTTGGGAAGGTCAACAATATAGAATTTACCATCTGTGCTACTGAAACTGTATAGAATTACATGTAAAAACAATTATTTACGTAGTTTACCCAGGTCAGGTGACCTACCTCTTTCCTACATAGGTCCGCCCCTGAGTGTTGCAACTAGCTTTTGACGTCGGACTCGAATGGCTGCAACAACAAAAAAGAAAGCAAAAATCTCTAGTCAGAACCAGCGAAAGTGAAACAAGCCAAATGGTGTTTGATCACATATAGCCTAATTAGTCGTATATTGCATAATAAGAAAAGATAAAATAACTCGAAAAACAAAACATTGAAGAAACATACTTGGGGACAAGGAGTCAACTTGAGAAAAAAAGAATATGATGCATATCCATTTTAGAGCTCCATTGCAATAGACCTGAAACAAGTATAACAGTGTCTAAGAGGTACGCGTCATTATATGATTCCAAATTGATCAGAACACACTAAACCATCAAAACCAAGACCCAAACTTTTTTTTCTTGATTTCACACAGCAAAAGCTTTAATGTTTTTCCACAAATTTGTTTCCTGCTCCAGTTTTTGTCTTTTCTCTAGAACTTCATCTTTCTTAGCTATGGATTGCAGTCGTTTAAAGCTAAAAAATCCAATGAACACATAATGACACACCATTACAGACATTTCAAAAAATAAACTGCCCTATGAGTTAGATATAATCATGAGATCAATAAAATAAATAACAACTTACAACTGGATTTCGTGCGTGGCTGGTTGATCGTCTTATTTTACTCCAAGATTAAGTTCTTCCAGAAACTTCTACCACTGCTCACATGATCTAGAAAATAAATATTAGCTTAACTTGTAGTGGATCCTACGCCCCGAAAATTTGAACACAAAGAAAATAGAAAGTATGTATATACGTAAGGCTATTACTTACCTTGAGTGATTCTTCCAGTTGAGCAAGCTTTTCTTTTACCTTCAGCCTTTCATTGCCTTCTATATATATCTCCTTGTTCAATAATATGCAAATAGGTTACAAGTTTTTTTAAATGTTTCATTGATTCACACAGTTGATATGGGACAAGACCTTTTCAATTGTTCAGCAGAAAAGTTCTTCCACTCTTCTCCGATTATCAGCAGAAAAGTTCTTCCACCTGTACTAACAATTTATCCGCACAAATTAGCTTTAAGAGTTCACATTACTTACCTCAAAAAAAATTTAACCTCTCGCAAGGCAGCATTTCTTATTAGGCACCAACACTTAATAAATCAAAGTTTCCCTTTGTAAGCCCCATCACCAATACTCTCTATTCTCAACTTCTTGTCCTGTGTTAATTTTTCCTGAAAACCAAAATGACATTAATTATTCATGTCCATGTGCAAACCTACATGACAAAAACCTGAAACTGCATATGTTCTGATCAATGATCATGAACTTGATGAAAACTCTCTTCTATAGTACCCCTGTTGAAAATGCACATTTATCAACTAAAGTTGAGACACATATGATATCTGATAATATAAAAAACAAGAGCATCAAATTTACAATACCTTGATTCACTCATATTTCTCTTACTAAATCATATTGTTCTCTTCTGAAAATGTTGTATTGGTTGCCAAACCATGAACACTTACTAACAAAATTTAATGGAAACAGCAGAAATTCATCATCTTATAGTAGTACAAAGATTTCTAAGAATGATAAAGTTGAAAGTGGAAACCTGGACGGTGAAAATTGTTCCAAAAGCGGGAACCATAGATATTCTTCTCTTGGATTGTGAGAGGGTGAAAGAGATTGGAAATGACTAGACCTTCAAAATAAAAATTTCGCTGTCAAAGAAGGCAAGAAATAATTTAAGTATCTTTTCACTTTTGCAGTTGCAAGAAACAAAAAAAAAACATAAGATATTATTTTTAGAACGCATTTTTTTAGTGCTGCAACTAGCTTTTGACGTCGGACTCGAATGGCTGCAACAACAACAAAAAAATCAAAAATCTCTAGTTAGAACCAGCGAAAGTGAAAATAGCCAGTTAAGTAATGTTGAAAGAAAGGCTATTACTTACCTGCCTTTTTTCCAGTTATTATTCTCATGGAGAAAGCTCTTCTGTGTAGAACCTCCCCTGATATCATTGTCTTCTCTTTTTCCGTACATGTTATATTTAAAAGTGAAGGTGTTAAGTTGAGTCATGTTGCCATCGTATTAACAGTGGTCTCATAAAGGATTTTGTTACCTTACTTAGTCGTTCCTATCGCATATAGAGTCTCTCCTTGTCCTCTTAACTTGGAAATAGTGTCTGCAAAGTAGTAACTAATCTTCAACGGTTTTGATGATATCCAGCTTTACTAGTGATAGAATATTTTGTTGACACCAAACACTACTGATGCTAAAAGTGAAAGATGACAAACCAAAGGCACCTTTACATACATGCCTCTCTATTCTATATCCTATGGGGCATTAGAACTATGGAGTTTATTTCATTTCTTAGGCAGAAAACTGAATCTGCAGATTAAAATCATGAATATGTAAGTAACAAAGGAACCTGAGACATATTGCTCCCCTTAAATTTTGACCCATGAGAAACCTGAGATATTAACAAAGAAACAATCAGGTATGATAACCAAGGACCAAAGGTATACGAATCAGTAGATAGAACAGAACAGTATGCGATCAAATTCGATCCCGGACAAAGATTCAGAACACAAAAGAAACATAAACGAAGATATGATACCATAGAAGAGACGAGACTATTTTGCGTGTCTTCGTGCGATGTACCATCAAGTCCCGTTGGAAACAAAACAAGAAAATCCTTTCATCAAAACAGAAGGAATTAAGAAGGTCATTAAGGGAATTAAGAAAGAAATTAAACATGTATGCAAGGAAGCTAGAAGGTCATCAAGGAATTAAGAAAGAATATAAGCAACCAAAAAATTTAAGGATATAGAATATACGAGACTTATGTTATGAGTAGCTTGAACAAAATCCAATGACCATTAATTACCCTTTCACCAAGTTAATTTATGTAACCTAAATGGGATATTAGTATTACAGATGAGATAACAAGGATGAGCCAAATTAAGAGTGTAAATTAAGTTAAGATAAATAACCTTATCAACACAAAAGGGATAAAGTTATATGATAGCTGAAAAACATAGACACCAACACTCAATACTTACAAGTTTCCCTTTATAGCCTCATCACCAACATTCTATACTCCACTGCATGTCCTCCACTTAATAATCGCCAAACCTGCAGCACTTGCCATTTGGATTTATCACATTTTCTAGTGGTAAAATTATCACACTACGAACATTGCTCTTTCATTGAGCCTGAAGAAATCATCTCTTGTAAACTGCTTCTAGTGGAGACAAGAAAACCTAAAAATGTTTCCAGCCTGACAAAGAAAAGTGATAAATATTATACCATAGAGAGCGATTAATATAATCTAGAACAAAGAATTACAGAAACACTACCTTGTTTGTTGGTAAAAAGAATCCTGTTGACACGAAAAAAATTAATGCAAAATGCTTAGAGACTAGTACTTTTATCTTTCTCCAGCTACTAAGTTAGAACAAAAAAAAGAAAGCAAACATCACTAAGCAGAACCACTAAAAGTGAAACAAGCCAAATGATGTTTCATAAATTGACCCTTCCCCATATAAACAATTTTTCACTTTTAGATTCAAACGATCACTTAAGAGTATTTAATCTTCTACTGCATAAGAAGAAAGGAGAAGATAACATACTTGGGAGAAGATAAAAAGCATAATCATTGGAGAGCTCCGTTGCAATAGACCTGAAATAAGGATAACAGTGTCTAAGAGGTATGCGTCATTATATTATATGATTCTGATTAGAGAACACAATAAACCATCAAAACCAAGACACAAACATGTTTCTATAGATTTCGATGCTTTTCCACAAATTTGTCTTTTCTCTAGAACTTCCATCTTTCTTAGCTACGAATTGCAGTCTTTTAAGCTGCAAAATCCAAGACAATATACAAATGAAATAGTGTAGCATCGGTGGCAATGAATACATAATGACCCACCAGTACAGACATTACAAAAAATAAATTGCCCTATTCGTTAGAAATAATTATAAGATCAATAAAATAAATAACAACTTACAAGTGGATATCTTGAAAAATGTCTGCACCACTGCTTACAATCTCTAGAAAATGATTTTTGTTAATCACTCAGTCAAACCTAACAATATAAAGAAGAGATAGATATTAGCTAACTTGTAGTGGATCATGCTAAAATGCAATCAATTTTTTCATTTAAACTTTTAGCATATAAGGCAATAAAAGGGCACAAAACCTTTTCTTAGGGATCTATTTTTCTTCGGTCATCTTTGCAACCTGTAAGAGGAGACCACAAACTTCTCTATCAAGATATAATCACGAACTCAACAATTTCAGTGAAAGCCTCATAATCAAGATAAAGAAAGAAATACATATGTTTTGTTTCAGCGGTTACAAAGGAAGGATGGATCCATTGGATATATATATTAATTTTACCTGAAAACCAAAATGACATTATTATGTTCATGTCCATGTGCAGACCTACATGACTTTGTTTTTCTTCGGTCATCTTTGCAACCTGTAAGAGGAGACCACAAACTTCTCTATCAAGATATAATCACGAACTCAACAATTTCAGTGAAAGCCTCATAATCAAGATAAAGAAAGAAATACATATGTTTTGTTTCAGCGGTTACAAAGGAAGGATGGATCCATTGGATATATATATTAATTTTACCTGAAAACCAAAATGACATTATTATGTTCATGTCCATGTGCAGACCTACATGACTAGAAACACGTTTAACCAAGATTGTTGTGACCATCAATAATTCTACAACTGTAGTGGAAAAAACACCTGAACATGCATATGTTCTGATAAATGATCATGAACTTGATGAAAACTCTCCTCTATAGTTCCCATGTTGAAAATGCACATTTATCAACTAAGTCGAGAGACATAAAAAAAAAAAATCTTAACGATCCGATAATATAAGAAACAAGAGCATCGAATTTATAATACCATGATTCACTCACATTTCTCTTACTAAATCATGTCGTTCTCTGCTGAAAATTTAACAAAATTAAGGTTTCTGTTTAATCTGGCTCTATATAGCTCAAAATTTTGAACATAAGAGCGGAGCTTGAAACTTGCAAAGGTTTCCTGCAAGAGAAGAACATAAACTTACAAACTACTCTATCAAGATAAAATCACGAACTTAACAATGTTACTGAAAGACTCCTAATCGAAATAAAGCAAGAGATACATGAATGATGAACCTAATATAATATATATGTATTACCTATAATCCTGGCATTAAACAAGCTTTCTTCATTTTGGTTTTTGCAATTTTGTTTGAATCCTCACTTTCGACCTCACAAATACCCAATGATTCACCAAGTTAATTTATGTAGCTTAGAATCTAAATGAGATACTACAGATCAAAAAATACCATGACCTATATAAAGAGATGGAGACTTGGCCATTTTGCAAGAACGCAGCAGATTCATTGTAGTTCCTAACTTAAATCCTATAAGGCGTTTATTCCACACAAAAAAAAGCATCTGCAGTCTCATCTCCCAAAAACGCATGTAAACTTTGCTGCGAAAAATAAGGATGAGTCAGCTGAGAGAGTAAATTAAGTGAAGATAAATAACCGTATAAAAACAAAAGAAATAGAGCAATATGATAGACACCAACACTCAATTAGTTACGAGTTTCATGGAAATCTGAACCTGTGGGATATAAAAAGTATTACTCCATCAGCTCATATGCATCATAAAATGACAAACCATATTTATTTTTTTGGATAAAAGAAAGTCAAAATATCGACAAACTCACTAAGCCATGAGATATTCTTCTACGGAAAAATGGATCATTTGTTAAACTTGCTGGCAACCAACAGCAGCATATAGACATAGAAACAAAGTTTTATCAGGAGATTAAGACCAAATTGTGTCCATAATTGCAGTTCTGGTAAAACGATTCTCTGATGTACTCAAGTGACAGAGACCTTATACACGTGCCAAAGCAGAGATAGAATCTTAATCAAATATGCACAGCATCACAGGGATCGCTCTCTTGGAAGGAAGTTATCCTTCAAAAAAATTCAAAATCATTTAACATGTAAGTAGCAAAGGAATCTGAGACGTAGTGCTCCCCTTAAATTTTGACCCGTGAGAAACCTGAGATATTAACAAAGAAACAATCTGGTATTAATAGCTAAGGACCCAAAGGTATACGATTCAGTAGACAAAACAGGACAGTATGCGATCAAATTCGATCAAGTTGAAGAAACATAAAAGAAGATACAATAATACCATAGAAGAAACAAGACTACTACTATGCGTGTCTTCGTGCGATAAGCCATCAAAGTCCCGTTGGAAACAAAACAAGAAAATCCTTTCATCAAAACAGAGCCGAAGAGCCAACGAAACAGAATCAAATCTCAATACAATCTAAATTGAAGGATACACAAACAAGTTTTTATTGATTTCGATGCTTTTTCAGGAATTTTTCTTTTCTCTAGAACTTCATCTTTCTTAGCTACGGATTGCAGTCTTTTAAGCTGCAAAATCCAAGACAGTATACAAATTAAATAGTGTAGCATCGGTGGCAATGAATACATAATGACCCATCAGTACAGACATTACAAAAAGCAAATTGCCCTATTTGTTATAAATAACCATAAGATCAATAAAATAAATAACAACTTACAAGTGGATGTCTTGGGGAAAAAATGTCTGCACCACTACTTACAATCTCTAGAAAATGATTTTTGTTAATCATTCAGTCAAACCTAACAATATAAAGTAGAGATAGATATTAACTAATATGTAGTGGATCCTGCTAAAAAGCAATCAAAGGGCACAAGACCTTTTCTTAGGGATCCATTTTTCTTCGGTCATCTTTGCAACCTGCAAGAGGAGAGCACAAACTTCTCTATGAAGATATAATCACGAACTCAACAATGTTAGTGAAAACCTCATAATCGAGATAAAGAAAGAAATACATATGTTCTGTTTCAGCGGTTACAAAGGAAGGATCCATTGGATATAAATATTAATTTTACCTGAAAACCAAAATGACATTAATATATTCATATCCATGTGCAAACCTACATGACTAGAAACACGTTTTACCAAGATTATAAGTTCCATCAGATATTGAGCTCTACCTTTGTCTATAGACATAGACATGTCTTGTTGTTATTGACTTGCAGAATCCCTTGGCAGCACGTGGGATAAGTAACTAACCTTAGTGGCATTGTTAGTTTTCCCTTCCTTGATAATATTAATTTTATCCTCTTCTTCTCGATCATGCTTCTTCCATATATATCTCCTTGTTCAATAATAGACAAACAGGTCAAGAAATTTTGTTTCTTTGAACATTTCACACAATTAATATGGGAGAATACATTTTCATAGAGACCCTTTCGTTTTGCAGACAAGTTCTTCCACTCTTCTTTGATTCATCTCTGCAATTCATCCGCACAACTTAGCTTTAAGAACTTAAAGAACAGTAAAAAAACACGACTATAATACTTGCATATTACATTACTTATCTCAAATTCTCGTAAAGCAGCACTCCTCTCGTAATTATGTAGGCAGATATGTGTTGTTTAGGCTTCAAGGGATCCTTTAGTTTCCTAAAAAATGAGAATGCTGTCAGTTTTCTTGCTTATTCATACTATAAAAACAGTTCACGAGTGAAAAAGATACATATATTACAAATTGATGTGGACATCATCATCTCAGCTCATGTCTCGAGGTCTCTGTAAACTCTAACCAGAACTTTGGCGTTGTCCTGAAGAGCAGTCTTTCATCTATAGTCTGCGAAAAACTGCAAACCGAAAACACAAGTGTTTCAGAGCATGAACCATAATGAACTTAAGTTTACAATGAAAATTTACCTGGAGATTAAGGCGAGATTGTGTCTAATTAGTCTTGTATTAGGTGATTTACCTAAGCATATTCTGGTTGAATTGAGTAAATTAAAACTTACTTAGCGATAAACGATTTGCTTGTCTTTTTCATCAGCAGTCTTCTCTGTTTTACTGGCTTATTGAAACTTTCCAATTTTCTGGAGCAGTATCTGTGATTTGAGTGTCACTCAAGCTTATCCTATTACCAAGTTGTTGACATCCTTCTCCCAGCTGTTTTAATTAATTCCTGCTCCACAACTTCGACTGCTAGTTAGATTCATTTCTCTGAACGGTTGTCAATTTCTCTCCCTGTCCCAAGAAAAAGGCATTTCATAAGAGGGAGTGATATAAGCACTAGAGGCATCAAGTTTCTGATAAGGTTAGGCATGTCTATTCACGTGCTCAGTATCCAAAACATATTTTCTATATCTCTGAACTAAAAAAGTAACAAAGAACTGACAAAAGATCATGTAAGGTTGACTTATTTTTATACCCAAAAACAAAGAACTGCAAAAGATTTTAGATTGATTCGTCACTGGATCTGATATTGAGCTACCTTTGCCTATCTCGTCTCGTTCTTATGCAAGAAAGATGTGTCTTCGTTATTGACTGGCTGACCCCAATATGATTTTCTACTACTCGCTAAATACATGTGAGGTAGATACTAACCTCGGTGACATTTACAATTTTCCCTTTATGTTCTTTGTTCTCTTCCCCTCGCTCATGGCTTCTTCTACCTTCAGCCTTTCATTGCCTTCCATATATATCTCCATATGTTCTGATCAATGATCATGAACTTGATGAAAACTCTCTTCTATAGTTCCCCTGTTGAAAATGCACATTTATCAACTAAAGTCAAGACACGGATAATATCTGATACCATAAAAAACAAGAGCATCAAAATTACAATACCTTCATTCACTCATATTTCTCTTACTAAGTCATGTTGTTCTCTACTGAAATGTTGTATTGGTTGTCAAACCATGAACACTTACAAACAAAATTTAATGCAAACAACAGAAATTCATCATCTTATAGTAACACAGATTTCTAAGAATGATAAAGTCGAAAGTGGAAACCTGGACGGTGAAAATTGTTCCAAAAGCGGGAACCATATATATTCTTGTGAGAGGGTGAAAGAGATTGGAAATGACTAGAACTTCAAAATAAAAATTTCGCGGTCAGAAATATATTCGAGTATATTCTCACTTAGCAGTTTCAAGAAACAAAAAAAAAACAGAAGATATTATTTTGTGAAAATGTTGTATTTAGAACGCATTTTTTTAGTGCTGCAACTAGCTTTTGACGTCGGACTCGAATGGCTGCAACAAAAAACAAGAAAAGCAAAAATCTCTAGTTAGAACCAGCGAAACTGAAACTAGCCAAGTTGAGTAATGTTGAAAGAAAGGCTATTACTTACCTGCCTTTTTTTCCAGTGATTATTCTCATGGAGAAAGCTCTTCTGTGTAGAACCTTCCCTGATATCATTGTCTTTTCTTTTTCCGTACATGTTATATTACAAAGGGAAGGTGTCAAGTTGAGTAATGTTTCCTTCTTATTAACAGTGGTCTCATAAGGGGTTTTGTTCCTTACTTAGTTGTTCATATCGCACGTAGAGTCTCTCCTTGTCCTCCTAACTTGGAAATAGTGTCTAAAAAGTAGTAATTTATCATCAATAATTTTTGATGATATAATATTTTTGATGATATAATATTTACGAAGTTAACAATGTTACTGAAAGACTCCTAATCGAAATAAAGAAAGAGATACATGAACCTAATATAATATATATGTATTACCTATAATCCTGGCATGAAACAAGCTTTCTTCATTATGGTTTTTGCAATTTTGTTTTAATCCTCACTTTCGACCTGACAAAATACCCAATGATTCACCAAGTTAATTTATGTAGCTTGGAATCTAAATGAGATACTACAGATGAAAAATCACCATGACCTCTATAAAGAGATGGAGACTTGGCCATTTTACAGGAACGCAGCATATGCATTGTAGTTCCTAACTTGAATCCTGCATGGCGATACGATTCCACAAAAAAAAGCATCAGCAGTCTCATCTCCCTAAAAAGCAAAAACAAGGATGAGTCAGTTAAGATAGTAAATTAAGTGAAGATAAATAACCGTATAAAAACAAAAGAAATAGAGCAATATGATAGACACAACACTCAATTAATTATGAGTTTTCATGGAAATATGAACCTGTGGGATATAAAAAGTACTGCTCCATTAGCTAATATGCATCATAAAATGACAAACCATATTTATTGTTTTGGATATAAGAAAGTCAAAATATCGACAAACTCACTAAGCCATGAGATATTCTTCTAAGGACAGATTGATGGATCATTTGTTAAACTTGCTGGCAACCAGCAGCAAGTTTTGACATATACACTTGCAGCAGATTAAGACCAAATTTTGTCCATAGTTGCGATTATCTGATGTACTCAAGTGACAGAGACCTTATACACGTGCCATAGCAGAGATAGAACCTTAATCAAATATGCACAGCATCACAGGGATCGCTCCCTTGCAACGAAGTTATCCATCAAAAAATTTCAAAATCAATTAGCATGTAAGTAGCAAAGAAACCTGAGACGTAGTAGCAAAGAAACCTAAGACGTAGTAGCAAAGAAACCTGAGACCTTATACACATGCCATATCAGAGATAGAATCTTAATCAAATATGGATCGCTCCCTTGCAAGGAAGTTATCTATCAAAAAAAATTCAAAATCATTTAACCTGAGACGTAGTGCTCCCCTTAAACTTTGACCCGTGAGAAACCTGAGATATTAACAAAGAAACAATCCGACATTATAACTAAGGGACCCAAAGGTATACGATTCAGTAGACAAAACAGGACAATATGCGATCAAATTGGATCAAGTTGAAGAAACATAAAAGAAGATACAATCATACCATAGAAGAGACGAGACTACAATTATGCGTCTCTTCGTGCGATGTGCCATCAAAGTCCCGTTGGAAACAAAACAAGAAAATCCTTTCATCAAAACAGAGCCGAATCAAATCTCAAAACAATTTAAATTGAAGGATACGACAATGATCTTCGTTCTTTAGGAGAATCGTCGTCCTTGATTACCTATGACACAAAAACAGTAGTCACACAAACGATCGATCTTGTTGTACCAACATATATGAGAATCATCAATGACGGAGCGTGAGAGAGATGAAATTGAAAGAGAGAGAGAGAGAAGAAGAAGATGACATAACCTGATCGCGGTGACAATTTCGACGACGGAGCCCTAGAATAGAAGCAACATATGTGAGAATCATAGAGTGAGAGAGAGATTGGTATAATTGAAAGATTCAGAGAGATGATAACATAGGACCTGATCGGAGATGGCTCTCTCTCTCTCTCTCTCTCTCTCTCTCTCTCTTTCTCTCTCTCTCTCTCTCGGACTTTAAGAGAAGGAGGACGAGAAACAAAACAACGGTCACAAGATTGATTGAGAAGTCTCTTCTGGATTTATCAATTGAGAACCCAAACAACGGTCACAAGATTGATCGAGAAGTCTCTTCTGAGTTTATCAATTGAGAACCCAAACAACGGTCACAAAATTGATTAATCTCTCTCTTTCTCCCTTTGTTTCCAAATTGATTACTTTTTCAGATTTAAATGAAGTTTCACGTCCACAATTTGTGACCGTTGAAAAGAGTGACGTGTCGGTCAATTCAACTATACAACAAAACTTACATTTTTTAACCACACCATTCTTCCATTAAACCCAAATTCATAACCGTTACTTTCTTTCTAATTCTTAGAATTTTAATCCAACGGCTATAATAAAAAGACACTAAACGACAACGTTAGCCACATTAGGAGTTATTAGATTACGCCCACCTCCTCTTTCTTGGATAGAAAATATTTCGTTTAAATTAAAAAATCTAGTTATTGTGCAATTATTCACAATTTTGCTATATATATATATTAAAAAAATACATGGACTTATCTAGATATTTGCAAGAAAAAAAGTTTCTAAAATCATCTAAGCAATACGGAAAGAACAATCTTTATGGTTGGAAATCCAAAAAAAATCTAAATTTAAGGTAAATTAAACATATTAAAAATGTTTAATATAGTTAAGTTATAAACATTCCCCTACAATCATATTGTATATCCACTTTTATTAATTAACTAGTATTACATGATGATGTTGTTGTCATTGAGCAATATAAATCACCTGGTTTATTAAACAAAGATCAATTATTATAGATGAAAAGTCTTTCACCCGTCAAAACAAAACGCATTTCCAATTGAAACTATTTTCTATAACTGCACCAAGCTTTTACGTATGTTATATTATGAAGAACAAATTCTATCAAAACATAAATGATCGAGAGGCTAGTTAGCCCGGGCACATTTTGATATCATATAGGTAATCACTATTAGTTTTTTGTCTTGTACAGCTTTAAATTTTTCACCATCTTAAGTTTGTTAAGTTTTCCAAAATGAGTTGATGAACTCATACAATGGCATTTTTCCCTTATGCATAGAGCTTCCCTGCTTGTGCAATTGACGGCAGCATTGCATTCTTCTCTGGTCTTGCAAGGGGAAAACGTTTGAGCAACTGTGACACGTATCAGTCCACAATAAGATATGCTATATGTACAAATCCAACAAATATTTAGCTAAAAGACTTGTGAGAGATTTAGAGACTTACAAGGTATCGAGAGTAAGAGGAGGAAGAGAAATACTACTTTTGATGTCATTTTTTTATGATTTGAGTAATAATATCATAATATTTTTAAAAGAGTTATGACTTGGGTCTTGCAATTTATATTGTACATCTTTTTGGGTAAAAGAACATTGATTTTTTTTCTCTAATACTGGATGGACCTTAATTATCATATCCTACTATATTAATTGGGAAGTACAAATATAAAACTAACCTTAAAATGTGTAAAAAATTACATTCAGTTGCCATTAGAAAAATTTAATTACGACTAAATAATTAATTAAATAAATATTTATAATTAAAAAATGAAAAAGGGGAATCATTAAATAAAATAAATTGTAGAAAAATTAAAAAAAAAATCTGTTAGAATCAAAACTAATTTGTACTTAAAAATACTAACAGATAAGATTTTTTTTAAATGTTAGTTATATCTTTTTACTTACTTCACAACTATAACAAAGATTTCACAAAGGCTTAAATAATTTTATTCATTACATGCAAATGTTTTATTGACAGGTTTTCAATAAACATTTTTAAAATAAAAAAAAAAACAAAAAAAAAAAAAATATAAGCAACATATTTTTAATCACAAACCATTATAAATAATATAATAACAAAATAAATTATTACAAATTTCTATCAAAAAAAAGTTCAGCCCGCAGTTTTTTACGCGATAGTACCTAGTAGGTTATTAAAAAGAGTAACTAAATCCATCTAACATTTATCAACATTTAATGATTAAGACATTTTTTTATAACACATATAAATATTTTACTTAAACTCAATTTATTATATTACTCTTTTTCTGGCTGATTATAATACCTTAAGTGTTAGACATTCATATATTTTGATATTTTATTCTTTTCACTCATATATTGTGAAGATACCGAATTCATTTGACATCAAAACTCATTTGGTTACATGATCAAGTTTTATTTTATGCACTAAAAGCGTGTGTTTAGTTATACAATGCATTAATAAAAGGTTAATTGGTTATCTTTACATTTTGATAATTATATTAATGTGTCATAGCGATTGCAATGGACCAAGACTTGCAATCACTATTACCTTATCAAAAGGTGAATGCATGATATCTAAAGACTTGGTTATAAAAATAACGATTATCGTCACATAAGAGAAGACGTTTAAAATTCTTGACTGCGCACAAGTAGTAAATTTCATAAAACCCCTCTAAATTAAAATCAGCAAAATTTGCTAACATATATTTCCTTCGTTTCATAATGTATGATGTTTTTGAAAGAAAGAACGGTAATGAAATATTGTTTCTTTTGTTATTCAATCCTTAAAGTTCAATAAAATCACTCTTCTTCTTTTTATAGAGGTTACAAGGGTTTAACCTAGTTTCTAGAATCATCTAGGATGTGACTAGCTGTCATGTTGGCTGTTTTGTGGCTCACTCGTTGTCACATGATTTAAGTGGTGTGAACCTGTTCTTTGTCTCCATCTCCGTACGATCTTGCTGAGCTAATCCTCTGTTCTTTTCTGATTTTGCAGGTAGTCGTTGAACACACTTGGGCTTGCAGGTTCGTTCCCGAGCTTTAGACTCTGTAATAGGCTTTGCAGTCTTAAGGCCTTTTAACAAAATTGTGCCGTTTTGTTCTGTTGTCTTTACACTCCCCCGCAAAGTTGGTGTGGGTGGCACGGCGACGCCAAGTTTGGGTCTCAGAGATTCAAAAGCTGCCGGAAGAAGAGACTTTGTAAAGATGTCTGCAAGCTGTAGATAAGCCAGGATATGATTCAAGATCACCAAAAACCACCTGTTCACGAACATAATGGTAATGTGTTGCGAAATGCTTAGTACGGGCATGGAAACTGGGATTTGCAGTCAAGTAAACTGTAGAGAGATTATCGCAGAAGAGTTCTGGCTTATCAAACTGTGGAACCTTCAGATCACGAAGAAGATTAACCAACCATGTAATTTCAGAGGTAGCATCAGACATAGCTCTGTACTCTGCTTCCGTTGAGCTCTTTGAGACTGTAGGCTCTTTCCTTGAAGACCAGGAAATGATATTGTTGCCAAGAAATGTGCAATATCCACCGGTAGATCATCGTCGTGTGGTTTTACAACCTACGTGATCACTATCATTGTAAGCTGAGAGCTTGCGATTTGTGTTTTTCCTGAAGGAGATCCCCATGGTTATAGTTCCTTTGATATATATGAGAATTCTTTTGAGAAGAAGGAAGTCTGAAACTGTTGGAGTGTGCATCTTCGACAGACGTAGTTGACGGCGAACTGAATATCATGTCTTGTCAGAGTTAGGTACTGCAGTTTCCCAGCCAAGCTACAAAAGTATTTTGGATTCTCAAATAGCACTATTTGGTGAGCAGTTGTATCAAGTTGTTGCGGTAAAGGAGTAACAACACAGTTGCAGTTTGCCATAGCAGCAACTGCAAGAAGATCCTCTGCATATTTCTGTTGAGAGAGAAACAGCCCATCTTCATGAAATTGCGCTTGAATGCCAAGAAAATAATGAAGCCTACCCAAATCCTTCATTCTGAACTACTTGTTTAGCTCATCAAGCAGGGTAGATAAAAGTGAGGATGAGTTCCCAGTGATAACCATATCGTCGACATAAAGGAGAAGGAAGATTGTATTCTCGTTTTTGACACATATGAAGAGAGAGGGGTCGGCAAAGCTGCAAGAGAAGCCAAAATCAAGCAGGAAATTGCTAAATTTATCATACCATGCTCTTGGTGACTGTTTTAAGCCATAGAGGGACTTATGAAGCAAACACACATGGTCAGGATAATTTGGATCAACATATCTACAGGCTGCTTCATGTAAACAGTTTGAGATCATTATGAAGGAAGGCATTTTTTACATCCATCTGCTTCAGTTCCCAATTTAATATTTTATTGCAATATGAAGAACAGCTCTAACAGTTGGAGTTCTAACAACTGGACTATATGTCTCGAGATAATCAATACCTTTTTCTTGGTCAAATCCTTGAACAACCAACCTGGCTTTAAACTTGTCCAATGAGCCATCAGCGTTGAGTTTGACTCTAAACACCCATTTTGAGCCTAACACATGCATATCAGGAGAGTATGGAACCAGAGAAAATGTGTTGACTTCCTTACAATTTCCCATTTCTTCATCCATTGCAGCAGTCCAATTTGGATCTTTAAGAGCTTTTGCTACTGTAGTAGGCATAGGATATGAGACCTTGTGAGCAAGAAGAGCATACCTACAGTTTGGTTTGGAGATTCCAGCTTTTGATCTTGTTATCATGGGATGTATTGATGGTTCTGTAGCATCATTATTGATGTCCAAACTTTGCAGTGAATCATTCTCACCTGAAATTGACGAATGAGAACTATTGTCGAGAGGAATATAATTAATCTGCGCTGTACACTCAGAACTTGCTTCATCAGAGATAGAAGCTGGTCCAGGCATGGGAGAAGAAGTAACAGCAGCGGTTCCGTTTTGTGGCGTATCACTCTGATTTGCAGGAACATCTTGCGTTGCAGGCATTGTTGTTTGCAATTACACAGGTGGAGCTGCAGGTATAACTGTTTCTGCTGACACATGAGGAATTATAGTAGATTTTGTTGCTTTGGATATGTTGTTATGCTCACTTGTCACTGATCTTGTTGAAAAATGCTTTAGCCAAGCAAAGTATAGCGGTGTTGGTGCTGATTGTCGAAGGTGATATATGTGGTAGTAAAGGGGAACACTCCTTCATCGAAGATTACATGGCGGCTGAGATACACATGTCCTGTTGGTGGATAGAAGCAACGGTACCCCTTGTATTTATCGGTATATCCCAAGAAAATGCACTGAAGTGATTGTGGATGAAACTTTTTTTTGATAGTAAGCACGCAAGGTTGGATAACAAGCAGAACGAACAGTTCTCAGAGCTGAATAGTTTGGAGCTCTACCAAACAAGGTTTCATATGGACTGATGGTACCAGGTAGAGAGCACTTGAAGGAAGAAGATTGCAGGGAAAATTTGATGTAAAGAATGTTTCCACCCAAAAACTCTAGGGGGTTTGACTCTGAAAGGTAAGAGCCATCTCTGTAAGTTGTCTGTGTTTTCTTTCAGCCATGCTATTTTGTTGAGGAGTGTGTGGACGAGAGAGATAATGTTGTATCCAAAATTTTGCAAATGGGTGAGAAATTGTTTAATAGAATATGGCTTGTTAACAAAGTAGACTACTATTCTAAATTTGCATTGAGGAAATGTCACAGGTCACCGATACAACCGCCATGTGTCTATAACCCATCATATTGGTTTCTCTTTGTTCAAAAATAAATAAAAAGCAAAAACCCATATGAACCAAACCAACTATAACACTGAGCCTCATAGATTTTTATCGAAGGAAAAACCACAGGTTTGGTCTTCAGCCACAAACAATTCAGCCTTTCATTGACCTCTGTTTTTTTCCAGTCTTACTTACATCCATCCATTTGAGATTCTGGGTCAATGGCAAGTAATCGTTAGATTCTGGGTATATATTATATCAACTTCTCTTTAATTCATATGATAATGATATCTTATAATAAAAAATTGGGTTTTCAAATTTAGCTTTTAAGAGGATCATGAGATGTTGACACGTGTCAAAATTATTAATTTTCAAAACAGCTAATCAGAAAATACTATTAAATCTACATAAAATTTACAAGTCTATATCTACAAAAAAAAATTCCTAAATTAAAAAGGAAAATTTAAAAAAAACTAATCTATTTTCCTTTGTACGCTGATTATATTATACTTGTTTTCTCAATTAGATTTTGAGATGTATAAACAAAAAAAAATATTATTTTTTCTTTTTTCAACCAAAAAAAAAATATTAAGCATGTATATTATTATTAATCAATACATAGCGAATAAAAAAATTAAAAAGAATAATATAAGTTATGTCAAAAAAAAATATTATTTTTGAAACATAATAGGACAGCTAATTAAGAAAATAACGTTATATTTACATAAATTTACATATTTATATCAAAAACTTTGAGCTTTGATTTTTTTCTATATAATTTTGCTGATCTATTGCATGGGTCTTTCATTTGTGCAGGTTCTACAATGGAAGCTATCCGGTGTAATAAAATAGAATAAAAGTATATAAAGCCCACTAATTTAATCGAGGATGGTAACATTGATGGAGGTTCCAAAAGTGATTCTACAGTTAGTAGCATTATTAGTTTGGAAAATTAGTCCGTGGTTGATGTTGCTGTCAAAATCTAGAGTTTTCTCTTCTGAATAATGTTGATGATTCTCGTACTGAAACCAGAGCTGCTTGATCGAGTAATTGAAAAGCGATTTTCAAATTTGGGAAGTTGGAACGGTAAACCGTTTAAAAATTGGTTTTAAACAAGATTTATGTGGTTTTCTATCGGAATTGGTTCATAAACCGTTTAAACTCAAATATATGGAGAAATATATGAGAACTTTTGTTCAAGGTTGAAATAAGTTGAGAATTTAGGATTCGATAATATATGAGGTAATAGTTTTAAGTAGTTTTGGTACAATGTGATACTTCTGAGGAGCAAATATGTTGTCGATGCTTAACGTGATTTTGACATATGTCATGTTTGAGTTTTGTAAAGATTCTATTTTGTATATCTGAATTATCTAAAACTTATATATACCTTTATGATTATAATTTTCAAATTTTTGTTTTCATTATGTTATATTAACTTTCTTTAAATTTCTCAGGTTTTATTGGGTTAGTCATAAAATCATTTTAATCGGTAGATAATTTTCGCCAGTTGTTCATCCAAAATATCTTTGGAGTAAAATAAATTCATGGTTAAAGAAATTATGTCAAAAAATAATTTTAGTAATTATAAGAACTATAATTATGTCAGAATAAAAGTAAAGCAACATAAAATATATTTAATTTGTTCATAAGATATTTTGTAAGCGGTGATAAAGAGCACACTTTAACAATAAAATAATTTTGGGTGTAAGGACATATTTTTAATGGTAAAACATAAAGTAAAATTGTACATGGTTACTAATGAAATGTTTCTTTGATGAATTTTTTGCCTGTAATTTATTTTATGAATAAATTGTAAAATGTTTTTGAAATTTGACAATAATAATATTCGTAATGATGAATATTTGACAAACGTGTTTTTGGATATAATTTATCTTTAGATTATTATTATAATTGTTATAGTATATTAAAAATATATAAATATAAATATGATGGTTAATACAAATATAATTTTTTCTCTAACTAAGATTATTCATATATTTAATTCAAATAAAATTCCTTTTTATATTTTTAAAAAACTATTTTAGTTGTGAAGCTTTGAATTCGTTATTCTAACTAGATTTATGGTCCACAATAAATATTACGTCTAAGTTCTATAACTAGATATATGTCCCACAATGAAATATCACTTCTAAGTTCTAACTAGATATTTGGACACAGTTAGTGTTTATTATATGCAATAATTAAACAAGATACAAATTAAAGATAATTAATATTTTCAGAGGAAGGGAGGAGAGAACATCTCAAAACAACTTTGAGAAGAAGAAGTATCAGTCATCTCGATGAAACTATATCGTCATCAATTGAACAGTTTAACAATTTTGCCGTTCACTGTATCAAGATAAGGGAAGTAGATAGAATTCTTCAAACATCCATAATAGTTGCAGGCTACGACCGTAAAACAACCGTCCCAAGCCACAATGAGTGTGTTGTCTCCCAAGGAACAGACCTCAACCCATTTTACCAAATTCTCGTCCATCTTATAAAGTTATAAACCGACGGTTCTCTCGTTATAATTTTCATTAGTTACGGTAAGTTTATGAACAATGCACAAATCTCCACAATATTCCACGAGCCTTTTGTCTTTGCAACTACAATAGTTAGAGTAGTCCATCGGAGTTGAAGGTGAATGTTGACCAATGCTAAGCTGTGTGTGATAAACTAAACCACCAAATTTCTCCTTTTAAGTCCACGGACTAGATATGTCCCCTGTGAAGTATAATGTCCAAGAAATCTTCGACTTGTTTTTTTTTTTTAATTTTTGTCCAACTTCTACTTCCTTCCCTAGTCTTACAGCACCAGATTTTATAATCTTGGTTGACTGCAAAAAACATATTGTCTAGGAGAGCAACTCTAAAAAATATATCTGATGGTAACTTCAATCTTGTCATACTTCGAGTTATAACATATCTTGTCGTACTTTAATTCATCGAATATATGAAACTTGTAAGATTGGCGAATCTCTGAAACCCCAACCTTCAAAAGGTCTAGGGTTTGGTGGGAAGGTGAAAAAGCACTTTGTTATACACTTTCTAAATCGTTAATGATTCTAGAACATTATGATATAGTTCATGATGCTATGGTTAGAATATCTGCACCAGTTGTCGTAATAAGATTTGTATGTACAAATTGTGCGGCCGGGCCACCATCTGCTGTCACAATTGTCCATTTGTCCGGCCATGTTACAAACCCGGTATTTCCAATGGTGTCATGGTGAGCATTGATTCTGTTAACAAAGGAAACAATCAATTTGTAAAGGATTTATAAATGCATTCATCAAATTATATATAGAGAATGCTCACCGAATGTAAAGTTTGATCTTCAATCATCTATTCAAGTTCATAATCATCTAAAAGATTTATCTAACACGTGGAAATCACTAGATTGCACAATGAGCTAGAGTGAAAACTGAAAACCATGCTAGAATGCAAAAACCTTGCATGCATAATGACATATTCAAATAAGTCGTTAAAAATGAATCACATAAAACTAGAGTAAATGAGTCTGCATATACTATATGGTTTAAGAATACTACGGATTGTTACATGCAAAACTTATTAAGCGCCCAAAATTATATATGTTATTCCCTGAATCTCATCATCAAAGATCTCCGACTTTGCTTCTGAGTCTTTTCAATTAATAATCTAACATAATGTTTTTGACCAAAAAAAAAAAATTGACTATTCAAGAATAAGAATATATTTTTTTAATAAAGAATAGAGATATCATTATTAGATCATGATGCGTAAACAAAAGTCTATATTAATTATTTTCACTAATCAATACAATAAAAGTAGAAGTGTTTCTCTCCAGAGCAAGACACCTCAGCTTTTATATTGAAGTAGAGAGTGACACATCAGTTAAAATGAATACCAATAAAATTATAACAAATAATACAACTAAGCTTTTTCTTGACTAGGTGGACAAATGTTCACGATTTTTTTTTCTTCCTTAAATCATTAAAAGACAAGCATTATTTGACGGTTCGTGTCTTCGTGAACTGCATGCACTTTTGGCCCATCTGCATACACATCAAGCGACACTTGGTTTATGGCCCATCTGAGTTTGTTCACCGGTTGTATATTTACATTTGAAATCAACTTTTTGTCAACTTATATATGAAAATAAGCCTTTCTAAAAAAATTATATATGAAAATAATTGTATAATAGTTTTGCCTATATCATTATATTTAGACAAATGCGTACATATACATCAAAATTATACTAATGTGTTGTCAGAGACGGGTAAATTTATGTATCAATACAATAAAACTATAATTAGGCATCAATCCACACAGTGCGAAATAAATCGATTTAAATTAAAAATTAAGAATAATATTATTATTTAAAATTTAAAATTCCTTTGTGTAAAACAAAATCTGTAAGTAAAGTTTATTTTTCGTGTATTCAAGATTGCGTTTATTTTGTGTAAAAATATGTTCCATCCGTGAAATATTTAAACGTGAAAAAACTACAATATGGTGGAGAAAGTTTTGATGTTTTTTTTTTGTATTTCAAAAATCAAATTCACATATTTTATGTTTCACATTGTTATCTACAATCACCATGTCATTAAATAGATAAAGCAATATTTTCAGACTAATTGATTTAATTTAAACTAATCTTAAGTCTAAAAATGAAATGAGAAAACTATATAAAAAGTGGTAAATAATCAAAAAGTGTAGTTATGGTAAAAAACTATAGGGAAAAATGATTGTCTAGGGTTTTCAAAATATCATGTTAAGATTGTTGAGTCACATATATTTAAATAGCCATTATAATTTTTAATTAGGAGACAAAGTTTTTATTTTTCAAAAGTTTAAATTGGTGAATAGATTTAAATTTTTTTGTGAAATGTTATTTATTTTAAAGATTATATTGTGGTAATTGATTTTTAATATATTTGAATAGTTATCAAATTGTTTTAAACCGGAGAATAAGCTTTGCGTTTCAACTCTCTGGTTCTCTTAGAAGAATTTGCTATGTAACCTGGCCATATATTGGTTGTTTATGTCAATATTGTTTGTCAATGTGATAATCATAGGTGGTATGTTTTTTCAGATACACATTGGTTTCAAATCAACATGTGAGATAGTGCCTAGCTACAAGGCTACAACAAAGAACTACAACTCAATTTTACAACATTGAATTATATTTATCGTTCTGATATACATGAGGAAAGCAGATCCACTGCGAGGATAATCCTCCTTATATTTAAAGTCATGAAACAGAGATTCCAAAAGAAAAGTTGGTATGGAGGAGATCTGAGTATGTGTAATCCAAGTTACTCTCTTAATATACTTTTATGAATGTGTAGGTATATAGGTAATGTGTATAGAACATAATTTGACTTAAATAAATATATTAATTGACATCAAAAGTAATATTAATTGGACTGCACATCAATATTGAAGTATACTAAAATTATCTAAAATAAATAAAAAACATTGTGTTCGATTGTAAAAAAGAAATGATCTCCATCATTATACGTACTCTCTTTTATATTTCCATCATCATTAATATCATATTTTACAAATGTTTTGTATGATGATTAGTATCACATTAGTTTTAAAGCAAAAAATAGCCTAAAGTTATGTACCCAAGCATCATGAATTCTATGTGTTCAAGAGGGTATGTAAATGAGAAACAAATCAAAGAACTAAGGGATTTAAATCCTTAAACTTATTTTTAAGGTATTAAAATTATAAATATATTCACAAATTAAATTTATGAAATCAAAAACTCAAGTATCTTACGATGATGTAAATTGTAATAACAAAAAATAAACAAAATTACTATTAAAATTATCAAGAACTTATGAAACTTATTTCCAACAACATATATTATATTATGAAATCGGAAAAAAAAAACAAAACACAAAAAATATAACAAAAACAAAATAAAAAAATAATCCCGCGGCGTAGCGCGGGTACTATCCTAGTTAGTATAATTTCTTATAACTCCACTGGGCTCCAACGCCTTAGCTTCCGACGCAGGTTTCACATCCTTAGACGGCGTAACTGGCGTTCCGGTAAGCTCCTCAGGCAAATCATTAGCCAGCCCTTTAAGGTAAAAAGTGTAGAACAGTTTCGTCGGGTACACAAGTTGTTGAAGTTTAACTTGTCCGTACGCACCTTCAAAGATTCCAGAGCCACCAGTAATGGCCAAGAACGAGTCTTCGTAAGTCAAGTACGGTCCTTGTACGGCTAAGTGGCCATAGTCTCCGAAGTAGAAGCTGTACGTAGCTTCGAATCTGTCACCGTTCTTCTCGGGAACGTGTTCGATCACGACGCAGAGACCGGCGGTGATTCCCACGCGCTTCTTGAGATCGCCGGTGTAGAGTTTGTTTGTGAATGGAACAAGATCGCCGAGACCGAACATTAAGCTGAAGGCGTTTTTTAGAATTTTGGGGCTGTGTCTATCTAATTCGTTGAGTTCGTACACGCTTAGTTCTTGAACTTTACCTGGAAAAAAAAAACAAAACTCATGTTTAGAACTAGATACTTGATTTAATTTTGAGGTATGGTGTCATCATGTGCTTACGTGATCAAGTTTGCAAAGTATTAAATTCGATAATTTTGGTTTTTAGCTAAAACATAATATTTTGAACACCATTTAATTATGGCAAAAAAAAGGGGGTTCAATGAACTTACTTGGTCTGGAGTTTTCTATATTCCCGTTTTGGGATAGAGCTCGACAAGGAGTGAGGTTCTTCTTGAGAGTGAAACTTGATCGTGAGGAGAAATCTGGACCGTTAGATAAGATACCAAGATTCTGAAAGGATTTAGAGAAACCAAGAAGAGAGCTTCGATGAAAACAGGAGTGGTTGTTAAGATTTGTCATTGTCATAGACACAGATTGGAGAGACATGGCAGATGAAGCCATTGATAAGAATATAAAAGAAAAAGACTCAACGAAGAAACTTTGACTTGATTGGTGAGATGAATGAGTTGAGTTGAGTTGCATGGAATGTCTCTTTATATGTACATATTTATAGATAATACACTGGGGTGATAAATGATTGATGATATGATGAAATATAGCACGTGCCTAAATTTCCAAAAGATGCTATGAGTGAATTTGGATTTGAATTCCGTGGTCGGAACGTCGTCTTGGATTTAAGTTGAATACTTTTGGCCGGCCCGCAGACTAAAAGAGTGAAAAACGTGGGACATATATAACCAATAATATCTAAGATATTTATTTTCATAAAAAATGAATAAAATATTGATTATGTTAGTGAAAATTTTATAGAGCTCATAAACATTTACTTCAGCCATTCACATTAATTCGAAAATAAAAATTAATACATCAAAAATATAACGATGTATGAATTCAAATCCACCTCAACAATTAGATAACTAATGAGTGATGAAGTAATTTGTGCACTATGCTTTAATGGATATAATTAAATATGTTATTTACATTTTTCAAAATTAATTAATCTTGATATAAATTAATTCTGAGTTCGTAAGTCGTAACTATTTTAGATGAAAATCTTAGTCTAATTTTATTGATGGATTGTTGATGGGTACTAGCAACGAGCCTCGAATGGTTTTCCGCAACAACATCATGCAACAATTCAAACCGATATTGGCAGTATATAGCCAACTGACGTAGTAGTGGACTAGTTGTCATTTTCACCACAGATATGGAAGATGCTCCACACCGGCATCAAGATAAGAATTTATTGTCCCGGTGAAAAGAAAAAAAAAAAAATTTGGCTCCACAGTATAGAAACCAAATAATGGAAACTACAATAATGGAAATCAAACTATTTGAAGTAAATTTTAGATGATAAGTTTGTCAATATAAGTAACATTCTAGAGGATTAGTTTGAATGTTCATGAAACTTGGTTTTGCTCATTACCAAAAAGACATATCTAATACGTGGAAATCACTAGATTGCACAATGCGCTAGAGAGAAAACCATGCTAGAATGCAAAAACCTTGCATGCATAATGACATATTCAAATAAGTCGTTAAAAATGAATCACATAAAACTAGAGTAAATGAGTCTGCCTATATATGGTTTTAAGTATACGTACTACGGATTGTTACATGCAACTTATTAAGCGCCCAAAATTATATATGTTATTCCCTGAATCTCATCATCAAAGATCTTCGACTTCGCTTCTGAGTCTTTTCAATTAATAATCAACATAATGTTTTTGACCGAGAAAAAAGATAAAATTGACTATACAAAAATAAGAATTGTTTTTTTTTAATATAAAGAATATAGAAAAGTTATATTAATTGTTTCATCATTATACATAAACATGATGAGTAAACAAAAGTCTATATTAATTATTTCATCATTATACATAAACATGATGAGTAAACAAAAGTCTATACTAATTATTTTCACTAATTAGTATAATTGCTTATAACTCCGCTGGGCTCCAACGCCTTAGCTTCCACCGCCGGCTTCACATCCTTAGACGGAGGAACTGGCGTTCCGGTAAGCTCCTCAGGCAAATCATTAGCCAACCCTTTAAGGTAAAAAGTGTAGAACAGTTTCGTCGGGTACACAAGCTGCTGAAGCTTAACCTGTCCGTACGCACCTTCAAAGATTCCAGAGCCACCAGTGATGGCCAAGAACGAGTCCTCGTAAGTCAAGTACGGTCCTTGTACAGCTAAGTGGCCATAGTCTCCGAAGTAGAAGCTGTACGTAGCTTCGAATCTGTCACCGTTCTTCTCGGGGACGTGTTCGATCACGACGCAGAGACCGGCGGTGATTCCCACACGCTTCTTAAGATCGCCGGTGTAGAGTTTGTTTGTGAATGGGACAAGATCGCCTAGACCGAACATTAAGCTGAAGGCGTTTTTGAGAATTTTAGGGCTGTGTCTATCTAGTTCGTTGAGCTCGTACACGCTTAGTTCTTGAACTTTACCTGAAATTATCACAAGGAGGATGAATTTAATATGTGAGTTGGGTACTTAAGTAATTAATGAGAGCTGAGATCATGTTTAGATAACTTACTTGGTCTAGAGTCTTGGGAGAGAGCTCGGGTAGGTGTGAGGTTCTTCTTCTTGGGAGTGTAGCTTGATAGAGAGGAGAAATTGAGACCGTTGGATGAGATTCCAAGATTCTGGGAGGATTTAGAGAAACCAACAAGAGAGCTTAGATGAGATTGGTTATTGTAGGGCAGATTGTTGAGAGTTGTTATAGAGATAGATTGGAGAGACATAACAGAGGAAGCCATTGGATCAAAGAAGACAGTTTAACACTTCGGTTATTTCTTTGAAGACTGTTATGAAATAAATTGTACTTTGGTCGATGAGATGAGTGATTTTAGTTCTACTAAATGTCTGTTTATTTATAGATAAAGACATTGGATTGATTATTGGAAAAAAACGTGCGTAAATTCCCAAATTTAAGTTTATTTTAAGTTAGCTGGTCGGCAAGTGGTTTAATCCATGGTCCAAGTTTTTGGGTCTTAGCTAGCGTGGGTCTAAGTTGAGTACACTTCTTGGCCGGTTCCAAAACGTGTGGCTTGTGAAGCTTTGAATTCGTTATTCTAACTAGATTTTTGGTCCACAATAAATATTACGTGTTCTATAACTAGATATTTGTCCCACAATAAAATATTATTTCTAAGTTCTAACACAATTAATCTTTATTATAAGCAACTAGAATTTAACATGTGATACACCACGGAATAAATTTTTACTTTTACATATAATTATTTATCGTATAGATTTAACATGTTTAACAAACTAGATTATTTAGTATTAGAATTATACATTTATAGTTAGAGTTTTTTTTTTTTAAAAGGGTATTCAATTTATAAAAATATAATGACCAATGGGCTATTTCCGGAATAGGCCCATACAGAAATCCTAAAGGGTCCAACTCATTTATATCTAACCAAAAACTAAACCGATGGAAACAAAATCGGTTGGGTTCACAAACCGAACTAAACCGGGGACCGTGAAACCCTAATCTGCAAACAAAAAACTCGTTTGCAGCCGCCGCCCATACTTGTGGATACTCAGCCGGAACAGGACCTCCGGTGAGCCTGGACGACGGTAACCGAACAGAAATGGTGATCCAAGATCTGTTGCCATCCTGCCACCGTAGAGCCATTTTGGGAAAGAGGAAGAGATCTGATCTGCTCTTTGTCGAGGAGGTTTTCACGCTCAATCGTGAGAGAGAGAGGCAGCAGGGAGTAGATAAGCGAACCTTTGATGGTGGCTTAGCTTCGCCGGATCGGAGACTACCTCTCCTATCATAACCGATCCCGTGAAGCCTCCAGAATCTCCAGTCTTCCGATCTATCTACCTTCTTCTCTCATTCCTCGCCGTGAATCTCCCTCTTCCGCTCCGCGTAGCAACACCTCCGGTAGAGCTCTTACCATCGGCGTCTCGCAGATTCTTCTCCTCTCCACTGCTCCCTTGAATTCGTCCATCAGTTTCGCCGGTAACATGCAAAGAGTCGCGAATGAAGAACCATGGGCCGAGGGGTCCTCACCGTCACCGGAATTGACGGAGGACCCGATGTCGGAGCACGAGCTTGTGGTCAGAAGAAGAAGAAACTTTGGGAGAGAAAAAATCGCCGCTCGTGAGGTTCCTAGTTAGAGTTTTTAAAGGAGATTAACAATTCCATTTCACTTACTTTACACCGAATGAATATTAATACTAACCCTCTCACTCCGCTAGCTATTATATTTTTTTATTAAGATAAATTATTATGTCATATTTACATATATATTATACACTTTTATAAATTAAAAGTTTCTAATTACATCCTAATAAAATATATCTTTTCATATCTGTAAAATTAGAATATTTATGTATTATGTTTATAAATATTAAATATAAAATTTAGAAGTAATTATTTTCTTTAAATCCATATCTTAATTACTAATTAACTAGGGTAGTACCCGCGCGCATGCGCGGTAATTAGATATTGAAAAAACAGTTTTAACACTTTAGGATATAGTGTTTATTTAAGATATTTTAAATATTTGATAATTGAATTTCTTAACATTAAATGATTTTCATCTTAAGATATAGTGTTTTATCTTTACCAAATAAAAAAATGTTTATAATGTTTTATTGGATTGTCAAGAATTTGTATTGGAGACCATATACTTCAATTTGCATATATAAATTAGTGAACCTTTTTCAGTTTCCTTATATTAATAAAAGTGTTATCATAAAATATGAGTAAATTTTGTATTTAATACGTCAAAGTGTGCGGGTAAATAGTTATAAATAGTTATATCGCATGTCATTTTAAATATGTATTTTTGAGTATATACAATAACTTGTATTTAATTTATTCATATAGTAGCTATTATATAAATATTTTTAAAAATATTATGAAAGAATTATACTCAATATAAATTATTAGTCTTTAAAAGAAAGAAACTGTAGTAAAAGTGTCAAAACCCATTAACAAATTGTAAAATCTTAATATTCAATTGCTCCTTCAATATTTTTATAAGTCTAAGCAACTTCCCATAAGATTAAGATTATAATATGTTATCTCGGTTATAAAATGAAAATAAAGATAACCCATATTTAGATTTCAAGTAGTGGTTACTACAAACAATCAGAATTATAGTAAACGTTCAAATACACATTAAAGATCTTAAAGCCTCCACTCCTTCTATTTGAGTCCCTGAACTCTCACTTTTATGCTCCATCACATAGTTTATTTGAAAACTTCCAGCAAATTCAGAACTATAATTATAGAAAGTGTATTTAAAATTTTTAACTCTAACATCATACACAACTTGATTTTAATATTCATAACAACTTACAAAGCCTTGTGATGTTCAAGTCCTTGAAACTCTGGTTTTCTAAAGATCTTGGAGGGGGCTAAGGTGTTTACAATACATGATGCACTTAGAGACATTTACAATTTAAAGTCAATTTTGAGATTACCATTTGTTGATTCTCTTAGACGTATGGTACGTACCTTCAAATTCTCCAACCTTCCAAAAATGCAATACACAAAACACATGTTCAAATTTATATGTGAGATAGCACATGTTTGATTCCCAAGAAGACATGAATCGAGAAGCATAGTTGTTTATGACAAGATATTTTATAGATTCATTCCTATAGATTTAGCAAGTTAATAGAATTTCTACCATAAACAAACTTAATGTAATTATCCTTAAAGTTAGAATAAATGTGTTTTACCTGCCATTTAATAGCGTGAAGAAAACTTCAATACAATCATTGGCACTCTCATGTCTTATCATAACTGTTTAAAATATGTAAATCTTTAATAGTTATCGTTTTTATTTTAATAAATAATTAAAAGGTGATGATTCCCATATTTATCTTTTTCAAATTTTTTTATATCTATAGTTATAAAGATAACAATCCATTTAAGTAAATATATATAACAATTATATATATTCCTGAGATATGTTAATTTGTTTTTTCAAACAATAGTTATTTCTATCTTTATCATTTCAAGTTTTATCTTTTGCGATTATGATTTTTACAAATAAAGGTATATAATAAAACTTGCTTACATCTTTATATCGTTTTAAATTTATGAAAATTACATAATTTTAAAGATATATATTATTTTCTGTCATTCATTTATGTTAAATATTTTTAATATATTGTTAAATATATTAAAACTTTAATAGAACATATATAAATAAATAGTTTCAAAAATAAAATAGTTTGACATCTTTAAAATATTTACCACAAATACAATCTTTATTAAATGTTTCACGATTTTTATTATACAAAATCATACAACAATAAGTTTAATATTTAAAAAGATTAAAGATCAATATATTAATAATTAAACTATTGATACATTTAAACAAATAACATTAAAATAAAGAAATAAATGTTATAGAAATATTGTAGGGTGAAACAAGTTGTCTTCTTTTTGATCTTGGGTTCCATATCATCTCTTTGTGACACCAAAGAGATGGAACTGGAATTTCAGCATATGTGATTTTTTTGGCTTGGGAAGTTTGTGTATTTAATACAATCCAATCCAAGAATTTAGATATTGTAGTTGTTGAAGGAATTATAATATCATTCATAGGACCATCTTCATTGTAGTCTTCTTTAGATATAATCTATATGATAATTTAAAAAAAAAAATTAAAACACGGAATTATTCTCAAATAATTATATAACATGATTATTAAAATAATTTTCATGAAATTACAGCTATAGAAAAATACATACCCGAAAATATGCATGACTATAATTGATCATATTTTTCTTACAAATATGGCTATAAAGGTAAAAAAACAAATTATAACAATTCAAGACCATTCAAGAAAAAAAATAAAAAAATCAATATAAGAATTCAGGTTATAAAAAATAATACCTGATATTAATTAGAATCAAATTTGTTGATCGATTCCTTTGGTCCATGAACTGTAATTCTCATAAGATTATAATATAATTATCAAAATTTTAATCAAAACAAAAAAAAATCATAATAATATACCTCTTTTGAAAGGTGGACTGTAGAACTTGTTGTCCAATGTTGGTGATTGTAGAACGTTATCTCACTTAGGCAAGGACGTAGGAAGTTTTCTAGCGTTGCGTTAGAGGTCTCTGTAAAACATGTGTTGCGGTTTGTATTTGTCTTCTCTTAATAATAATAAAAAAAAGAGAAAATATTGAGTGAGAAGTGTGAAGAGCCTTACCCTTGGTTCATTGTTGGCTTCACACTGTTGTCTGCTACTTCTAGTATCTTTGTCTACATCAGCGTCAGGCTTGTCATGCTTATAAAATGCTTCTAAGGCTCTTCTCACAAATGGGCAGACTATGTTCACTTCCATTGCCGATACATTAGAGATCTACATTCTCAAATTACGAATACTCTTATTATTGGAATCACTTTAGAGAGAGGTAATGAGTTATAAAGGTAACGGCAAGACGAAGCAATAAAAAAAGACAATTACCTTTACTGCAGATGTACCTTGAAATGATCCTAAGTTAGTCTCAAGTTTGTGAAGCCGCGCATCTCTGATGTCCTCAACCAGGGATCTCACCTATACAAATATCATCAACAGCTGTAAACGCTTCATAGATTCAAAACACATGGTTAAACAGAAGATAAAACCCAGCAGATGTACGAAATTACAATATAATTGTCTGGAATATCGTCATGTGCACTGCCAAGAGTGAGATTTTAAAAATAATCATCAGCAACTCCAGATGTTATAAATACAAGGGGGTATTGGTCAAAAAGTAGTCTGGTAATTTCCACGTAACTAATGGTAATGCCTGAAAAGTCGACTGAGACTCCCGTTCTGCTTCCAAGATCTGAGTCAAATTGTCTAGTTCACAATCAAAGAAGCAACAACAATAGTCAATAGTTAACACTTAACCATCTACTTTCCCTTTTTAACATTGAAATTTTTATCTGCTAAATGTGCGCATTTTGTGTCTTACCAAGAGACATCCTATAGAGGGAAGCTGAATTATATTATGGTAACAATATTACAGAGTATATATACAGCTATGTAGTAGGGTTTTAGCTCATTACTAATTACATTCATACCCTCATTATATACATATTCTAACACCCCCCTCAAGATGGAGGGAGAGCTCTCACTCCAATCTTGTAAGTCAAGTTTTCAAAATGTGGTCTCGGTAACGGCTTGGTCAGTGCATCGGCGAGCTGATCCTTGGTGGAGATGTGCGAGACACGTAACACACCTGATTGGATGAACTCACGTACAAAATGATAGTCGAGAGCCACATGCTTCATCTTTGAGTGGAACACTGGATTAGCGCAGAGGCATGTTGCACCCACATTGTCACAGTAGAGAACCGGAGCAACCGGGAGCGACACACCCAGTTCAGTTAACAAGGAGCAAATCCACCGTAGTTTAGAGGCGGCGTTAGTAACAGCCCGATATTCGGCTTCGGTAGACGATCGTGATATGGTGCGTTGTTTCTTGGATGACCAGGAAATGGGACTACCGCCAAAGTAAATGATGTATGCATTGGTTGAGGTATAAGTGTTCCTGTCACATCCCCAGTAAGCATCGAAAAAGCATGTATCGTTAACAGAGCATCAGCTTTGAGGAAAATGCCATGGGATCTTGTACCAGCGAGATATTGCAATATATGCTTAGCTGCCTGCCAATGCTTGTCTGTGGGCTTATGCATGAACTGAGATAACTTGTTGACAGCAAACGCGATATCCAGTCATGTAAAAGAGAGATACTGGAGACTGTCGATGACCGCACGGTAGTCTTTGGAATCGAATAGTGGTGTGCCGGATTCAAGCGTGAGCTTTGGAGAGGTGACCATGGGAGTGAAAACAGGCTTCGCATGGAGCATGTTGGTTTTGTGCAGAAGATTCGTGACGTACTTTCGTTGCATCAAGTGTAGACCTTGCGAGGAATGGGTGGCTTCAATTCCTAAGAAGTATTGGAGAGGACCAAGGTCTTTCAGCGAGAATCGAGCGGCAAGTGCAACGTTGAACGCTTTCACCAGTGCAGGAGCTCCGGCAATGATGATATCATCCACATAGACCAAGATATATATAAAGTCACATCCGCGATGGTAAATGAATAGAGGTATCTGCAAGAGAATTTTTTAAAGCAGCTTGTAAAACAAAGGTTTTTAGTTCTTGGTACCATGCGCGCGGTGCTTGTTTGAGACCGTATAATGCCTTGTTTAGATGACACACATTGTGAGGATGGTCTTTGTCGACAAACCCCAGAGGTTGCGTTACATACACCTCATCAGTTAGAGTGCCCTGCAAGAAGGCGTTGTTGATATCAACCTAATGAATATGCCAATTTTTCTTCACCGCAACTTCAAGCAGCATCCGCACTGTTGTTGATTTAATCACCGGACTAAAATTTTCAGAGTAACCCAACCCGTATTGTTGATTGAAACCCCTCACAACCAGTCATGCCTTATATCTGTCAAACGAACCATCAACATGATATTTAATCGTAAAAATCCACTTACATGAGATTGCATTCTGATGTGGTGCTGGGGGAACAGAATCCCTTGTTCGATGTTGTAACTGAGCATTATACTCGTCACACATTGCCTTTCTTCAACGCGGATCCTTAAGTGCCTCAGCCACCGTCATAGGTATTTTATGTGAAGGTGAGACTATGTTGGTGGTAAGGTTAAACTTTTGTTTGGGTTTCACAATATGATTTTTCGACCGAGTTTGTATCGTATGGGTGTTTATGGTTGAGGCTGTGGTTGAGGGACAGGGTTTTGGTGTAGGGGAGCCAGACTAGGATTTGGTGGTGTAGACGAGGGAGATGGATGGTGAGGGTGTAATAGAAGAAGGTGATAAGATTGGTGTGGATCGTGGTTGTTGACTCGGTTTAATGGGCTCGAAGTAGTGTTTGGGTTTAAGGAGATTGAACTTGGAGGTGGAGTTAGGTGTGGCGATGACTGTCGTAAAACAGAGGAAGGTGATGACGGTGACCGAGCACTATTATCTGGTGACCCCAGTGTAGGAGACGACGGTGTGTTGTCAGATGAAGACTGTGGTACTGGCGGTGGTGATGGGAAAAGGACCGGTGACGGGGGCTGATGCGAATGAGCTATAGGTGGCGGCAGAACTGGAATGACCACATTTGGCGAGGGCATCACAAAATCAGACTTGTTGTGAACCGGTAAAGAAGGAGTAACCAGAAATGGGAACTGATGTTCATCAAATTGAACATGACACGAGGTGTACATCCTCCGGTTAGCAACATCAAAACAGAGATATGCACTTTGGGTAAGAGAATATCCCAAGAACACACATGGTTTTGATCGATCATCAAGCTTGTTGGAAGTGTAGGGGCGAAACCATGGGATGCATAGACATCCAAACACAAGGAGCTTCAAGTAGTTGGGCTTCTGGTCAAAGAGTTTAACATACGGTGAAACTCCATGAAGTACGTCCGAAGGCATGCGATTGATCAAGTAGACCGCAGTAGCAAAAGCGTATGGCCAATAAGACTTCGGAACAGCTGCATGACTGAGTAAGGCAAGACCGGTTTCAACAATGTGGCGGTGATTGCGTTCGGAGATGCCATTGTGTTCTGGAGTATGTGGCGGAGTTGTGAGATGTGTGATGCCTTGTTCAGCAAGAAATGAGCGCAGTGCAACGTACTCTCCGCCATTGTCGGTATACAATGTGGTGATATGACATTGAAACCTCTTCTCAACCAAAGCTTTGAAAGCCACAAACACTTCTTTCACTTGAGATTTCTGTTTTAACGGATAAAGCCAAGTATATCTTGTAAAATGATCAACCAAAACAAGATAATATTTGAAATTTTTGGTGGAAAGAAGAGAAGATGTCCAAACATCTGAATAAATATACTCAAGAGGGCGAGTAGATATAATTGTGTTTGTGTGGTGATATATCATGGTTTTTAGGTGTTTTAAGCCATGATATAAGTCTTAATTATAGAGTTTTTTTGGTATTTTTAGAGTCTTTTGAGTATTTATAGGATTTAACATGGATGGGAGCTTAATGGAGCTAAATATGAAGATTTGGAGCTTAATCAAGCATTGAGGCAGTTGGGAGACGTGTTGAGAAGGATGCATCGATCGACACAACATCAGCATCGATCGATGCAGAGTCCACAAGCCAAATTGGAAGTTTTCCCACAAGTTTTGAAGATTTACAAATCTGCCCCAAAGTCTTCCATATTTGCATCATTGGTCCCTGGCCGTTTTTAGAATATAAATAGGATTTTTATGGTCATTGTTTTGACCTAAGCTTTATTTTTCCCTGCAACTTTTGAGAGCAAAACCCTGTGAGAGATTTTAGAGAGTTTTTGGAGAGAAGAATCAAGACTCCTTCAGAGAAGATTCAAAACTCCTTTTCTTCTCCCTTTAATCTCTTAATGCAATCTATTTTATTCATGATTTGTGTTCTTGCAATTATGTCTGAGTAGATCTGCTAGTTAGGTTTAGGGTTTCTCATTAGGGATTTCATGGATTGTTAGATCTGTTAATTTAGGATTCATTATCTTTCTTGTTCTTCACCATAGGTTGTTCTTAATGCTAGATCTTTGATTAGTCATCTGGATTTAGATCTTAGGATTATTGATTGATATGAGAATATAATTGATTTTCCTGATAAAACCTTTGGTGAGCAAAATTACTTTTTGCAAAGAGATTTTATTTAGTAATTTTGTAAACTTATCTAACCTGATTTTAAAGCTGATTTATTAGAATTTTGCAAAGAGATTTGGATTTTCTGGTTTTAAATTTAGATAATATTTTCAGTGAGAACTGATTTATTTTATAATTGTGTTTAGAGTTCAAGAACGGTGCTTAATTGTTGAATCCTGCTTGTTTAATTAATTGATCTGATTTTCCATGATTTCCTGAGAATTTCCCTAGGCCTAGCATTTATTCCATCTGAATTTACATCTCTTTTATTTCTGTTTTATTTTGCAATTTAATTTAAATATTTCTGTTTAGCATAATTAAAAGATTATTAAATCTATTGTGTGAACTAGAGTCTCTGTGGATTCGATCCCTAAATAATACAATTGACCTCTTAATTTGAGAGAGTAGCTCTAGGGTAAATTTGAGCATATCAAATTTTGGCGCCGTTGCCGGGGACTCTTTTGATTCACCATTAGATCAAAGTCTTTGATTTTGTCTAAATTTTTCTTTTTCTGTTTTACTCACACGCTTTTGTTTCTTTTCTCTTGTGTGTTTCAGGTACATGCCTAAGCCTAGCACCAGGAAAAATCCTACTGGTCCGGTTATTAAGCTTACAAACCAAGAGTTAGGACAACTAGAGCGTGACAACACAAAAGCAGCCAAATCAGCAAAGATGGCCAACATAATCATATTGAGACCTGATGAGGCTGGGGTTTTGAAGGATCAAGAGGGTAATGTGCGCAACGAGCAAGGCCAGAAACTTGATGCTGAAGGACGGGTTATTCAGGAAGAACTCGTCGTGGCCGATGGGAATGCAGATGGCGTCGATCGATGCAACCAGGAAGGCATCGATCGACACAATGCTGGTGTCGATCGATGCAATGCCAGAGCCGATACGGAGAATGTTCAGAGGCGACGGGACAACAATGGAGAACTTGTCAAGACTCTTGTGGACTTCAACAGACCAGACTTATTCTATGAGAACCGTTCCGCAATTGTCCCTCCTCCATTCCCAAGGAATGACTTTGAGCTGAAGCCTGCCTACTTCGCTCTTGTTGGACAAAGGCCATTCCAGAACCTTCCAAATGAGAAGCCTCTAGACCACATTGAACACTTTAAGGACATAGTCACAAGCATCAAGGCTAATGGAGTCACAGAAGACTACCTCTACTGCAAGCTTTTCCCTTACTCTCTTGCTGGGGAAGCTTCTCATTGGCTAAGGCAGCTGAAGCCAGGATCTCTGACAACCTGGCATGACATCAAGGTGGCGTTTTTGAATTACTTCTATGATGATGCGAAGTCTGATGAGTTGAGGATCAAGCTCTCCACTTTAGACAAGGACCTGCTGAATCTTACAAAGCTGCTTGGGTAAGATTCAAAGCATACCAGAGGTGCAGTTGATCAATATCTTCTTTAGCGGGATTGACTGGAGGTATCAGATGGCTTTGGATGCTGCTAGTGATGGGAACTTCAAGACAAGGTACCCAGATGAAGCTGAACAGTTGATTGAAAGGGTAGCATCAAGCAATAGTGCCAAGAATGCAGACTTAGAGCGGAAAAGAGCACATGAAGGCAATGGTTCAAATAAGTTTGCTGCGGTGAATGCTAAGTTGGATACAGTGCACAATCTTCTTGTGGGAAAGAAGTCTGTCCATTTTGCTGAAGATGTTGAGATTTTTGAGCCACAGCCAGAGAATGCATAAGCAGATGTCAACTATGTGTATGGAGCTGGGTATCAAAATCAGAGATTTGGTCAGAAGAATTCCTTCTCAGGAAATCCAAACAGCAATTTCACAAGGAACTATGAATCTTCTTCTTACCAACCCCTCCCTCTACCCAATTCAGAGAGCAAGATGGAATCAATGGTTGAGCAGATTCTTCACGGTCAACAGAAGTTAACAGTGGACTTCAATGGGAAGATTGATTCTGTTTACACTGAGCTGACTGGGAAATTTGAAGCACTAAACACTCATGTCAAGAAGCTAGAGAATCAAGTTATTCAGACTGCTGGGTCTGTTAAAAGACAAGAGGAACTTCTTTCTAGAAGAACTGAGAATCCCAAGCATGCTTGTAATGCGATTTTGGTGAAGGAAGGAGACGATGATACGTCACTTGATTCAACATCGACCGATGCAGCTGCTAAGCATCGATCGACGCAACCTTCAGTGGTCGTAGAAGGGTTGACTTTGCAAGACAGCATCGACCGATGTAACTCTAGCATCGACCGATGCAACGTCGAGACCGGGAAGGAAGTTACGAAAACTCCGATTCCAGTTGCTGAAAGAGTGTACAAGCCTAAGGTTCCTTTTCCCAAGCCTAGGAGATCCAAGCAGGAGATTGAAGAAGCTAGATGCAAGGCTATGATGGATAAGGTGATGATAGAAATGCCTTTGATTGATGCTGTCAAGTTTTCTCCTGGGATTAAGCGGTATGTCAAGAGAATGGTCACCAATGGTTTGAGTCCGGAGGAAGGAGCACTGCTTACAAAGGATGTCAGCTCAATTCTGTTGAAGCAGCCTCCACAGAGGAAGAAGGATGTGGTTGTCTCTAAGGAAGTAAGTGCAGTGATTCAGAGTAGGATTGCAGAGAAGTTACCAGATCCTGGAAGTTTTGTGTTAGATTGCTCTATCTCCTCAGGAAGGTTTCGTCACTCACTTTGTGATCTTGGTTCTAGTATTAATCTGATGCCACATTCTGTTGCTGTGAAACTTGGGATGACAGATTTCAAGCCAACTAAGATCTCTCTTATCTTAGCTGATCGATCCAGAAGGATTCCTGAAGGTGTCTTAGAGGATATTCCAATCAGGATTGGAGATTGCATAATTCCCACTGACTTTGTGGTGCTGAAATATGACAAAGAGCCAAGTGATCCTCTCATCTTAGGACGCTCTTTCTTGGCTACAGCCGGTGCTATCATAGATGTGAAGAAGGGACACATAGCTCTGAATGTAGAAGATTTGGTTATGAACTTTGAGATGGACAAGCTGAGAAGGGTTCCCACTATTGATGGTCAGACATTTTCTGTGGAGGTTGTTTCTGATGACAATCTGATCATAGAGCTTCCTGAAGACATTACTGCTGGGTATGTCAAAGAGTTGGAGACTGTTGAGAAAGTGAGTAAGCAAGCTGCTAAGCTTGAAGATTGGAGTGGAGATCATCTAATCAGTACTAGAGATCATGATGAGGTTCTGATGCATGACAAGTCGCTGGTAGATGATGTTTTTGTGCTGGAAACACGGATTTCAGAGGAAAGCTGCAGAAACGTTGAAGAAACACGAGAAGATGGCCAAGCATCGATCGATGCAGCTGTTGCATCGATCGACACTCCTTCCAGAGACGGCTCAGACTTGTCCAAGATCGAAGATTCTCGTGTTGGATCCTTAACTGCAAGTCCTAGACAAGTTGTAAAGCTGAAAGCTCACCATTCCACAGTCCAGAACCCACAGGTAAGGCCAAGGTATGCATCTCCTTCTTCTAAACCTTCTCCATTCATCAATAAGAATTTGAAAGGTACCAAAACTGTTGTGCAGTTAACCAAGCCACGAGATTATCGTAGAGCGCTTGCTTCTTCTGTTGATGATTTTGCAGGACATAAAAGGAAGCCACCCGTACCTAAGTCCCGCCTTGGTCCTGTTCGTCATGTCCCTTGTAGACCTCATTCATCTGCTGCATACACACCACCTTGGATGAAGAGGACATCCTCTCAGAAGCATTCACTGCCCTGTTCTGATCCACCGGATGCCTGAGATCCGACACAGTCAAGCTAATGACTGAAAACAGCGCTTAGTGGGAGGCAACCCACTGGTAGGTTTTTCTTTTTCATTTTTCTTTTGATTTTCATTTATTTTTATTTATTCGCCAATCTCTTACTTGATAGCACTGGGGACAGTGTTGTTTAAGTCTGGGGGAGGCAGTTACTAACTACGTTTTTGTTTTTGAGAGTCAGTAAAAAAAAAATGGTTTTATTGAGTCAAAATTTTGTTGGGAACTATGATTTTTCTTTTTAGTGTATTGCCTTGGTTGATTAATGCTGCAGACTGAATTCACAAATCCGACTAATGAAAAATCCAATGGCTGACCAGTGAACCAGAAACATCCAAATTTCCAACAGAATCCATAAAAGCTTGAGGTAATTTCTGTACATTTCTTTTTACCTCATCAAGGAGATTGATGTTCATAGAGCTTGACTCCTTGTTCATACCTGACAAGTAAGACTTCAGAAAGAAAATGGTACTCCTCTCTCTTATTCATGTTAAGAAAAATCCTGAGAGCTTTGTTAAAAAAAAAAGGATAAAAGATGAGATGATTTTGATCAGTTTAGAGAGGTAGGTAAATTACCTGTGACCTCATTATTCTACTCTTAAGTCAAATGATCATACAAAGCTTGGAAGCGAGGGGTAGGTAAATTACCGATGACCTCATTATTCGCCTACAACTTTGAGAAAAAAAGAAAAAAAAATAATAAAACAAAGCAAAGCTCTAAGGAAGATTAAAAAGAATAAGTCTGGGGGAGAGAAAGAGTACCACATGTGTTTAAAAGATATGTCTTGCTTGTTATGGTATTGTACGGGAATGAGTCTAGAAGGTTCTTGATATTGATCAAATTGATGAGACTCACCGATGAAAGCTTAATGGAGGAAGTAGTGGAATTTGGTTTGAATTTGAGATGCTATGAAAGTCAACGGAGAAGTACATGATGGTTCGATTTGGATTTATCTGCTAAGCATGTGGATTAAGGTTTGGATGATCATGGCATTACTATTAAAAAGAAAATGAGTTCCTGTGTTTTCAAACCTCTTTCACAGATGAAGTTTATGTTTTGCTTGAGGGCAAGCAAAGGCTAAGTCTGGGGGAGTTGATATATCATGGTTTTTAGGTGTTTTTAGCCATGATATAAGTCTTAATTATAGAGTTTTTTTGGTATTTTTAGAGTCTTTTGAGTATTTATAGGATTTAACATGGATGGGAGCTTAATGGAGCTAAATATGAAGATTTGGAGCTTAATCAAGCATTGAGGCAGTTGGGAGACGTGTTGAGAAGGATGCATCGATCGACACAACATCAGCATCGATCGATGCAGAGTCCACAAGCCAAATTGGAAGTTTTCCCACAAGTTTTGAAGATTTACAAATCTGCCCCAAAGTCTTCCATATTTGCATCATTGGTCCCTGGCCGTTTTTAGAATATAAATAGGATTTTTATGGTCATTGTTTTGACCTAAGCTTTATTTTTCCCTGCAACTTTTGAGAGCAAAACCCTGTGAGAGATTTTAGAGAGTTTTTGGAGAGAAGAATCAAGACTCCTTCAGAGAAGATTCAAAACTCCTTTTCTTCTCCCTTTAATCTCTTAATGCAATCTATTTTATTCATGATTTGTGTTCTTGCAATTATGTCTGAGTAGATCTGCTAGTTAGGTTTAGGGTTTCTCATTAGGGATTTCATGGATTGTTAGATCTGTTAATTTAGGATTCATTATCTTTCTTTTTCTTCACCATAGGTTGTTCTTAATGCTAGATCTTTGATTAGTCATCTGGATTTAGATCTTAGGATTATTGATTGATATGAGAATATAATTGATTTTCCTGATAAAACCTTTGGTGAGCAAAATTACTTTTTGCAAAGAGATTTGATTTAGTAATTTTGTGAACTTATCTAACCTGATTTTAAAGCTGATTTATTACCTAGAATTTTGCAAAGAGATTTGGATTTTCTGGTTTTAAATTTAGATAATATTTTCAGTGAGAACTGATTTATTTTATAATTGTGTTTAGAGTTCAAGAACGGTGCTTAATTGTTGAATCCTGCTTGTTTAATTAATTGATCTGATTTTCCATGATTTCCTGAGAATTTCCCTAGGCCTAGCATTTATTCCATCTGAATTTACATCTCTTTTATTTCTGTTTTATTTTGCAATTTAATTTAAATATTTCTGTTTAGCATAATTAAAAGATTATTAAATCTATTGTGTGAACTAGAGTCTCTGTGGATTCGATCCCTAAGTACTACAATTGACCTCTTAATTTGAGAGAGTAGCTCTAGGGTAAATTTGAGCATATCAAATTTTGTGGAAAGGCAATTTATGCCTTTTATTGATGAAACAGTCTGAACAAGAAAACTGTTGTGGTGTTTTTGAAGAAAGAGGCAATGAAAACTGAGACACAATAGTCTTTAAAACTGGTAAAGAAGGGTGGCCAAGCCGGTAATGCCAAGAGGAGATATCGGTGCGTGGTTGCGGTGAAGTGGTTTAGGTCTTTTAGATCTTTTTCCGCTCTGATACCATATAGAGGAAAGCTGAATTATATTATGGTAACAATATTACAGAGTATATATACAGCTATGTAGTAGGGTTTTATCTCATTACTAATTACATTCATACGCTCATTATATACATATCCTAACACATCTATTCCGGAGGTCGGAAAGAGCATTTTCCTTTCCTCTTCAGTGACACTGCAAGCCACAGAGGCACCTTGGTCAGAATCTGAGGAATGAACCGACCGAAATCCCCCTATCATTATTAGTTCACATATTAATCACATGGCTAACAAAAAGGTTTTGATGGCAGTGGATTGTATAAAATCAAAAGAGATTATTACACTGATGAAATTGAGTTGCTCCATGTTCATATTGGGAACAATCTCCACAAGTTCGTCCTCTGCCATAAACTCAACCTAGTATAAATAGCTAACCAATTATACCATTGCAAACAGTACATGAAGGAACAGATACAAGCATAGAGGAGAATAAGAACCTCTTTGTGGAGAAAATAGCGAGATATGAGGATCAGTCTGGCCAGTCATGGTTGTATCTAAAAAAAATCTCAGCTTTTAGACCTAAATTGAAATAGAAACAACTATATAAGATTACTAACGTGTGAGATAATACACAGGAAGTACAGAGAAGGCAGAGAAACTCTGATAAAACAAAACAGAGACATAATGCAAAAACCATCTAAAATCTAAAGAGCATGTTAAAACAAAGCTAAAGAAGTTTCAAAATTTTCAAAGGGAGTCAATAGCTCGTCTCAGTAGCCCGAAACAAAAGGGTTGAAAATTATCCTTAGTAGGGACATTTAATCAAACAACCAATGTGTTACATTAGGCAAATCAACTTACTTCAAGATGATCAGGTATCTTATGTAACTCATCTTCCACTCGCTTCAACTCATTCTGAACCTCCTCCGCATCATCCATATTTTTCCCCCTCTTCTTAGCCAATTCTCGTTCAATGTACTTTACCCTAAAGAATCAAAACAACCCTTAAAACACTTGCAAAGGCAGCTCACTATAGAAAATTAGGTTAAATTTTTAAATGGAGAGAGATTTGCTTACATGTTAGGATCTTCAATCAAAACAACAGTCTCTTGAGCAAAAGTATCTTGCATGCTATATTGGTATGCTCCTCTTTCTCTGATTCAGCTTCGGCTTTCTCCACTGGTATCACTTTTCATATGCTATATTGCGCTGCCGTTAAAGATAGAGCTGGGATCCCTAAATATCTCTCTTTGCTTCTGCACAAACTTCACCTCCTCCAACGCCAATCTGTAGATGAACCAAAGATCAAACATTTTTAACAACCCATCAAACTAATTGAAGAAACTCAAACGATACAAAGCCGAGAAAAAATTAGAACCCTAAAAGTGGTGATTTTTCAGTAATAAAGAATTATTAAAATTTATAAAACTATTCCGAGTTTTTTTCTTTTTCTTTGTGAGTTATGGTGAAACTAAACATAGCATTGTATTTATAGATGTAAAGGACCTCTCTTTTTAGGGTTTCTAGGTTTTTAGGATTTCCAGTAAGGAGGTGTATTGTCATCGGGTTTTTTTCCTAACTCATTAATTTTATATTAACGTCAATCTTTAAACAATATAATCTAAGCCCATTAATTACCAAAAAATTCGTTTAATGCATGATATATTATGTCATGTATTCTCCAATTAAACGTCAAAGAGATTTTTTCAGAAAAATTAGGGATTAATTTAGCAAATTCTAGTTTTGCAAATAACTTTTTATGTAATTATATTATTTCTGTCGAGATTTTTGATTTATTTTTAAAGCAAAAATAGGTAAATTTATGACCAGGGACAAAATATTTCAACGTTAGGGGCAATTTCATTATTGGCAAAACGGTAATATGTGGCTGAGATTGAATGTGAGACGTTTTCACTTGTGCTTTAATATAATAGATATACTTTTAAGATCTTGGTATTAAATTGTAAGATTTAATACGCTGAAATTCGTCCAAAAAAAAAGATAAACCAGCTGGAATTTTTTTGTATCTATATATACATTTTCCAAGTACATCTATGAAATAAATCCTCAATTTCAGACTTATTTACAAGACTGCCGTTGAGTAAAAATGTCGGATCGGGTAAAAAAACACGCGGACCTTTTACGGGTCGTGTAAACCTAATGAAAATTTTATTTTCTTCTGTCGTCATCGTTGTCGAAACCATTTGCAGAGATTTTGTTCTTCTTTGTGCTTCCTTTCTCGAGATTCACTTCCCTCATCATGAGAGCGTATCATTGTCGCAAAAAAATATTATAGGAGAAGGTCATCAAATGTATTTAGAGAAAAGAATAAGGAGAGAACTGGATATATATTGAAAGAGAAAATTGATTTAGTCTATGAATTGGGGTAGAAATGGGAAGACGAGATATGCGATTCGGAATCAGAAGAGAAAATGAGGGATTCAGACACAAACGAAGCTGGAAAGAATCGACCAGTTCTTGAGACAAGTGATGGTGAGGGGAAAAATAAAAAGAGAGATAAGAAGAGGAAGAAGAAGAAGAGTGATGATTTCAACAATTTTTTATGGTTCCATGAACAAGACAAAGAAGGTAACTCTCTATTTCTTAGTAGAATTTATATTGAGGTAACTTTGCAATGTACATCTTGGGTTTAATTGGTGTCACTATCGTCCCTAGGAATTAGGCAAGAAGAGAATAATTTTGATCAACTTCGTACAAAAAACCAGAGACTCTTGCGAAGTATGTGATACTCTCCAAACATTTTTCCATGTTCATTGCAACGTTTTCCAATGAACTAACAATTTTCTTTGGATTGGTGTTGTTGGTATGTGTTGCTCTTTTTAGGATAGAAAGTAGAGATGCTGTCTTTCGTTCTGTTTACCAGTAAAGGGATAATCCCAATGCTCTTGGTAGAGTCGACGGGAGCAGACTCTGTGTATTGACGACATACGGCATTACCCTGGTAAGTTAAAGTTTTGTTCTGAAACGTTTACGGTTATTAGGTGTAGGCGTTTTGTTTTTTAGTTTCAGAATTTAGTTTCGTTTCATACTCAATCCAAACAGCTCATCAATCACTTTTGGTTAATTTAGTTTCATATTTGCTCTGTGATATGCTAACAATTTGTGTTTCCTCTATATATGCTGCCTCGGTTTGCAACAGGAGCTTCTTTTATCCCAGATTGCATATACTTCAGCGAGAGATGCCGACTTGCAACAGTGAGTTCTTCTTTCTACTTTTTGACCTCTCATATTAGTTTGTTGTAGAAAAATATATATAATATTAATTGTGCCAGTATGTTGCATCGTTAGCGATGCCTCTTATCTATTGCCATGGCAAGTATGTGATTAGGTATAAAACCATTAAATCTGTTAATTGGTTGGGAAGAATTGTCGTTATTAGATAAAACAAATGTTTTAGTAAATATCTTCAAAAAATTGGATAATCTTTGATGATATAATGTAAATTATTATCTTGAAAATATTGGTGAGTGAAGCCAACCTTGATTAGCTTGATCTTTGAATATATTAGGCCAGGTTTTTTTAAATAAGTTGATAAGATATGCTACATAAATGTTTTGATAATGGTGCTTCTGTGATTGTTTCCATTTTCATCGTGTCCTTTCTCTCATATTCATCTCTACTTATGTGTGTGCACCTATGTTGTAGTATATTAGCGAGAAGAACTTTATTTGATATTATCAACTCAACTTTTACAATTGCAGGTTATTAGATATATATAGGTTACTACTCCATCTGATGGATTCAGCAACCGGTTACCTCGATCCTCCGTTAAAGACATTCAGTATTTCAAGAAGAAAGCAAAAAAAATTTACATTATGCTCGATGGAATAATGCAGAGCCTTATAGAATATAGGGTTACCTCTATGAATGGTGTACATGACTATACAATGTGGAGATTTCCATGTGTCCTGACACAAGAAGCTGTTTCACCTATATTAAGTTTTCATGTTATTCGTTACTGTACTACTAAATAACTTAACCACATGTCTTTAACAAAAAAAACTTAACCACATCTATCACTAATAGACTGAAGTGTATACCACTCATAGAGACACATAGTGTTACAAGTACATGAAAAGAGATTACCTTTACTGACTTTTTTAGCAAAAGAGATTTACATATCATATCATTTGTGTTTGTTCATTTTTTGATGATTGCTTTTCAGTTTATCTTAACAAAATGAGAGGAAAGGAAGAGAAAATAGAAATCTAAGATTTGCCTTGACAGTCCATTAAGTCAAGATAGATAATGATTAAATTATTGATTCAAATATAAAAGTTTGTATCCGGTTTACTTTAGACTTATTGTTTTATACCGGATATAGATTATTATTTTTATATTTTAACACACTGGATATAGATTATTTTATACTTTAAATTTTAAATATATAATGATTATTTACACTAATAAAAAAATTAAATTATCACGCGACAAAGTTATATGGTGGAAATAGTTTGGTTCAATATTAATATAAATTTAAATTATTACTAACTTAGTAATACACGGGTAATTCTTTATTTCATAATAAACAAATTAAATTTAGTATTTCTAAAAAAAATTATAGCCCCGCGGTTTACCGCGGGTGAATATCTAGTTGTTTTATATAATAAATAACAATTAACAGTTTATTAGATCAAAACCCAAAACTAAAAACATGTACATATGAATAACATATTAAGTTAGAGATTATATAGAAAAATAACAAATAAACTAATAAAAATAATTACTACGTCAAGAAATTATAACGAATGAAAAATGTTCTTCATCTTTTAGTTTGCCACCAACTAATGTTAACTTGCTTTTGGAAATGTTGATACCTAACATCAAAATTTAAAATTATTTTCAGAAGTTATTTAGTTTCCATATATTTTTTTGTGCAAATGTTTTCCATATAATTAACAACAAACGCTAATAAGAACATACGTTAGGAAACACGTCAATAAACATGTTCATGACAAAATAAACCAAACTAAAACAAAAACTGGATATTGTGTCATACAAAAAATTGGCCAATACCAAATCAAGAGCCTAGATGATTGATTGTGTATTGGTGCCATGAGCTGAGGAGTAAGTCACATGCCATAGCGGTATGTGTTTTTTGCTTCAAGTGTTGGTGGTGTTATGAGATGTGTTTTAAGCTGTATTTATAGATGATCAATGCTAATAAATATGTTTGGTGAGCATGTAGGAGAATTAATCAGGAAAGATTTCACAGTCGGATATTTTGATTAGTATTTTTGGGCTTAGGTAAAAATTGATTTATATTAGATATGCATAGTTAAATTAGAATCATCGATTTATAATGTTTTCCAAGTTTAAAATGAAGTGCAATTGAAAGCTCTTTTTCAAAAAAAAAAAAATGAAGTGCAATCTCAACATAATATTATTGTTTCTATAAAAGGTAAATTCGCTTTAGTCAGTTTTGGATTGTTTGCATATGATCTCACGCTTGGAGGGATAAAAGGAAATCAAAAATAGAGATGTTAATCATGTTTCCATTAACTATCAGTAATATTATTTGTGTTTCTTTGCTAGAACATTAAAATCGTTTTAACATTAGAAAGAACATAGTAATCAAGTCGAGATAATTTAGGAATAATCGACATAAAATATTATAGTTTATTTTTTCGCTACAACATTTAAATCTTTTAATTAAAAAAGAAAACAGAAATTGACTTTGTTAATATATTTTAGGAAAACTGTGAAGTGACCTTGGTGCAGTGGCCAAAGGTAAGTCCTTAATGCACAAGGTACCATCACACCCGGGATCGAGTCCCGGCTCCTACGCATGTAGGAATTTGGCTAATGGACCGGCCAGTTGTGGCCCATAATGCAGAAATGTTGAAAAAAAAAAAATATATATATATATATATATTTTAGGAAAACATATACTATTTCCGATTTTGGTATTATTTATTTATAAAACTAACCTCAATTTCTTTCTTATTTATTCAAATTGTCAAAGGATTAATTATGTAATATCTTATAAAATAAATGGTAGAACACAAAATGTACTTAAAAAATGTATATATAGATAATTAAACAATATACAAATTAAAGATAATTAATATTTTCAGAGGAAGGGAGGAGAGAACATGTCAAAGCAACTTTGAGAAGAAACTATACCATCATCAAGCTTGAACACTTTTAACAATTTCGCCGTTCACTGTATCAAGATAAGGGAAGTAGATAGAGTTCTTCAAACATCCATAATAGTCGCAGGCTACCACCTTAAAACAACAGTCCCAAGCCACAATGAGTGCGTTGTCTCCCAAGGAACTAACCTCAACCCATTTTACAAAGGGTCCATCTTATAAACTTTTAAACCGACGGTTCTCTCGTTATAATTTTCATTAGTTACGGTAAATTTATGAACAATGCACAAATCTCCACAATATTCCACGAGCCTTTTGTCGTTGCAACTATCATATTTAGAGTAGTCCATCGGAGTTGAAGGTGTCTGTTGAACAATGGTAAACTGTGATAAACTAATCCACCAAACTGCTCTTTTATGTCCAGGGCTTAGATTTGTCCCCTGTGAAGTATAATGTCCGAGAACTCTTCGACTTGGTTTTTAATTTCTGTCCAAATTCTACTTCCTTCTCTAGTGTTACAGCACCAGATTTTATAATCTTGGTTGACTGCAAAAAACATAGTCTAGGAGAGCAACTCTAAAGAATATATCTGATGGTATCTTAATCTTGTCATACTTCGAGTTATAACATATCTTGTCGTACTTTAATTCATCGAATATGAATCTTGTAAGATTGGCGAATCTCTGAAAGCCCAACCTTCAAAAGGTCTAGGGTTTGGTGGAAGGTGAAACCTACTTTGTTTTACACTTTCTAAATGGTTAATGATGTGAATTCTAGAACATTGTGATATAGTTCATGATGATATGGTTAGAATTTCTGCACCAGTTGTGGTAATAAGAATTGTATGCTCAAATTGTGCGGCCGGACCACCATCTGCTGTCACAATTGTCCATTTGTCTGGCCATGTTACAAACTCAGTCGTTCCAATGGTGAGAATTGGTTCTGTTAACAAAGGAAACAAATCAATTTGTAAAAGAGTATAAATGCATTCATCAAATTCTATATAGAGAATGCTCACCGAGCGTAAAAGTTTGACCTTCAATCATATATTCAAGTTCATAATCATCTGCACAGAACAGAGATATTTTCAGAGAAGTTCCACCATTACGAAGAGTTACTGCGTAAAAGCCCTTTCTTGTTACTTACAGTTACTATGAAGATATATAAGAGGTTCCGAATGTAATACCGTTCCTACACCATGACCGATGAAACGCTCCATATTGTAGCCATACTTTGCAGCATGCTCACTGTAGGAAACTGAAAATAATCAAAACTGATCCTCCTAACTTTTCTATTGTATATCTTTATTTAAATCCGGTTAGTACTAGTAATTACTACCTAATTATCTTCCCAATATGTTTAAAGCTTGCTCCATCTTTACAAACCGATATACCTTTCTCCAAGCATTCTTGTGTGACCTGTTTAGAACAATAAACCAAGTCAGCCTCAAATCGTTTCATAAAACTTAAGAATTAAAGCAACATGAAGAATCCATTAACCTTGACAAGCTTTGTTAGGCTTTCATCAACGTCTCCGCATAAGAAAGTCTTTGACGTATCTCCATGATATCCCTGATTGAAGGTGTTACATCCAAAACTTATATAGCAGAGTAGCAAAAGAAGCTTTAAAAGAAAGACTTACATCCAAGTAAACCGCGACATCAATGTTTATTATATCTCCATTCTGAAAACCAAGGATTGATTAGTGATATTATACTACATACAAGAGAAATTCTCATACTTACGAAAAACAGTTTCATACTAGTACAAACCTGTAGCAGACGAGAATCAGGTATCCCGTGAAACATACATTCATTAACCGAAGTACATACACTTTTGGGAAACCCACCATAACCAAGAGGTGAAGGATAAGCACCAGACTCAATAACCATCTGATGCACTGCCTTGTCAATTTCATCTGTAGTAACAAATGGCTGCAAATAAAAAGCCATCAAACCAAAAGGGTTCAATCATATTTAGAGATTTCACAATCTTTTTTAACTTACTCTAACCAAAGTTCCTGCATAGTCTAACACACGAGCAGCGAGCTCGCAAGCTTTCTTCATTTTCACAATGCCTATAGAGTCAGGAATCTGAAGTTCACTTGATATCTTTGGTACTTCACTAGACTCAACATATGTAGGCTTTGGTATATCATCAGGCACAAGAAGACGAGGGGATACTCTTCCACATACTAGAGGTGGATTTATTCTATCTTCTAATGAGTTCTGAAGCTGTTGAATCCTACAGATTATGCATCTAATTAAGACATTAATTTGTTGAAAAACTATATATTTAAAATCAATAATGTCACACCTTCATGATTATTCAATTTTGTTATAACAAGTACCTTTTTATTCTCAGAGAAGATGGTTTATTCTTTCCTGCAACAAAACAATACATAAACCTTATAATACGAAACTGAATCATTCAGAGATTCCAATTTCACTAATCCCTTCATCATTATCAATTTCTCCAAAACCTAAACACGAACTTGACGAAATAAACAAACAAAGAAAAAGGAGAAACCTGAGAGCGGGAAAGTGGTGAACTTCGTCGGAGCTCCGGCGAAGTATTTTGGAGGCGTTAATTTATCGCCGTTAAATAAAAAACGTGACGGAGAAATCTTCTGCAACATTTTTTTTTCCTCCGGTGAAAAATAAGCAACGGACCAAAAAGATCTTGAGGAAGAAACACTTTAATGGGCCTGTAAATCAATGAGGCCCATTATCATCTGTACATTGCAATAATTTAACACAAAATGCGTTTAACACTAAATTATATTTTCGGAAAACCCATTTAAATACAGGGCGGTGTTTGGCAACTCTAGCAGAGCTTTGGAGCGTCTATTACGGTCTGTGTATCGTTTGGGAGAAGGGTGTCAGGTGTCTTGAGTTGGAAGTGGACTCGGAGGTAGTGGTGGGTTTTCTAAATACAGGGATTAGTATACATTTTTTGTCTTTCCTGGTATAGTTGTGCCATGGCTTCTTCGCAAAAAATTGGTCAGTTTATATTTCTAATTGGTCAGTTTATATTTCTCATGTTTACAGGAAGGCTAAACGTCTAGCACATAGATTGACTAACCATGTTTTCTCTTTGTCGTTAGGTTTTTCTTCCTTGAATATTATCCCCTCAGATTTGAGTCAGATTTTTGGAGAGGGTGAATCGGGTTCTATGTATCTACGTTATGTTGTTGCTGTGTAATTTTTACTTTTAATAAATTCTTCGCCAATAAATATATTTTTATCTTTATTGGTTGGTTTAATATATTTTTGACTTAGTACTTTGTAAGTAGCTATGTGTTGATGATATAAAAGAAATAAAAGTAGTTATGATGAAAGAAAAAATATGTTGACATATAAACTTAGTGTAGTAAGAGGTTTTGTATAATATTTTATTTTGCTTCTTTTGAACATTTTTTTTTGGCTAAAGATGTAAATATCTTTAGAAATGAAATAAGTTTTACAAAAGAGTAGTTAACACCTACACAAAAGTAACATTGGCAAAAAAAATTAAAAAAAAAAGACAAGGCTACAATAGAGTTAAGACAGATTTGGGGGTTAACCAATCCAAAGAATCATTAGCTTTTGCCAATGTTTCCTAAGCCTTCTAGCATTGATGATATTCCGAAGCTCATGGTCGATGACTTTGAAGACGATCTTGAGAACTATCCTTTGTGCATTGTGGAGGAGATTGTTTTGTTGAAGACAATTGCTTCTTTTGAACATAAATACTATTTTCTTTAGATATTTAGTACTTTAATGTATTTAATAATCTTCATAAGAAAGATAATGATTTAAAGACAAAATTTGATTGAAAATGTCATTTTCTCATATTTTCTTATAAAGTATACAATATTTTGCTATTATTAAGCAATTATAGAGCAATATATCCATTAATTTTGACAAATATTAAGAAATTGAATTACCAAAAAGACAACTTTGGGCAATATGCCAATAAAAGAAAATCTGTGTAAAATTTTCTCTTTACATTTATTAATTTTACTTAGAGATTCATAATAGTCTGTGTAGTTTTTAGTAGGACGTATCAATGGTGTAAATCAAACTATATATCTTGATACTAATTTTTTTCTTAAGACATAACTGGATGTAATTTTCTAAATTAATTAATAAAATAGAAATATGTAATCTATATATACATTTTTGAAGTACATTTTGGGTTCTACCCTTTTATTTATACTTATTTAAAAACTTATTTATAAAATTAATCCCTAACAAATTTCTTAAAGTAGCATTACTTCAGATTTTGTTTACTAAATACTTTACATATCATTCCAATTAAAAAAATACAGCATAATCAATATGGAAACATAAACTATGATATATTAAAGATGTTCTATCTCTGAATCATTTGCAAACAAATAAAACAACAATTTGATTCCTATTTTGTTTTCCAAAACGTGTGAGGTTTGATTCTTAACACAAGAAGAACTTTGATTCACATTTATTTAAATATTATAATTAATATATATAAATTTTATAAAATTTTAAAATATTACGAATATGTAAAATTAAAATTTTTTAAAATACTATATAATATGGTTATATAGTAGATGGGTTATAAAGAGGACATGTTGGAATTAATAAAACATCATTAAATTTTTAATAATGCCGATTAAATTATTATTTTATCATTTGTCAACAATATATATTAATATTAGAATATTTGACATATAAAAATAAATTTGATTTAACTAAGATTATGTAAAATAATTAAATCATCCGGAAAAATGTGACTTAATCGTAGCGTATAAATGACTTACGATGTATTTAGATCCCTTAATTTTTTTTTATGATAATTAAAAAGTCAAAATAGAATTTCAAACACTAAACAAAACAAACTATATATAATAAACAAATGTTCATGAAATATATTGCGGGTTAAAAATTTTATATAAACATTTAGCCACACAAACGATCGGAAAATTTAGTTATTGCTCTATCTGCAAAACATCCAATATTTAACAAATAAATACAATATTAAATATAAATAATAATAAAATATATATACATACAATGTACCACGGTTCAAAATTTAGTAACATTTAAAAAATATGCCGTATATGTGAGTTTATCATACCAGCATGAAACATAGTGGTTTCTAGTTCTACTAGTTTTGTCACTAATCTATCCCACATCTTATTGTTGACTAAAAATGAATTCATATCCGGTTGAGTGTGTGTGTGTGTGATTGTTGACTAAAAATGAATTTATAAATGTTTCAATGGTTTAAAGAATTTATAACTGTTTCAATGGTTTAAAGAATTTTCCCTTTATTTTTTTTCCCAACATGTTACGAACCTACAACATAAATTATCTCAACAAAAGGTGTAAGTTAAAAGAAAAATAAAAACTATAGAACTAGTTATTACATAGCTCGTTGCTTCTTGTTACACCTTAACGACACTAACATGTCCTGTTCTTCCTTCTTCGCCACTACAGCTGCGTCGTTATAACAAATGTCAACCCCAAACAACCTCACAACTCGATCCGACCCGGACCTGGACCCGGATCCGGATTTCGATTTCCACCCGATGAACAACTTGTCATCCTGACCGTTGGATCTTCTAAAACAGATCAGGTCACCAGCACAAAGTCTCTTCTCTTTAACAAATCTACTCCACCCTTTAGTCAACACATAACTTTGACTACTATTCCAATACGAGTAACGGAACCTCCACACTTTTCCGTTAACGTCCTCAAAACTCAACAGCATACCTTTCACGGAGCCGTTATTACCACCATCACCACCACCTAACGGTAACGGGAAATGTTTCTCCGCTTGGTGTTTCGGTATAACCAAACGGTTTAGTTTCCCGACGTCACTAAGCGTTACCGTTTTCTCAAACAGTAACTTCGACGTTTTAAACCCCGTTATAACCGCAGCGGTTACGGAACCAAACCCCGTCGTCTTGTTCCCGAGACCGTTACGTTTACGTTTCCTCTGTTCCAGCTCTTCCTTGTAAGTGTGTTTCCTCAACATATCAACGATCTCTGATTTCGAATGTGCGTTTAAAAAGTCAACCTCATCCTCGTCTACTCCGTCGTTACCGTTAACTAACGTCGTCTCTTTGAAATTAGTAACGGCGTCGCGGCCGCGGAAACGGTGAGCCGCGACGTCGTAAGCACGCGCTGCTTCCTCTTCTTCGTTGAAAGTCCCGAGCCATACACGCTGGTGCTTCTCGTATATCTGAGCTCCCCATCTCCCGTTTGGTTGAGGAACAACACCTTTGAATCTTGAAGAAGGAAGCTTTCTTGATTCAGCTTCGAGGCCGTTGTCGGAATCAAGAACCACGCTTGTTCCGCTTCCCATTCTGTATAGCAAACCCGCCGGAGACGGTGACTTCCTCGCCGGAATCTTGACTGGAGTGTGAATGGAATCTGTAGTTGTAGAGCTCTCGTCTACGCTACTCATGGTGTCCATGTTTTTTTTTGAATCGAAAGAAGAGATTGAGAAGAATCACAAGAAGATTGTGAAAATGTTGATAATAGGAATGTATGTGTGAACGTGTGTGAATGAATGCGTGTATGTTATATATATAGAGAGACAAGAGAGAAATAAGAAAACATCAAGTGTGCATGTATGTTATTAATTTCTTTATATTTCTTTCCTTTTTATTAATTATTTGTCCTAGTGTGTTTTTAAGGAGATAAGTATAATATATGGGTAGGTGTATGGGAATAATATGGGTGTGTGTGTGTATTTGTTGTGGGTCAACTTAATTTACAGGAAGGTTCATGCAGAAGATAGAAGAATATTTCTTAAGAAAGGTTAAATTGGCATTTCCATATTTGGGTTTTTTTTTTAACAGTTAAAAGAATTATTATATAAAGAAAATATACGCGCGTATAAGAAAATGATTCTAAATCTATGATGAAAATGATCTTCAACTGATTATTCGCGCTAATCGATTTATGCAAAGCGCGCCCAAAAATTACCTGTCTTCCTGTATAAGCATTCAGGTTTTGGTGTGACTAGCTTATAAAAATAGCCTATTTGAACTGGTTTAATAAAATATAGATTTTTAAAGTTGTAAGAAAAAAAAAGAGCTAAAAACACCCAAAACAAATCATGAATTTAAATTCTTTAGTCATTATGTGGTTATTATTATCAGCAAAACTTGTTTGATCTTTACTGTTTTCGTTTTTGTTATAACTGCTCTGTTATATACCGTACTATTACCATTAGTTTGACTGTTTTGACATATCAATTAATCATCACCAAGCTCTGTTAGATAATATAAAACGTATGAAATTATTATATTCACGACCAAAAAAGTGATATGAATATGTTGTGGGCTGCATGGGGAAGTGGGGTAGACAAGTGGACCAGGAGGATGGATAAAAGAGATTCACATGAGAAATAGAATATTAATTCTTAGTTAAGTTCATTCCCCCTGATGTATGATTTGCTAATTTACAAGCATAGTAATCAAAAATAAACTCTCATTCTAATGATAAACAATAGATTAACAAAAAATAAAAATAAAAATAAAGTAGGAGGTTGGAGGATTCTTCTTTTGAAGAAACTATAGAGATGTTAATCAACTATTACGATATTGTTCCTTTCTCACTGAAAATTAATATGTTTTTATTCCAAATCTAAAGTGAATTTTGTTCCGTGAGGATCTTTTTTTGCAAGCATGAATCCTTCATGTTTACAACAAATGCAATGGTCAATGCTCTTGAGATATTATACCTTTTCTTTACTCCATTTTTTTCTTTTGTATATGTAAAGCATCTTTGTTCATTTTATAAGTATCCTACTATATTAATTAATTGAGATATACATTTATAAAAGTAACATTAAAAGTGTAAAAATTACAATAGAATGCTATTGAAAATAATTCAAAAAAAGATATGATCATTAAGAATAATTAAGACAATTTAACTAGAATAAACAAAAATTAATTTATTAAATTTGATGCTAAAAGAATATATTTTTTCTGATATAGTACCATAAAAATAATCAGATTTTATACATATATATATTTTTTTTTTTTTTTTTTGCAACAACATCTGCAGCAATTTTCCGATTTGTAAGTAGGATGTTGCATTCACATTTTCAAAGATTACTCACATGTTACTCACATTTGCTTGCATTATGGATTTTATTTATTATTTGTTTCAAATTCAGATAGTAGGATTTCTTTTAAATTTATCAAATATAGTAAGGATAAAGTTTCCATTTACGTTTAATCTATATATATAAAGTTAACTTTGCTCACTCTTCCTTCCTCCACATCAGCATCCACATAATCAATTTTTTTTGCATATAAAATATTACTTTTAATATTCATTCATTGCATATTTATTACTTATAAATAATAATAGTAAAAAATAAATAAAAACGAATTAATTAAAAATAATTCAATTTTAAAATAGTATAAACAATAATTTAAGTTTTTAGAAAATAATAAAAATAATAACTATCTAAAAATGAAATAAGTAAAATAAATGAAAATTTTAAAATAGAAAATAATACTATAAATTTATTTTAGTAGTAATGTTATTATTAGAATTATAACCAAAAATGATTATATTCCAAAATTTAGAATGAGTTAACGAGTTTTAGAATGTAAGTAAGATTTTAATGCAGTAAAAAAACAAGTTATGTCATTGTATTTATAAAAATCTAAAAATGAAAATAAAATTGAAGTGAAACATTAGTTTCTAAGAAACATATACCATAAAGATTTATTATGATATATCTCATAAGGTATATTATCAACTGGAGCTACAATTTTATGACATGATATAAAACATACATAACAAATATATATATATATATATATATATTTTTAACCCAAAAACATTGGCAAAAACAACATATTTAAAGTACACTATGTTTTTTTTCGAGAAGACGAAGCTAGGTTTGCATCACAAAATTAACATCTGCAAATAACATATGAGATTTTAGAAAAAAATATGTAACTTGGATTAGTGAATAGATATTCATTGTGGGGTTTAAACATTTCATCATTTAAGCATTATTGACTTAGTCAGAAATTCTATTATGGCAGATGATGCATTCTATCTTGTATTTGGACAACCTCATTGTAGCGACATAGCACTAAAACTGTTCATGTAACTTTAAACTTTGTATATTCGTATTTAATGTAGAGTATTGATATGTTTAAATGGTCTCTATAATTAGGTCAACGATCGACAATGACGTTAGAACTTCTAAAATTATGTTTTCATGGGATATGAATATAAAATGAACTCTTTTAAAGATAAAAAGTCAGAAGATTGTCGACAATATTATTACGACACTAGGTAATATATGTTATATATATATACATATATTAGTAAAATAAGTACGGCATTTATATAGATTTATCTTTTAATCTTTAAATTATATTCATATTCAATGATTCTTATTGATAAAAAATTTAACTAAAATCCCACGTAAAATCGCAAATAGATATAACAAAGAAATATTATCTTCAAAAATATATATGATGTATATCAGTGCCTGGGCAAAATACCCGGATCCGAATATCCGATCCGAACCCGATCCAAAAAACCCGATCCGAATCCGTATCCGAAATTGTAAAATACCCGAACGGGTTCTAAATCTCTATATCCGAAAACCCGAATCCGAACCTGATCCGAACCGAAATCCGAACGGGTATCCGAATATACCAACATTATTAATATATAGTAGTAATATATTAGTAATATTTATAATTTTAATAATATAAGTGTTCAAAATATTCAGATTTTTAGATATTTTCGACAATTTGAAGTATTTAAACTGTTTATTAGTAAATTTAGGTAGAAAATACACTAAATTTTTAGATATATTACGTATTATTGAATAATGTAGACTAAATTAGATACTAAAATATTGAGTTTTGTGAATTTTGGGTAATCCGAATCCGAACCCGAAATATCCGAACCGAACCCGATCCGAACCCGAAGTCTAGAAAATACCCGAACGGGTCCTATACCTCTAAACCCGAAAACCCGAAAACCCGAAATACCCGAACCGAACCCGAATGGGTACCCGAATGCCCAGGCCTATATATCACTGAATAAAGTAAGCTTAATATTTATATAGATTTATATTCAAAAGTTGATTATATTTGAGCTCAACAATTTCTATTGATAAGAAATATTTTAAATTAAATTCCCGCGCGTGCGCGGGTACAAATTCTAGTAATAAAAAAAGAGTGGTGGTGAAAGTAATAAATAAAAATTAATCTTCAAAGTAAATTCTCATTTACATGTTGTATATACACAAATTATTGCTATTAAAAATTAAAACTATTACAATCAACACTAAAACAATGAAGTCATTTTAAAGTTAAAAAACAGTTTTGAAATGTGTATATATAAATTGCAAATCATAAAAGATTATGAATAACAAAATAACATAAAACAATATTTTAATTTACATTTAACTAAAAATAAAGCACATGTATTTGGTGATTTTTTTCTTCTAAACCCTAATTTGTGCATAGTTTGCAAAAATACTACTATATCTTAATCCTTTTGAAAAAAAATACTATTTGTTATTTCCACAAATTTTTGTAATAACCGTTAGTACATAATTTATATTTACAAACAACTAATTGGTGGTGCTCAAGTGTTTGAAAGTTTCAGTCTATTTTATTTTATTTTTTCTTTTGCAGAGTTTTAGTTCGTCTATTGTGATTTCAATCAATTTAATCATTTATTGACATTTTAATTAAGTGATAAAAATAAAAAAAATTATGGATTTTGAGAGATTAGTGCGAGAGTCGGTGTAGGATTCTCTCGGTTAACAAGGAAAATCTCAGGATTTGATTTGCTGCTGTAGTTTTATTTTTAAAGAGTTGGTTTCAAAAAGTTGTGTATATGATGTGGTCTTGTGGAAATAACAAGTGAAGTTGATTGCCACGATCTTATATGGTTTTTCCAATTATTATTATCATTTGTATTTGCTATCTAACTTTATCAAAGTCTAATTGTGCCATTACTAATAGTACAATACAACCTCTATAAATTAATACTCTTTAACTAATACTCTCTATAAATTAATAAAATTTTTTAGTCCCGAATTGGACCGGTTGTAAAAAATAATACATTCTATAATCGTAAGATAATAATTTTTTGGAAATCCTAGGTAAAAATATGGTCTAATAAATATCATAAATTAATAATGATATAAACTATATATATATATATATATCTCTAAAAAAATTAGTAAAATATGACTCTATTGTTATTTACTTATTTTTGAATTTACATTATAATGCACATCTCTAATTTTTCTCATTGCATCAAAAAATTTTGGTGTTGTTTTCTCAAAATCATCCAAAAATTATAAAGAGTCATAGATATGATAATTGCTTTCTTATATATAATTAGTTTTAAAGATATGATAATTGTTTTCTTATGTATAATATCTTATTTGATTTCATCATCACCATGAAGAATAGTAATAATAATTTTTTTTAAACTCTGAATTTCTGAACATTTATCATTTTTATCTCGACAATCCAGTAAACTATTGACATTCATCCTATTACGATAACCAGTTATAAATAAAGAAAATTCTATAAAATGTGAATTATAGTATTATTATCTTTTTTAATAGAAAATTCAAAATTGTGAAAATGAAAAAAATCTCTTCATAAATTAATAAAATATTAATTTATCGATAAATTAATAATTCTATAATTTAATAAAATTTCAAGGTCTTGACTTTATTAATTTATAGAAATTTAACTGTATGTTATTTTGAATGCGACTAATTGGAACACTGCAAAAATTTGGACGCAGAAAACGAGAATGGCTCTCACAACTCACAAAGTCACAACTCCAATATATATATTTTTGGCTGATTCATTATTTAATTATATCACCTGATTAGTTCAATGCCAGTCAGTTTCATCACCTTATAAGTTTTAAAAAATTTGGTGTTGTTTCCTCAACTTGATGAAACTGACTGCACAAGATGATTGGCAGCTTTTAAAACTTAACCTATATAGAAAAGCTGTAAACTGGAGCTGTAAACTTTTACGGAATAGTATAAAGCTGTAAGAAAGAGATGCACATGAAAGCTTTTGTTCAATGCCAGTCAGTTTCATCACCTTATAAGTTTTAAAAAATTTTGGTGTTGTTTCCTCAACTTGATGAAACTGACTGCACAAGATGATTGGCAGCTTTTAAAACTTAACCTATATAGAAAAGCTGTAAACTGGAGCTGTAAACTTTTACGGAATAGTATAAAGCTGTAAGAAAGAGATGCACATGAAAGCGGTACAAAAAACTGAAAGTAAAGTTTTTAATAAAGTGTTTAGTAAAGCTTTTGTGATTGGTAAAAAATCAAAGCCGTACACTTATACCGCTTTGATTTTGGTTACCAATCACACCCAATAGACTTTTTGACAAAGAAGGAAAAAAACGATATGAAAGACTTTTACTTTTTCTGGGAAAAAAAGCAAAAATATATGATATACTATTAGTCTATTACTATCAGTCTATCACTGTAATTTGTATTGTTTCACTTTCACATATGTTGTAAACTTGTAATTAAGAAAAGTTGCAATCGGCCCCAAAAAAAAGAAAGATAGAGATATCCTGGGAATGAAAAAGAAAAAAAAGAAAAAGAAAAAAAAGGGAGACACCATGGCAATATTTTGGGTAGGTAACAAAAAAACTAGGTGGTAAATAAATTCTATAAATAAACAAATGATAAAGATTAGAATTAACTGTAAACTTCAGTTTTGAATTTTGATCTCTATCACGATTACTTGATATAATTTTCAAACTCTATGTCTGTGATGTCAAAAAATCAAAACAAAAACACAAAATGTTATCCTAGTTATGCGCATGGGACAAGACAAAATATCTAGTTTAGTACTCAATACTTACTTACCAGTATAGGTGGAAAATAAAATTTTAATCGATTTGAAAATCTTTTAGGATATGCTTACGTCATGCGCCTAATAAAATATCTAATCACACAATATTTGTTAATGATGTAAGTTTATGTTAATTATGTTTTTAACGAACCCGTAACTCCGAATTTATACATTCATATACATGATGACAATTTGTTGAAAATATCAAGATTATACGAATACAAACAGGCGTACATTACTAATATATAGTTTATTTAAATGATGTATGCATAATGCATCCGAATGATGATACAACGACAATAGTAATAAAAAAAATCAATATGTTACATGTTTTGTTCATAGATAAGTTAGATAGATCATAGATATTGCAAAGAAAATGACAAGTTAGATGAATTAACATGATGGGTTTAAATAATAATTTGTAGATCAATGACCCGATATTTTTAATATAAATACAGCATCAGTTGGATTATGCTGGCTATTAAGTAGTTAAACACACTGCATTTGATAATAGATACAACAACATACAAGCATCATGGTTATAATCCACTCAGGCATTTAGCGTTCCCATTTACCTCACCATTGTTATTATATTCAAAAAAAAAATTGCTATTCGTTTTACAAAGTGTCCTGAGTGTAGTATAAAGAATAAAAATCTCAAGTTACACATTTGGCCATCCTTATGCTAATTTATATTATCTCTTTTCACTTTTATATCTACATATCGTGAACCTTTCAAATTAAAAACCTCACGAAAAGGTAATGAAAATAATGGATTTGCGTTATGTATACTGTATACATCATTCGATATGTTGAATCATATACCAACAAAAATACTGAAAAATTATCTCCATCAAATGAATTTGTTTTATAAATTAATTAATTATTTACCAAAACTGTAAGTTCAGAAATGGTCACAATATTTTACTAGTGTTTAAATTTTGGTAAATAATTAAAACGTATCAATTTTTGTAGACCACCTTTTAACTTCCAGTTAGAAGTAAGAACATTGGTATACAAATGAATAGAGACGTGTAGAGGACTAATCAATTTAAGTGTACAGCTTTAATTTTTTACCAATCACAAAAGTTTTACTAAACACTTTATTAAAATCTTTACTCTCAGTTTGTTTTACCGCTTTTATATACAACTCTTTCTTACAATTTTGTACTATTCTGTAAAAGCTTATAACTCCAACTTACTACTTTTCTGTACAGCTTTAGATATGTTACCAATCAGACTCTTATATATAATATCCTACGTACACTTGTGACTTTCTCTACAAGTCTACAACTATGCACTCTAATTCATTACATCAACTAAGAGAAATTTATATTATCATCTAAGAAAAATGAGTATAATTGAAGAGTAAGGACAAACAACATACACGTCAAAGCAACTTGTAAGTTAGAATTAACAAAGAAAAAAATTAGTTTAAGAAAAGTAAAGAGAATACTGATCGATGGAATGTGATGAAAAAAACAAAGCAAATGCTTGATGCCAAAAAAAAAAAAAATATATATATATATATATATATACAAAGCAAAATGGTTATCCACATTTTACATTTATATTGTTTGGATTAATTAGTTTAATATCCTTGGAGATTATTATCTTAACTTCTTCAATGTTAGGCATCATAAGCTTAATACTTAGGCTCTAATTAAGGCAGTCAAAACTTTTATACGATTGTAAAAATGGTGGTTAAAAAGAAAACAGTTTAAATTAGTGGATAAAATATGGTAGAACAAAAGAAAGTAATTGAATATTTAGCTTGACTAGTAACGTTATTACAACGGTTGAATAGTATAAGTTATAATAAATTATAAAAAGTTGAAATTAATTTAGTTAAAAATGAAATAAAATGATAAATTATTATCTAACTCATGAAATAAAATATTAATATATTTAAATGATATTTGTTAAATGCTCAAATGTGATATTAACAAAATTATCAAATGTGTATTTTAAAAATCTTCATTATATGATATTAACAAAATCATAATCTCCATTAAAAGTACAACATGTTACTATTGAAATCATAATCTTGATTTACTAAGAGGGATGTATTGATACAATGATTTTGGAGAATTTTATGGGATTTAGGAAATTTGGAATTTTGATAGATTTTAGGAAAATTGATATGATTTATGGTAAAATTCTTTCAAATCCCACTTAAAACCATGAGATTTGGATTTCTGTATTTTTAACTAAAGAAATCATCTCAAATATTTCAGAATCCCTAAAACTTATTAAAATCCAAATCCACAAACTGTTTTGAATAACAGTGGATTTTAAAATAGATTTTTAAATCATTGGTTCAATAACAGTGGATTTTAGGAGCCTTTTAAAAATCCATGATTGAATAACATAGAATTTGTAACTTTTCTACAAATCACTTAAAATGTCAAGTTGAATACACCTCCCTAAATTTCTTTTATTTTTGGCTAATTAACCTTTATATTAAAAAAACATTGAGAAAAATAGCAAAACATATATTAAATGAAGATTATTATTTGAAAGTGAAAAAAATTAAAAAAAATAGTGCAATCTTTTGCCAAAAAACAAAAAAGAACAGTGCAACCTCTTTACTTTTTAAAAAAAAAAAATTTTGTCAACCAAACATTAATTTAAAAGATAATTCCAAAGTTGGTTGCCAAACCGGAGTAAAAGAGTTTACAAAAGTAGTTGTTGAAATTAAAGATCTCGAAGAGCGAGCAAGACAGTCAGCCCGGACATTAGACTTGTGCGGGATCCTCGAAAGCATGAAGGAAGCAAAGCATGAGCGAACTAAACTGAACTCATCCAGCAGATTGGAGAAAACGGGCCAATCATTAGGAGACTGCACCACCGCCAGTAATTCAGCACAATCCGTCTCGAAACTATGACAGTCCACACCAGTCGCTAAAATGGATGCCATCGCCCAAAGCAACGCCTGAGCTCCGAATGAAGAGGTGAAGGACCGCGTCGCTGACTTCTTGCTCTCAATAACAACGTTACATCCTCACTATTGCACAGCCACCAGCCTAACCCTTCCAAAGGATCGGATGCCTTCCAAGATCCATCGATCTGGCACCGGGAAACGAGGATCCGGACCTCCAAGGGTAAAGGATCAGATAGGGTCAAAATGGAGGACCTGGCTTCCTCCCATAACAATTTATCAGTCGCCGCCTGATTAAGAACATCACATGGTTCTGCCTCAATACCCTGAAAAACTTTTTTATTCATATCTTTCCAGATAGACCAGACGATCCATGGTAGGCAAAAACTAATATCTGAAACGGCCGACTGGGACGATGCCCACCAAAATAGGAAATCAAGATTTGAAAAAGGAGAACCAAAGGGGAAACCATTAATGTATATATCTAGCGGGACAAATCCCAAATCCGACGCAATCGGGGACACTCAAAAAAATCATAATTGATAGTCTCTACCTCTGAGCCACAACGTGTATATAAAGGATCACACCGGACACCCCGATGAACCAAACATTCCAGCACAGGGAGGGAGCCGGAATCAATCTGCCAGAAAAAGTGCTGGATCTTTGGGGGACCTGAAGTTTCTAACCATGAGCCCTAAGAGGCGTGCACGTCGGCCCATATTCTACCTCTTTTATTAAATCACGGGCGAGCCGGTAACCAAATTTAACTGAATATTTCCTTGATTTAGTATTATGTCATATCAGTTTATCCGGTTTAAAGGATTTACTAATCTCCATAGATAAAATGATTTGTATATATGTCGGATCCATATACTCCTCTAGGATTGACATATACCATTCCTTCATAGTTGGATTAATCAAATGGTTGACCATTAGATTGAGATGGAACTGCCGACCTCGACCATTTGCTGGTTTCGGCTGAATATCCAGAATCTACGGATCTTGTCACACCGAAACGTTACATCCCGTACCTATCGCCCACCAAGATCCATGTTCCACCAAACCCTTAGTTGAGTATCTTCTCTTTACTTTTTTATAATGCCTAAAGTTAGTTTTTATTAGTGGTTAGGACTAATATTTGTAACCACCAAAAATAGATTCTAATCACCATCTTCAACTATTTTTTTCAATCTTAATATCCAACCGCCTTCTCCAAACAAGGCGTTTTGTTTGCAAACAAGGCGTTTGGATGATTCAATCAGACCCTTAATAGTTTATACTTTATACTATTCGGTGCGACATCAAACTTGCTCGGTTAAAGATCAATGAAGTATACTATAATGACACTTGTATAACTGCGCGAAGTCACACCCCACGCATTTACGGTCGGCAGCCGCGTAATATGCTAAAATCTAACACTTAATTGTGCTATCGTGTATCTGATTTTTAAGTATTATAAAAATACTAATATTTTACTATATACTTCCAAATTACACATCTATTTTGTTGGGGATCGATCGTATATTCTTAATAAGTTTCATTTTTCTCAGATTAAATACGAATATCAAAGGTCGATCTCATTACATACTTACATCAACGTGGAGTGTATATACGTTCATTGTTGTTCTTTTAATGTCGTGTCTTTGAAGTATTTCGGATAAGTTTTTAGATAAGACCTACTAAAAATACTAAAAAGAAAATAATATACCTGTAACACCTTTCTTGGAGCTAGTTTAGATAACGGTGATTACTTTTTTTTGTCAAGCAGATAACGGTGATTACGAAGCAAATAAGCTTCACGTTTTCGAAATAGATTGAATACTATTTACAAATGTAGCGTGGATAATGTATCTTCAACTTACTTTCTTACATTCCTATTGAACCTTTCTAAAAAAATTATTAAGACATCAATACATACAAATCAAAAATGAGAATTATGCAACTTAATTATTGGAATATATTTTGTATTTGTTTACGTTTCTTATTTAGTTTTTTTTGTTTTTTTTTTGTTTTTTTTTCTTGAAAATTTAGCATCTCCAATTTTATTCATGGATCTTACTTAATTGTGCATGTTTATCAAGATAATCCAGTCTAGTTTAATGTAGAAACTAGGTTTTCACAATGAATTTGTTAAGTGAAGGAAACAAATTCAAAGAAGTAATCTCTCTAGATAGTCGATCTAAGCTCGAAATCGAAAAAGGGTTTTAGATCTTTTAGAACTCAAGCTAGGGTTTTGCTAAGAACAATGGAATAACTGAATTGTTGTATTCGATATTGGATGTCTTACAGTGGAGAAGTCTCTCCTTATTTATGTCCATAGATTACATAATATATTAACTTTCCTTATAAGACGAACTAAGATAAGGAAAGTTGTTTTATTCCTTGAGTCGGCCACTGGGCGAATTGGAAAGTCAGTTCTTCGTCTCCAAGGCTGGGCTTCCCTCTTCCAAACAGGCCTCAAACAATATCTAATTAGATTCATAACCAGATTTCCGGTTAAATAATCGAATTATTTTTCTGATTTAGTTCAGTATGTTCGGGATTGTTAAATCCCGCACCAACATTTAATGAGAACATTTTATTTATTTTTGTTTGGAAACTAAGCCGGAGTAACTTTTTACTTCTCCTTACAATCCAATATAAAGGAAAAAATGTTACTCTGACTTCTTTAGTCTTTAGTCTTTACTAGATGTATTAATAAACTATTATGAGTTTCCGGACGTTTATTTTTGTTTTTATTTAATAGGAAAAGGTTCAAAGAATAGTGGAATGAAAATGGTTTACAATGTTGCGGTATCAGTGACATCATACATTATTACATTTATCTTATAAAAGGTGTGGCAGCGTTAATTGTACATATAATAATGTTTTCTTAGCAGCAATTTAAATAAGACCATCTTTAACGCTATAACACTTCAGGTGTTGTTAGCCTAAAAATATGTTTAATAAATTGAACAGTGGTTTTAGAACAGATTTTTAGTTTTTGAATTAGAACAGTTTTAAGCTTAGTTCTTTGTTTACGTGGCTTCACACGAATGGTTGAGAATTTTTTGCAATCGAGATAATTTTTATTTCTCTTCCTCTTCGAGAAAGAGAGAAAACGGCGAAAGCTTCGACCCGCTTTGCAGAACCGACTCAACCCGACCAGACTTTGTTTCGGTCCCTCTCGTTTGATCGATTGGCCGGTGCCTGATTGCGTTTTGACTCCCGAAATCTCCGGCCAAAGTTCAATCTAGGTTTGTCATTTCATATTCCTAGTTACAATTCTGTTATGTCATAAAAAGATCCTCCCTTTTTCATTTCTGGGGTTGTATGTTGCGATCAAGGTTCGTATGATGCTTCCAATGAGTGTCCGATGCGGTACCTGCGGAAACTATATCTACAAGGGAACCAAGTTCAATTCCCGTAAAGAAGACGTCCTTAGCGAGGTAATTCAATCGATTCGATTTGATTTTTGGTTTGATCTCTCTCTAGGTTCAATGTGTTTGAGGTAACCTCTATGTAAATTGTTTATACGGTTGCTTAGGTCTTCTTCTTCGCCGGCGAATGAGTTCGGAGATTTCTCTATGCTACCGTAGAGCTGCGGAGCTTGGTGATGCTGTTGGTCAATGTAACATCCGCGAACCGGAATTCCGGTTTAGGATGTGCATCGATCGATGCAGTAGGAGCATCGGTCGATGCAGGTTCAATTCTGTGCGTTCTGACTTAAGTCAAACGCTGCGTTTTGGACAAAGGGAAAAAGGAAACCCTTAAGTCGTGTTTTGGTTTCATTCGAGGGTTTTGGCCGTTTTTGAGAGCGAACGAGAGAGTTCTTGAGAGTTTCTGGAGTTTTCTTGGAGATTTGGTGCGTTCCTGTAGAGATCTGTAGCTGGGATCGTTGTAGGAGCTTCCTAGAGGCTTGTTCTTGCTTGTTTATTGTTCATATTCGTCTTGGCACAGGTAAGTGCATGACCATGGCTTATCTAAGCTAGAGGAACCTTTAACTTGCTTTTTTGGTGTTGTTAGATGTGTTAGATCGTAGTTAAGGACGTTAGGAAGCTTTCTTGTGGCTTGGGAATGAGTTTCTGTGGTTGTAGGAACGAGATCCGGCGAGAAGCTTTGGGGAAATCACGGTGCTCGACGTTGCGTCGATCGATGCATTGCTTGCGTCGGTCGATGCAAGTGCGAGGACGGCGCGATAAACTTTAGGGTTTTCGTGTTGCGTCGAGCATGCGTCGGTCGATGCAGACTGGGTATTGGTCGATGCAAGTTGCACTTGCATCGGTCGATGCAGCTTCTGCGTCGATCGATGCTTCCTCAGTTGGCATCGGTCGATGCATGTTGGTATCGGTCGTTGCCGAGTCCTGGTTCGTTGATCGTTGTGTGTTGATTGTTGTGTGTGGTTATTGGATACTCTATTGCTTGTGTGTATAGCCCAGTAGATGGGAGGATTGCCTTACTGAGTGTTTGTAAAATACTCATGCATTGCAATATGTGTTTGTGGTGCAGGTAAAGGCAAAGTATGATCGTGGAATCAAGGCGATAAGGAAGGGATGTTCTAGAGGCTTGATTGATTGTGGTCTAGCTATTGTTAGGTTGCTAGATTAAGTCAATGGAACATTGTAGGATGTCAGTTGTTGGTTATTCCCTTATTTGGATTATGGTATTGCTTATTGTTTTGATTGTTGGTATTCTTTTGGTTTAATGGAAATGGTTTTATTTGGTTATCCGCGGTTATTGATTGTTGATAGAATGTTAGTGTGTATGGGACCACTAGTAAATTAAGGTATTAAAAAAAAAAAAACGGGAAGGGTTGTTTCAGTCAATGTAATCTAAGTTCGTTCCCGTGGCTTTGATTTATATAAGCTTCACTGCAATTTGAGTTGTTCATGATTGATATTGATGTTTTCTGGATTGTGGTATATAGAATTTGGATTTTACGAGCTTAGTTACTAACCAATTGGTAATGGATTGGTGGAGCAATTTCTGAGACATTGGTTGCTTGTATCTGCAGTTGAACCCACAAATCCCAAGGAAGCGATCAAGTGGTTGAGGCAGTCTGCAGAGAATGGTTATGTTCGAGCACTCTGTTACAAGCACTTAGAGTTACGGCTATGAAGTTCCTTCCTTGTAATGAGGCTTTGAGGTTTGCTACTGCTCAAGAAGTAAGGTTTGCTCTTGTTAAGTTTAATTGACATATGAATTTTTTGGGGGTTTTTAAATGTTTGGAGTTTATGAATAAGTGAAGTTTTCTATAGCATTTGGTCACTAATCTGAATGGTGGCTTGTGCAGAAAAAGGATGAAACATATTTTAGGTGTGCTAAGTGTTGTTTGAGTCAATATTGAGATTTGTGTGTTGTTTGAGTCAATTTTGAGTGTTGTGTTGTTTGAGTCAATTTCAATAATTAATTTCAGAATGATTTTGAAATTGGCTTGTCCTGCGAATCTTGTATGTATTGTCAATGATCAAAAGCCATATTTTTGTTTGTTTCAGGGATTGATTGAATTTAAACATTTGGGACATTCTACTGATGATCTTGCCCAAGGATATACCGCTTAAGTACAATCTTGGAGTTTCTATATCTCTTCTTATTGCTGCTACTTGAATTTTGGTTGAAAAGAAATGAAGAGATTTTAGTTGTTGAAATGAAGAAATGAGCGAGGAACACTTAAGATGGTTTACAATGCAACAAGCCTCATAAACAAACAAGCAAAATCGTTTAAAAATATTTACAATGTTTTGTTGTTTCATAAAAATTTGGTATTATATTATGAATTTTAGTATAAGTTTGAAATTTAAATGTTCTTTTATAATTTTTATAATTTATAAGTTTATAAGTTTAAGAATATGATTAAGAATATTATATAATTGTAATAAGTTTAATTTTAATATTATATACCAAATTTATTAGATTTTATAATTATTATATGTTTAAGAATATTCTATTATTAAATCTTAAGATCTTATACATGTTCTTCCTATAACTAACCTTTTAGCAAAATATCTTAACTACTGATCTTATATTATTTTCCTAATATATTTAATTTAAGAACGCCAAAAACAGTTTTAGCTATAAAAATGCCAGAGTTCTTAACTTCTTATCTTCTGTACACGAGCCAACAATAATAACGCTTTTGGTATAAAAAAGATAATTAACATGAGAGTAACCTGAAAATAGCCCAACTTCGCTAATAGCCTAATACAACATCGGCTAATAAGGTGATACTTAACGTTTAGAATTTAATAACTAAACTTATTAATCAAGTCACGGATATTGCAAGATTCTATATCAGCGGATAGAAAACTAGTATCATCTGAGCATGGGCCACTTGTGGACCAGATGTAGTCCGCTGATATAACTCAAGTCATAAATCAAATCAAGTCATCAAAAAAAAATTGATTATAGAATAACCTAATCTATTATTTGATGAGTAATTCATTACAAGAGCTCGTTATCACTTCAAGTTGCTTTTGTTGACTTAGTTTCAATACAAAGAAAGAAAAGAAAAAAAAAAAAGATAGTTGGTCGAAACCATGGGAACAAATTTCCCCATACATATCTATTGCCATTGGTTGAGAAGCTGATTTCTAAGAAGCTACATTGTTATCAGAAAGTAATAAAGTTTACTTAATTTTCTAACAATTTGTTTGTTCATTTGTGCAGATTGATGTATATTGTTTACAAAATTTTATCATTCTTTTCAGTATGTATATATTTGTTAATAAATGTGTTTCATGGTTAGTGTTAGTGGACCTGATTTTTCTACAATAAAAACTGTATAAGAATAATGTATTAAATATTATTAATTAATACTGTATTTGAGTATTTGTAGTAAGTACATTCACGTTAGCAACTTGCATATGCATATAATTACTTTTTCCTTCTTTTTTTAGATATTTCTTCAGGGAATTTTTTGTGTTGTAATGACGAACGCAGTTGTGTCACCACATGATAAAGTGCTAGTTCAAGGTCAACCAAGTCAACGAACTCACCATACAAATGGACCGACATGTTTTAGAACTTCTGAAGACATCAAAATGTGTTACGCCATTGACTTGCTTTAAGCTTAAACGTATTGTTTGCATTATTTCACTACTACAAATCGCGGTTAATTAACTAACATGAGATATCAACTGACAGTTTAATGATGAAGATGCAGTAGCTGTAGCAGGTCATTGTGCGGAATAAGGAGCTGCGAGGAAACAAAACTCTGCATTTGATCACATACGTATGATGCGAGACATAAAGCGGAGCTGACGTGTCATTGTTGGATATGGGCTTTGCCCCCAACATTCCTAAAACCGAGACAGAAGATTCTCAAGAGATTTAGGGTTTAATAAAGTCTTGGACCTAGCCCAACAGGTCGCAGGGGCAAAATTGTCATTCTGCTATGAGACAGAAGAAACTCTAGGTCAAGGTCTCACTATAAATACCTGATGTCATTATCACGTTAGGGGATCCACTTTTTTGGCAATTAGAGAGAGAAGAGCAATTATTTTCGTATTAACTGCGCTTAGCTCCTTAATTGTCATTTTCTGTAAATCCTTTTGAAATTCTACGTTAAATAAAGGACCAGTTCCGATTTATTCCCACTAAGTTTTATATCATCGATTTCATACATCAACAGTCATGACTGCGATGAGCTGGATATTTGAAGAATATCCTTCTCAATATTTAAGGAAAGATAACATTTGGTGGACAAACGATTGCCTCAAAGGAAGATACGAAGATATTCTAGTTAGGTTTTGGAGAGGTTGAGTATAAAACGCCGATGGCTAGTCATAGAACGGGTTAACACTTTGCAAAAAACTATTGTGTGAGATTGTAAACTTCAAAACTATCAAAAGAGCTGAGAAGGTGAGTGTTGTTGTAGGGAAGTGTTTAGATAGAAAGCTGCTTAGATTCAGTCTTGTATTCAATTAACACTTTTTAATAAGATTGAGTAGAAAAGCGTTTGCTTGCCTGTGTTTTCAAACTGAATACTGTGTTGTGACTTCTGTTACTCTTTCAAATGAAACTTCAGATTATAAGGGTTTTCTCTGAATCAAAGAAATGGTGATACATTTAGAGGATTCAGACTCAAGATTACATTAGGCTTTGGAAACTAATCTTCACGTCAATTCTTTTTTAATAACTGAACAAATTACAGACCTAACCAAACTGAATCTTGGAATCTAAAGAAACCGAAACTCTAAATCATTCAAATTTTAGGAAAAACTCTTTAACCATGCAAAAAAAAATAAACAGCAACTATAGTAAACTCTTATCAACGTTTACCTGCCTGCCTCAACATACTGTATATACTTATAACCAAATTACGTATATGTTGTCAGTCTTAATGCGTGGAGAATCTTTCAGCCTTTATTCTGCTAGAATCGTTAAACTTTTGTAGAATAAGTTTCCAATGGCACACATCAACTATGTATATCAGAAGTAGCCTTTAATAAAAAAAAAAACATATCATTTTATTCAAACTGAAGTCCAGACTAACACATTAAAGTAACATATCGATTCGAGTATATATACCACAACGATTCTTTACACTGGTTGCATGTCTTTTTTTCTTGACATCCACTATGATTGCATGTTATATATCTATAAAGGGTGAATTACTCAAATGTTACTCATTTTAGGTAATATTACCAGAATCTACAAAAAACTTTTTTATTACTAGAATGTTTCGGGTATTTTGAAAATACCCAGCGTGCCCCTGTTTTATGTTACTGGAAAAAACGTTATTACAAAAATGCCATTGCCACGTCAGACGCCACGTCAGAACTCGCTGACGTGTACCATAACTCAGCCATAACGCGATACAGAGTATGTTGTGGCTGAGTTATAGGTATTTTGCGGTTGAGTTATCGAAAAAAACATTTGAGTAAGAGCGGACGGCTGACTTATGAAAATCTGGCTGAGTTATGCTCATAAGTCAGCCAAGCGTTACGGCTGACTTATCAAATTTGGCTTAGTTATGCGCATAACTCAGCCAAGCGTTACGGCTGAGGTTTCACCTGATGGTTGAGTTGTCAAGATTTTGGTTGAGTTATCACAACGACACGGCTGAGTTGCCATTTTCGACTGGCTGAGTTATGAAAAATGGCTGACTTATGAGATGTAGTTACGGCTGAGTTATGGTAAAAAAACTATAACTCAGGCGTCATAGGCTGACTTATCGACAAGTCAGCCGTCAAACGGGCTGACTTATTGGCAAAAGATTAATTACTAGAATGTTTTTCAGTTACGGCTGACTTATCAAACGATACGGCTGAGTTACATATTTTTAGTTCATGATGCGGCTGAGTTTGGCAGCGATTTTTTTTGCTTTTTAATTACTGTAATGTTTTTCATGTTGTGGCTGAGTTTTAGTTAGGCTGAGTTATGGTATTTTTTCATGGCTGATTTGCCACGTCGGATGCAGCATCCATGTCAGCATTCCATGTCATCATCTTTTTTCTCCGGAAATACGAAACGTCGTTCGACTCTGGTTCTTCAACTGGTTTAATAAGTGAACTATTTACCTTCTTATTCACCTTGTTCTTCTACTTTATCACATTTTTGAATAAAATTTAGGTCTATGTCTATTTTCATTTCAAATAATAATAAAAAAAATAATAATTTAGGAGAAATAAAATAACTAATTAAAAAATTATTAAATAAAATAAAAACAGTAAAAAATAATTTTCTTGATATATGAATTAAAACAATTTTTTTTTGTATTATATAACTGAATTTTCGTTTTTTTAATTAAAAAAATAGATAACTCAACTTATCACATCTTTAACTCATGAAAATTTCCATGATGTTGAATAATCTTTTGAGTTAACAATTTTACAAAGGATATACCTCAAACTTGTACATCAACCATAACACATGATTATTCAAACTCAACTTCAAAAAAATTAGTTTTGTTAGTGATTGGTAACATTTTTGAATAAAATTTAGATCTATGTTTATTTTTATTTCAAATAATAATAAAAAATAATAATTTAGGAGAAATAAAATAACTAATTAAAAAAAAGTTATTAAATAAAAGAAAAACAGTAAAAAAAAATTTTCTTGATATATGAATAAAATAAAAACGAAAAAATAATTTTTTGGTATTAACTGAATTTTCGTTTTCTTAATTAAAAAAAAATAGATAACTCAACTTACCACATCTTTAACTCATGAAAATTTCCATGATGTTGAATAATCTTTTGAGTTAACAATTTTACAAAGGATATACCTCAAAGTTGTACATCAACCATAACACATGATTATTCAAAATCAACTTCAAAAAAATTAGTTTTGTTAGTGATTGGTAACATTTTTGAATAAAATTTAGGTCTATGTCTATTTTCATTTCAAATAATAATAAAAATAATAATTTAGGAGAAATAAAATAACTAATTAAAAAAGTTAGTTTTGTTAGTGATTGGTAACATTTTTGAATAAAATTTGAGTTAAGTCCATAACTCAACTTAAGTCAATAGTAACACATGTTACCAGTTATAGCCTATATTATCTATTTACTTTCAGGTTTTTCTTGTGAAAACTCAGCCATAACTAACTATAACTCAGCCGTCACATGACCTTTCGTTTTCCGTAAATATTATAACTCAGCCGTAAAGTCGTATATATCATCCATTTACTTTCAGATTGGTTCTTCTGATAACTCAGTCATAACTCACTATAACTCAGCCGTCACATGACCTTTCGTTTTCCCGTAATGATTATAACTCAGCCGTAAAGCGATATTTTGGCGGGAAACCATCAGTTAACCTAATAATAGACATATTTCCATTCTAAATTTAAGTTTTGAGTTATAATAATTTTAATATTCAATTGTTGGAGAAATACTTTTAGAAAAATAAAATTCTAAATTCGAATAATAATTATTTAATTATTTGCAATAATATCTTGTAATTAAAAAAGTTATTAAATAAAAGAAAAACAGTAAAAATTATTTTTCTTGATATATGAATTAAATAAAAACGAAAAAATAATTTTTTGGTATTATATAACTGAATTTACATTTTTTTAATTAAAAAAAAATAGATAACTCAACTTACCACATCTTTAACTCATGAAAATTTCCATGATGTTGAATAATCTTTTGAGTTAACAATTTTACAAAGGATATACCTCAAAGTTGTACATCAACCATAACACATGATTATTCAAAATCAACTTCAAAAAATTAGTTTTGTTAGTGATTGGTAACATTTTTGAATAAAATTTAGGTCTATGTCTATTTTCATTTCAAATAATAATAAAAAATAATAATTTAGGAGAAATAAAATAACTAATTAAAAAAATTATTAAATAAAAGAAAAACAGTAAAAAAAATTTTCTTGATATATGAATTAAATAAAAACGAAAAAATAAATTTACGGTATTATATAACTGAATTTTCGTTTTTTTAATTAAAAAAAAAATAGATAACTCAACTTACCACATCTTTAACTCATGAAAATTTCCATGATGTTGAATAATCTTTTGAGTTAACAATTTTACAAAGGATATACCTCAAAGTTGTACATCAACCATAACACATGATTATTCAAAATGAACTTCAAAAAAGTTAGTTTTGTTAGTGATTGGTAACATTTTTGAATAAAATTTAGGTCTATGTCTATTTTCATTTCAAATAATAATAAAAAATAATAATTTAGGAGAAATAAAATAACTAATTAAAAAAATTATTAAATAAAAGAAAAACAGTAAAAAAAAATTTTCTTGATATATGAATTAAATAAAAACGAAAAAATAAATTTACGGTATTATATAACTGAATTTTCGTTTTTTTAATTAAAAAAAAATAGATAACTCAACTTACCACATCTTTAACTCATGAAAATTTCCATGATGTTGAATAATCTTTTGAGTTAACAATTTTACAAAGGATATACCTCAAAGTTGTACATCAACCATAACACATGATTATTCAAAATCAACTTCAAAAAAATTAGTTTTGTTAGTGATTGGTAACAATAAAATTTAGGTCTATGTCTATTTTCATTTCAAATAATAATAAAAATAATAATTTAGGAGAAATAAAATAACTAATTAAAAAATTTATTAAATAAAAGAAAAACAGTAAAAAAAAAATTCTTGATATATGAATTAAATAAAAACGAAAAAATAATTTTTTTGTATTATATAACTGAATTTTCGTTTTTTTAATTAAAAAAAAAATAGATAACTCAACTTACCACATCTTTAACTCATGAAAATTTCCATGATGTTGAATAATCTTTTGAGTTAACAATTTTACAAAGGATAATAATTAGTTAATGATTTGCAATAATATCTTGTGATAAAAATCTCACTTTATGAATTTATTATGCGTGTGGATTTGAGCAGGCACAGAATTAGTGATTTTTCGCGCTTCCCGAACAACACTTTTTGTAATATCGAGAGATGTTTTAATACTTATTAGGAATCTGACAGAACAAAAGACCCAGGAAAGAATAATACGTTTTCATATTATTGAGAAGACCCTAAACGATAACTCAGCCACAACTTTACCATAATTCAGCCAACCCTCAAATTAAAATGATTAAATAACCGACCAAACCGAACCGAACCGGAAACTATTTTTCCATTATTTTCGGTTAGTTACGGTTATATTCGGCTTGCTATCAGTTATATTAAGTTAATCGACCTAATTTGGATAACATTTGGATTATTTATGGTTATATATTCATCTAACCGACCCATAACCGGAAATAACCGAAAAGTAATTTCAAAAAAATTTAAATTTTCAAATGGTTATCATATTAGTATATCCAAATTACCACCTTAAACCAAACACAATATAACCAAAACCAAACTGTTATATTAAAACTCATAATGTTGGAAATATGAACTCCAAACCTCAAACCCTAACCCTAACCCTAACCCTAACCCCTAAATGTCATGTTTTGAATGTTATACACATTTTGATCAAACTGTGTAAAAATCAATTTTTTCTATAATTATTACTTTTTATTGCTTATAATGATTGTAATATTCATTTTTTCATTCTATATTTTAATTTTTGAGTTATAATAATTCTAATTTACAAATATTTCATAAGTCAGCCGTTTATGTCGATAACTCAGCCATATCAGTCAATTGTTTGAGAAATACTTTTATTAAAAAAAAAATTAAATTCAAATTCAAATTCAAATTTTGATTTTTTTTTTTTTTATATAAAAAATCGCTAAAATCTCATTTATTACGCATGTGTTTTTTAACAATAAACATAATTATTGTTTGCGTCTCCCCAACAACACTTTTTGTATTCTCGAGAAGGTATATAATAAATTAATATATCCGTTGCATAACTCAGCCATAACGTTATCATAACTCAGCCAACCCTCAAATTAGAATGACTAAATAACCGACCAAACCGAAACGAAGCGGAAACTATTTTTTCCATTATTTTCGGTTAATTACGGTTATATTCGGCTTGCTATTGGTTATATTAAGTTAATCGACCTAATTTGGATAACATTTGGATTATTTATGGTTATATATTCATCTAACCGACCCATAACCGGAAATAACCGAAAAGTAATTTCAAAAAAATTTAAATTTTCAAATGGTTATCATATTAGTATATCCAAATTACCACCTTAAACCAAACACAATATAACCAAAACCAAACTGTTTATTAAAACTCATAATGTTGGAAATATGAACTCGAAACCTCAAACCCTAACCCTAACCCTAACCCTAACCCCTAAATGTCATGTTTTGAATGTTATACACATTTTGATCAAACTGTGTAAAAATCAATTTTTTCTATAATTATTACTTTTTATTGCTTATAATGATTGTAATATTCATTTTTTCATTCTATATTTTAATTTTTGAGTTATAATAATTCTAATTTACAAATATTTCATAAGTCAGCCGTTTATGTCGATAACTCAGCCATATCAGTCAATTGTTTGAAAAATACTTTTATTAAAAAAAATTAAATTCAAATTCAAATTCAAATTTTGATTTTTTTTTTTTTTAATAAAAAAATCGCTAAAATCTCATTTATTACGCATGTGTTTTTTAACAATAAACATAATTATTGTTTGCGTCTCCCCAACAACACTTTTTGTATTCTCGAGAAGGTATATAATAAATTAATATATCCGTTGCATAACTCAGCCATAACGTTACCATAACTCAGCCAACCCTCAAATTAGAATGACTAAATAACCGACCAAACCGAAACGAACCGGAAACTAATTTTTCCATTATTTTCGGTTAATTACGGTTATATTCGGCTTGCTATCGGTTATATTAAGTTAATCCACCTAATTTGGATAACATTTGAATTATTTATGGTTATATATTCATCTAACCAACCCATAACCGGAAATAACCGAAAAGTAATTTCAAAAATTTTCAAATTTTCAAATGGTTATCATATTAGTATATCCAAATTACCACCTTAAACCAAACACAACATAACCAAAACCAAACTGTTATATTAAAACTCATAATGTTGGAAATATGAACCTTACACCTCAAACCCTAACCCTAACCCTAACCCTAACCCCTAAATGTCATGCTTTGAATGTTTTACACATTTTGATCAGACTGTGTAAAAATCAATATTTGTCTATAATTATTATTTTTTATTGCTTATTATGATTGTAATATTAATTTTTTTTCATTCTATATTTTAATTTTGAGTTATAATAATTCTGGTTTACAAATATTTCATAAATCAGCCGTTTATGTCGATAACTTAGCCATATCAATCAATTGTTTGAGAAATACTTTTATTAAAAAAGAAAATTTAAAATTCAAATTCAAATTTTTAATTCTTTTTAAATTAAAAATCGCTAAAATCTCATTTATTACGCGTATGATTTTTAACAATAAATATAATTATTGTTTGCGTCTCCCCAACAACACTTTTTGTATAACTCAGCCATTACTAAAAAATAACTCAGCCATCACTAAATCATAACTCAGCCATTACTAAACAATAACTCAGCCACTATTAAACAATCAGTCAACCAAATATAAACCAAAGTTATAATATCTGTCTTCCTTCTACACACAATAAATTGGTTTCAATGCACCATAACAGAAAGATATAATAACAATTGTTGATATTTTTTCCTGGATATCATGGCAATGAGCAACTACCTGAACTTCTATATGCCTTGGTCGAGTGATGTATTTCTCAAGAAGAATAGTGTTAACGCTAAAAGAAGCAGCAGCTTCACGTTGAGCCCCTAAAAACGAGTCAGCAAAATCCTTCTCACTTTGCACTATACTTCGGGGTGAGATGGACCTTGAACGAGAGCGACCAGGTCTACGAATTGGGGATCGGCTACGCCTGCGGATAGGGGATCTTCTGAGAGGACTGCGTACTCTCCTTGCAGGTGACCTGAATCATGCCCAATACAAAATATATATTAAAACTCCACATTTCTCAAGATGCAATTTACTGAGTACTATAATCTCTAAAGCTGTAATTCCTATCATCCAATTACTACAGCCGTAATTAGGGTACCACATAGAATTACCTTCTCGTTAGAGGAAGAGGAGATCGTCTTCGAAGACGGAGACCATCTTTCTCAATTTCAGCACCGGCATTATCAGATTTAGATGCATCTCTCTTTGGTGCACTTGAGACAGGTTTAGGGGTGGAGATACTTTCCGACGAGGTGGTAGTGTGAAACTTACTTTAACAACATTTCCATCAATTTGGCCCTGCGTTAAGTAAACAAAAAAAGTTTGCATAAATCTTCTCAGCAAATATGTTAAGTACAGACATATAGCAGTTTGTATCTGGCAAGAGACGTACACCATCCATGAACAGCTGCGGTTTCTCAGCATCAGCTCTTGCCTTGAATTCAACGTAGGCATGTCCTCTTGGAAGGTTAACCTATTAAAATGGAAAAGAATTATGAGCAACTTTCTTAACAAGTGATACTAGTAAACAAAAGAGAGTAAGAAATAGTAACTTACAGCTCGATCTATCGCAAGTTCCACATGTATAACTTCACCAAAGTTGCCTGAAAATTCAAAAAAAACAAGCCATTAATAACGTAACGAGTTAAGACTTAACATCTTCACCAAGCAAACTAGTCATCCCAAATAAAATAATCACAATACCAGTAATAGGTAATGACCTATACACTACGGATCAAAGTTGAGGCCTAAAGCACTTGTCTACTCGGTTATGGTGTAATAGAATAAGAACAAGCAGAGGAACACACAAAAGACCAATCAACATACCAAAAATTTCTTTCAGATGGCCTTAGTTCACATTCCTACTAAGAGAACCAATATGGAGAACAAGAGATTCTTGAGTAGGAGCAGCTTTCCTGAAAGCATAATTAGATTGTAAAGTCAGCAAAACTAAGCATCTGACGAAAACATGAATTGTGTGCACGAGACAGGAGTTTCGAAATTACTTAGAAGGTGAAGAGGCTCCTTTAGATTGTGGAGGAGGAGAGCAGCCTCGCCTAGCAGGTCCAGCAGGACTGCAAGAAATAAAAGATTTATCAGAACATCAAGGTCACGATTAGATATATCTAAACCCAGAAAAATAGGTTAAATTGCAAAAGCCTCCGTTCTTACAAACTTCTTCTTCCCACAACAAGGATGAAAGCCTAATTACAGGAATCAAATTGGAAATTGGAAATTGGAAAAAGTGAGGAAGAAACCCTAACCTTTTCCACGGCGTGGAGGACTGCGACTCCCAGAACTGACGCTCCGGGAAGGAGATGAAGATGAAGAGAGCGATCTAGAACGGGAGCGGGAGCGCGAAAGAGACCCTAGAGGGACTCGAACCAGAGCGGGAACGGGATCTGAAGCTGGAACGAGAAGAAGAGCCACACAAAGAAGGGGAACGACGGTCACGACTTGGTTTCGTCATGGGCGATAATTACTCGAGTTACTTTCCGGCGAAAATTACGCCGAAGTGCCCACACCGTCATCATCGACAATGATCTCGAGTAAGTATGTTTTTTTTTCGGGTTTATGAACAGTCGAAACTATTTGTTTTCCTTCTTTAACATAAACAAGAAAAAACAAGAGTAGATTCTGAAATAAAACTGATTACTGACCTGGAAAATCGAAAATGATGTATAATTTAATTTGCTGATGTGTATTTTTTTTTTTAATTTTTTACTCAAAATCGAAAAATAAAAACTAAGGGGTATATTGTAATTACACCTAGAGCACTAAACATTTGAGTAATTTTCAAAAGATTTATAGATATGAGTAATAAACCAACTTTTGGATAACATTTCAGTAATTCTTTCATCTATAAAAGCCTCTTGCCTCTTATCCTCGGTTCATATTCCCGTTTTGTTCATATATAGTACTCTTTTACATTTTTACATAGAGAACAAATGTAAAAATGGTTTACAATTTAGATAGTTATCTTAGCCCATGTGCCCATCGATCATAACTCATAACAATGCATATCTTTTTGTAAAGCGTTGGAACTTTCGAGCCAGCATCATCATCATACAAGAATTTGAAAGTCCAAAATGGGCTAGGTTTTAACTTTATTTTTAAAAAGTCCAAAACTAAGTGCATTTGAAGTTTTTAATGTTAACTCTTTATTTTCTTATGTGTTTTTGTTCTTGTTTTGTCATATGGAATCTCCCTATAATCTAATTGGTTTCAAGTTTTCAACGCGCAAATGTGTTTGCGGAAACGGATTGTTGATTACAAACAGATACGATAACAGTTTAACATAAAACTACCACAAAATACATAGTTTATATCAAAAACAAAAATTACATAATAATGAATTGATAACTATAAATAAATCATCAAATGACTTAAGAACATTTCTTGAGAGGTAATTTGGAACGTTTGTATACAAATATGTTACAAAATTATATATATATATATATAGTTTAATTATATATATGTATCAAGTAGAGAAGAATTATATAAGATAATATTTGATACAACAATACAAGAAAAATTAATTTTTGGAGTGTTCTATATGACATTTATTATTATTCAAGAAAATACTTATATAAACAGAAAAAATCAACCATCCGCTATGGCATATATATACTAAAAAGTGAGTTTTATTAAATTTAGAGCAATTTGAAACGTTATAATACGATGTGAAGCGATTACTATGATTAATATAGTTAATACCAAACAAGTACAGTTGTAACTTGTACACATTTTTAAACCCTTTTTAAAAATGAAAAAACTTGTACACTTTTTATGTAGGCGGTTGTGAGAAAACTAATCAACCCGTTACTAAATATGAATTATAGTAACCTTCTTAGACCATCGACATTGAACGTGTATGTCAGACTTTTGCTTATGTATAAAGTTTAAACCAACCAAAACTTTTAAGTCGAACAACTCATGGGCTGAAAGACCCAGATGTGTTACGCTAAGTCAAAGCATCTTCAAGGCCTTCAAAGCGAACGTAAGCCTAAATAATTCTTATGTAGTCAAAGCCTATGAATTAACTACATTTAGGTTCGATGTTTCTCTTTTGTTTAGTTAGGCTTTTTTTTTGTCATCTAGAAATTATATTAAGTCAACAATGGAACCAAGGTGTTACAACTTGAGACTGGAACCAAAGTAGCTATGAAAAGTTAGCCTAACCCACACACTTCTAGACTGATAGCTGGGTGGCTAAACACGATCTTGACCTTAAAGGTTTCCTACTGGATCGCAACAAACAAAAGAATGGTCTCTTCAGAGAAGACTATTCACAAAAAACTGACTCTCAAACAGAAGACAAACTCCTTTCCTCCATAAAGACATTTCACATCCATTTAGGAAATCCTTGAGCTACATAAGACTGAAATCTCATATCTTCAGTTACGCTCTTTGCTATAAGGTTTGCTCCTTTGTTTGATGAAGCACATTCTAAAACTACTTTCCATTCCGCAAAAGAACTTAAAGCTCTTAACAAAGCCGCTGAGTGAGGTTTAAAAGACGTCCAGGCACTTGGTCTATTCACCGCTCCTACTAAAGATTTGTCTTGAAAAGAGAAGATGATTCTGTCCAAGTTGTGACTAGTCATGCTTTCTAAAACCCAAAGTAAAATCCTGAGCATAGCATCACCTTTTGAAGAAATGTTTGAAAAGGCTCGACGACTATGCAAGATCACTGTCTCTTCTTCATCTCTTATGACCCAGGAACCTCCTGCGAGCTGATTTCTTTTTGACCAAGAAGAGCCTACGTTACACTTCAACCAATTTCTTGGTGGTTTCTCCCATACTCTAAAACTGGAGCCCCGATCCTCTTGAGCTCTAGTCCGATTAGATTCTTCAGTCTCGACTATTTGAGCCCCGAACCACTCCGCAACATCCTCTCTGATTTTTTCCACTGTTTCCACAGCTGAGAAACACTTACCCTCAAAGTTAAGAGCGTTTCTGTTTTTCCAGATCCTCCAGACAATCCACGGAAAAGACTTCCGAAGCACAGAAGGCCATGCCCTATTGTCCCTGTTTTCCATCAAGTGGTACATGTTTGAAAAAAAAGAACCACTGTTAAAACCTTCTGGAGGAGAGGGAAAGTCAGATAGAGCCCAGACCTGTCTTGCAAGCGGACATAAGAATAACGTGTGATTGGTGGATACACCTAGCTCCCCACAAACCTGAAAAGTCTCATCAACCCTCATACCTCTTCCATTTAGGTTTGCTGCAATCGGTAAGATACCACTCAACACTTTCCATAAGAAGACTTTAATTTTTGGATCAGTTTGCAACTTCCATACCAATTTTTTGAGTTCGAGCGTTGAGGGCTGAATCAAGGCTTCCTTTATGAGAGCACTGTTGTAATCTTGATCAGCTAACCAATATGCTTACTTCACAGTGAAGTCTCCACTTTTGGTAAACCTCTAGACATAGAAATCTTCTATGGTGACCATTGGTTTTATGGCCTTGATTTTTGTTATATCTTGAGGAAGAAAGAGGTCGTTTAAAATCTCAGTGTCCCAGAACCATGTTGCTTGGTTAATTAGAGAACTGACCTTTAACCCGACTTCAAAAAACTGATTTTTCCTCCACGGAACTCTTATTCCTTCATCTTCAAGCCATTGATCTATCCAGACAAACATTGATTTTCCATCTCCAACTCTTTTTATCAAACCTTTCTTCAAAAGATCCTTGCCAAAAAGAATACTTCGCCACCCAAAGGAGGGTCTTTGGCTCAAAGAAGCTTCAAGGAAGGAACTATTTTCGTAGTATCTACTTTTCAAAAGTTTTGACAAAAGACAGTTTTGGGACTGAAGTAGATGCCAGGCTTGCTTTGCTAATAAGGCTTGATTAAAAGATTGGATATCCCGGAATCTCAGACCTCCCAAATCTTTGGACAAGCATAGTTTATCCCAGCTCTGCCAGTGAATTTTTCGTGAGTATTCTCCTGAATTCCACCAGAAAGAAGCCATTGCACTCTCCAAATTTTCACAGGTAGTTTTTGATAGCTTGAAGGAGGACATTACGAAAACTGACATCGCCAAGGATTTTAGCAAAACCTCCTTACCTCCTTGAGATGTTTTATTTAGGTAGGATTTGCTACCTTTTTCTTTCATAGGCTTTCTAATTAGTGTTTCCAAATCCTAAAATGCTTTTTCGAGAAACTCCTCTTTTTGAATAAGAAGAGTTTGATAATATATACCCAAAAATATCATCACATTATATTTAATAGCACCCACTTTTTGGCTTTAAGCTAGTAGTATCTACGAACCATGTCATCATCTTCCAAAATCATCATTGCCACATCGACAATACACCATATGTTCAACTCGAATGGAAGGTCTAACTGTTCTGACGTGGATCCAACACAAAAACAAATTATTATTCAAAAGTTATATTCTTTAAATAAAGGCCTAACTGATTCATACTGTCCAAACAAAGTACCAAAATGATAATATTATTGAATATAATATTTCTATATAAATCAATTAATCAACTATATATTATTACATTTCATAAGCTTGTATAATCGAATACTAGGTACTAAACTTTCTTTCTGATGAAAATTTGTAATAATATATTTTGTTATTATGTTATTTATTAATTTTTAAAATCTAAGTTGTTAAACGGAACTGTTATAGATTTTCATCGATTAGATTTGGTAAAAAAATGTTGATAAAATTTGTAGTTGTAGATTTTATTCGATTAGATTTTTAAAATCTTACATGTTAATTTTTTAATAATTTTTTTTTCAAGTACGAATTAGTTTAGATTCGAATAGATTTTCTTTATTTTTGTAGATTTAATTTCTGTCAATGGTTTTTTTGTTTATTAATAATTAATAAAGATTAATTAATTAATCAAGTTTTTCTAATGGCAACTGTATGTAATTTTTTACACATTTTTAAGGTTAGTTTCATATATATACTTCTTAATTAATATAGTAGGATGTACAGATAATCAAATTTTTAGCTGACTACTAGTAATTTGATCCGGTTTGTCCAAATTAAATTAAAACTTCAAATTTGATTCCGTATTTCAGTTCAATTAATTTAACTAAGGTTTGACACATAATTTTAAATGGAATATATATATATATATGAATAATTAATTATTTGTGAGCTTTAATATTTTCTATTCTTGCAATCTATTATAATTAAAGGTCTCAAAATATTTGGTTCAAAATAAAAGAGGGAACAAAGAGGGGCATACATGTTCGCGGCTTGTGACCGCATAAAATATGAACACGATAACTGGCTTATCAGATTCATGTTCAAACTGCATAATGTCATGTTCAAACTGCATAATGTAGATACGTATTCGAGATTCACTGCAAAAAAATTAACTTGTAAATTGTAAGAAATACAAAAATTCTGAAAAGTCAATATACAATACCTTTTTTGTAGTAAACAGTAGAATCATCGAAAATATAAAAATATCGGAATAAAAACATTCAAAATAATTATATATTCGTTAAATATTTTATTATATTTGTCATTTTGTGGACAACCAATAAGAAAGGTGATATCTTGAAATTGATTTTTTTAAAAAAAAATTTACAAGTCACACCACACGTGCATTTTTACCAGATTTAATTTCTATTAATAAATATTTACTAGATAATGTAACCCGCGTTGGTAGCGCAGAAAATTTTTAATTTTGTTATTTGTTTTTATTTGTTAAGATTATAATTCTGTTTATTCATTTACATATTATATAATATAGTAATATATGGTGAGTTTTGAGTCATATTAGATTTTAACCCGCAGTGTACTACACTGCGGGCAAGTTTTTTAAAATTATTTTTAAAATATTTTAAATTATATAATTTGTTAATTTTGTTTGTTTTCTATAGTAATTAAGATTGTATAATTGTGTATTAATTCTTAATTTTAGGACTTAACCCGCAGGTATACTACATAATAAATTATTTTACTTAACCGTAATTTAATCAACTTAACTAAATATGTTTAATATTCTATTATTGATAGCTAATGATAACACAAGAATGACCTTATGATTTAACCGTGTTGTAACAGTTAATGATAATTTTAAATTTATATTAATATTAATCTAAACTCATCCCGCCATGTAAGAGCTTGACTGGTTCTCCCGCTAGCTCCCGCAAACGCTGCGTTTGCGTTTACGGGCGGTTGCTAGCGTTTGGGGCCAATCATACAAATCGCTTCCAATCGCTCCCAGTCGCTCCCAATCGCTCCCAGCAGTTGAATTCCAAAAGCTGGTTCCCGCAAGCGTTTGCGGTTGCGGGCGTTTGCGTTTCAAATTTTTTTTTTTTTTAAAAAAAAACTTGAAACAAATCAATGATAATGAAATATATTTTTTATATTTTTTACCTAACTATTTTATTCATTAAGGATGAGAGAAAATGAAGTATGGTTACGGTTGAAAATATTAAAAAATTAACAATTTGAAGAAAATAATATTTCAATTAACAATAACCCGGAAAACTTGATGTAAATTTAATGGCACATCGCACATAAGTTCAAAAATCTAAATAAATATAACGTTTCATCGAAATTTAAGAAAATAAGATTATTTGTGAAAAATAAAAACAAATCACGAGTGACTCTTCTCAACTCTCGTTTGATCATTACTACCGATGCAAATATTGCCCCACGAACTTATTGAGTGTGTGAGATTTAAGAAAGAAGATCTACGATCTAAAACATATGTTTAGTCATTTATCAAATTACTTGATTAAAATTTTGGTAAAAAGCCAAATGCATAAAGTAATAAGTATTTCATTATGAAATTTATTTATTTTTTTAATAATTATTTTAGTATTTTTAATGAATTTTAATTATAAATCAAGTTTAATAAATTTTTTGATATTTTAAAACATTTATATAATTATATATCACATTTATTATGTTCCAACCGCTATTGAACCCGCTGGTCAACCAGTCGTAAACCTCCCGCAAACGCACCAATTTTAAACCGCTAAACCAGTCGTTCAAAACGCTTAATAACGCTTGAAACCGCAATCGCCCGCTTCCGCAATCTCCCGCAACCGCAACCGCAACCGCAGCGTTTGAACCAGTCAGGCCCTAAGTATATAACCTACTCGTGATATTTTTAAAAATAAGTGTAAATAATTATAATATTTTGAACCATTTGAAATATATAATTTATTATATCTAAAAAAACTAACGATTCATGTAAAAAAGCGAGACAAAAAAACCGAATAAAATTGATTAAAATTTAAAAATTTAGTTGCTTATTAAATTAAACTCACTTCTCATTCAGATTCATATTCATTTTGTTCTTATTTATGATATGATATGACTTTAATTATTCTGATTTATATTCATTATTTTTCATTCAGATGTGAGAGGTTAAACACAATATTTATTCTTCACTTGAGTACCGTTTTTTCAAAATTCAAATAACAACAAATGCAGGAAAAAAAATATTGTTACATTAATGTTATGTATGGTTCAATGAACACCAAAAATGAGCAAACAAATATGATAGAAAAATCATAATTTAGAATCTTAACAAAGCCTTTTAAATAACTAAACTATTAATTATTAGAAATTATATGAAAACTATATTTTATAATGAAAAATAAAATCAGGTTTGGTTATAATTAGTAGATAATTAATTGTTAAGACTGTTTAGATACATGTAATATAAGTATTGTTCATATTTCGTTTATACCTTTAAAAAGTGCCTTTTCAAATCTGATTAGCTAATATTTTTTTATGGGTGATGATTTGATTTAGGATATGTTCTAATATATTGCAGAATATATGGAGAATATGCCATTAATTTGTTTCTCATTTAACGACTCAAACAGGAAATTATTTCCATATTTCAAAGATTTATTTTTGATATATTAATTATTGTTAGCATTTTATTTATTTTTTTGGATGATAAATGGTAATGGCATTGCTTGTAAATAGTTTTAAATCTCAAGGTTTCTTTGCTAAAACTGCTACAAAAATGTTATATAGATTAAACTACTAATAGGTAGACCTGAAACTGACCGGTTACTTGACTCGTATATGTACCGAAAAAGAATACCTGCAACTTTAGGGTCGAGTAAGGATATTATAATAATATTATTTGTGAGTAAGAATCGAGTATCTGGTATTAATTAAATTTTTGATATTTGTGCCGTTATCCATCTCATTATCCGTTATATATATTCTAGAATAAAAGTTAAAGCCTAAGTTCAACTTAGGCTTATTTTTAATAGAAAATGATTATTATTTATACATTTTGTTATTTATATATGAATGCCCATGCTGCACTAGGGTTAATTGTTTAGAACATTTTGTTTAAATAATATAATAGAGATGAGTTGTACATGGAGCATTAGGTTTTGGTGATGAGGTGAAGAAGTGATGATAGATTTCAATGAAATCATTTCATGTTAATCAACATGAATTTGTTTATCGTAAATTCCTAATTGTTCTCATTTATTTGTTATTGAGCGTCTAATTTGTTTGTCGTTGTATGGTGAAAATAAAAGAATAAATTGTAAACTTCCAAAAAGTTATGTAACCCTCACATTTAGAAATGTATCACTATAAATTACATATGTCTTTTTATTTAGACCCTTTTATTTATGGTTTAATCATTTTTCTTGTAAATCAATTTTACAATTCAAATCCTATCACAAATGACGGCAATACCAATATAAACACGCTTAATTATAATCTGTCTATCTCAAAACATTGAAAATGATGTATGACATTTAACACAAGTGGATGGTGAGAGACAGTGTCGGGTGACTTGGGGTGCACTTCCACGCGCGACTTCGACTTGTTTGTCCCTACACAACTCTCTTCTTCTTCTATAAAAGAAGTAAAGAACCATTCTTTGCTCATCTCAATTAATCACTTTCTCTTATCTTCCCATCTAAAACTCTAAACCATCAAAGAAGATCCCTAAAAGAAAAATAAAATATATGTTTATACCGAAGATGGGAGTTTTGAAGAGAAGAGTTTCGAGTAGCAGAGGTCTTGGAGGTGTTCTTAGAGAGCAAAGAGCTAAGCTTTACATCATCAAAAGATGTGTTGTGATGCTCCTATGTTGGCAAGATTGATCTTGGTTGATTCAAGTAGTGATACTTTGAAGCTTAACCGGATCAAACTGATGATTGCAAGAAGATATGAAAGAGGAAGAAACTGGTTTGGGTTTTGCTTGCCGATAGTCAATCTTAGGGGATGAATGTTAACACTTTCGATATACGAATATGGGTGGGTAATTAGTTTTTGGAGGGTATATTTGTAAATATACGAATAAAAATTTGGGATAATTTTGGTAATGGCTTTTGCCTTTAGTTCCATAGTTCCCTGTGTAAATTCGAGTATATATATCTCACACATAATCTAACCAAGATTAGTTCTTGTTTACTTTTTGCTTAATTTACTTGGTTTCATAGTTTACGAGCTTGTGAGAGGTATATGGTTTATTTGATATTTTCGTCTTCTAATATGTGAAACCGCTTGAATCCAATAAAACGTTATTTACTGTAAAAATACAAGAAAATGGAAAGCATTGCTAACTATTCGTAACATCCACTAGAATTTCCAATTTCAAATTTTGTTTTAAGAAGATGGTGTAGCAAGTAGCAACACATACATCAATGACAACTAGTTAACCAGTCATATATATAATCAAGAAACCAGCTTCAGCTTTGGTCTTGAGTAAGCAAGTAATCTATCTCATGAGCAATTACATGAATGCATAGAATTTACTTCGCCGTTATTAATAAGTTTCGGTTCATAAAACCTAATTACAAATGTTAAGTATACAAAGATTATTATGAGAGAGGTATAAGTTTGAATAACACTATTTTTAATGCATGAACAGAACTCCCTTTAGTCAAGTCAATTAACCTCTTCCTAGTTTAAATGATTAGCTAATTGATTTGATGATAACTTAAAAATTGAAAATTAAATATTTTGGTTACTTGTCTAACTCATATGTCATGTTGGTGCTCCACGTATGGGATAATCTCTACTTTCTAATTATGACTCTAATTAAATATTCTTTGGTTATTTGATTAGTTTAGTTCGTTGGACTCATATCAAAACCTTTTTATAATTATGATGATGATGTATGTATGTGTTTAGTTTCTAATGAATTATAAAGTTAAACTAATCAAACTTTCAATGACTATAGATATAAATCAAGGGACACAATATCAAAATTATTGATCGGTCCCTCTTGATTTAAATCTGACGTGACCATTTTAGGTGCCAAATTATTTATGATATTGGGAAGACATGTATTATATGCTGTCACGTCAAAATTATTCTATTTATTGGCGTCAATATCGTAAAGACAACAACAAATTACTAAGCTTGTGGGCATATTACGGCCCATTAGATGTTCAAGATTCTTGATCAAATAAATTTGTGATTACTCGAAGTTCGAACTAAAAATTAGCAAGAATTTTAAGTGAAGATTTGACGTATCAAAGGTTTTTGAATGAGAGATAGTAGATAATCATGGACCGTCTCAACCGCTCCAACCACAAAAATATTATCATTAAAATACTAAATGAATTGCTGCCAAAAACATTGAATTATTCACGAAAATTAGCTATAGATTGGTGATGAAGAAAGGAGAAAAAATGGGGTCAAAATGTCATGTGAGAAGAAACTGAATCTGCATCATTGTCGATTCTGTTGTCGGCCAACTTTAACTATGCAGCCCATATGTTTTTGGTACTCATCTACACTACCACCTTATAACTTATTTTGTCATGTTTATATATATATATATATAATATGTGTGTTTTTCTTCTTTGATGAATGATAGAGTTTCATAAAGCTTAAACCACACACGTTTTCAGATATTTATAAACTAAGAATCTTCTCAACTAAATATCAAGAAATTGCATGGTAGAGAATATGAATATGGATATAAACCCTATAAAGATCTTTAAGTATTGTCAATAATAAGTGGAAGCCTCATGGGCTAGAGCTTTATACCAGATTGGAGTACTGGACTAAGATGCTTGATTGTTTAACCACCAGATTTTTTCACTCACTCATGCAAATAAAACATTTTGGATACATTATTTTGTTAATCCTACCTAACTACTAAACTACGAAACCTGGCTCAATACATTATTTTGTTAATCCTACCTTTTTCATCATGTTAGTTGACATGGTCACTACTCACTAGAATCTGATATTCAGTCTGTACATCTATCTATTATTATTCGTCGTTGGAGAATTTTGTAGAATCTATGACCAGTAAGAAAAAAATCTATGTGCAGTAAGAAAATCTTGACGCACAAAGTTATAGAGGATCGATACAAAAGATGAAAAGAAGTTGAACGGTCAAAAAGACAAGTAGATAGGCTCGACCACGTGCGGCGGTCCTACCACCGTCGCCGTCGTGGCCACAACCGTCGTCCTCTTCTAATGTCACTTTCTCACATCTGGGTCCAAATTTATTTATTGATGTTCACATCATTGAGTTTCTATTTAACGGCTTATTTTACATTACCCAATAAAACTAAACATTCCTATGTAACATTTGTCAATTGTTTTTATTTTCCAATTTTAGAATTGTTTCAAGAACTCAATATCTTCATTCTGAAAGCACTACCTATGAAAAAGGCTACACAAGTATTCCAAAACGATTCTTAATTCTTAATTCGGTAGGAATTCACTAATCGTAAAACTTCATGATTCATTGATTCCATAATTATTTGGAAAAATAATTGTTTTATGCCACAAGGCTAATGAAAAACTTATAACTGAAAGAAGATTAAGTGAAGTTTTTTGTTCCATTAATGATTCTGCTAATTCATTTTATCATACCATATCTTGCATGATGTGTTTTTAAAGTTTAAACCAAGTTTTCCCGAAATATGAACAGAACGTCTTATATATGGTGGCTCCAACTAATAACCACAAATTCCAACTAGCTAAAGTGTTTTTGGTCTGTATGTAAATTACATGATTATTTGGTCTTCGGCCTCGTGCATTGTTTGTGATATTATTTTTTATATATGTTTAAAAAAGATTCGACATTATTGGTCCACATACTTACTTGTATATATTCACTTCTATGTACTTCAACACACTTATGGACTTCTCTCCAAGTACACTTCATATTTGTGTTCTTCTAATCTGTACATCGCACATGGTTTTCTCATCTTATTATATGTCATACATGAATATATATATAGACATAATATGGACAACTTGTTACTTCATGTGAACTTCTTTATATAAAAAAAAATTATCCTCAGTTTGATTATCTTCTTCTATTGCCAAGTCTCACAATTTTATATCCTTCTTTCTAAACTAATTGTATATTTTAAAGTAAGATATATAGCATGTTGGCCTATTAGCTCAGTTGGTTAGAGCGTCGTGCTAATAACGCGAAGGTCACAGGTTCGATCCCTGTATAGGCCACTTTCTTAATTATTTTAATTTTTTTTCTAACATTGGGCCTCAACATCAGCCCATGTGTCAAAATAAAAAGCACATCACCACGAAACACAAATATCGAATACTGCATTTGTTGGGCCAAATTTGGGTCTACGAGTTGCTTCATTATCTACATACTCATTAACGGGTTGCTTTAAGTAATTCGTAATTGTATTTTGTGTCATTTTTTACCTAGTAGATTATATTTTCGAGTATGAGCTCACATTTCTCGTTGGAATCTACACTTTGACTAAAAGCCGTCCAAGAAATACAACTATTGGACGATTTTAGATAATAATAAATAAATAAAAACCTCCAAATAGAGAAAGAACCTAGTTGAAGTGTTTGAACCAAGTTAAAATAACATGTAAGATCCATGGCTACAAAATAAAGCCTTTTATTTTGTTGTAGTACTTGTACGTTGAATTCGGGATAGTGACTAAATTAGAAGAAAAAAAAGCTATAGATACAAAAGTGACGACGAGATCATATATGACGTAATGTGCTTGTGGTATTATCATCAACTGTCTCTGTAATAATAATAAATAACGTAGGTCAGTAACGGGGAAAGAGACAATATTGCAAGAGATCCCAAAACTAAGTTTCTATAAATAGAACAAAGATCTAAGTTCTCACTTCCCACGAAAAAGATTCGATCTACTCCTCTCAATCGATTTCACTTGTCATAACTTACAAATCCTCCATCACATAAATTCTCTACCTCAATCTATTCTAGGAAATGTCGCATTAATTAACTATATATTTGTACGGTATATAGATGGAGAAGAAAAAAAAGTTATTACGAGTGTCTTATACGTATCAGAAACCTGCAAAGATACGTACGATATAGACGATTTTTACCCATGCTCATTTAAAACTGACTTCGACATAAATAATTGTTTTGCGTTTGTAACAATGGATATGCGAGAGTGAATATATGATCATAAAATAGCTTCTTGATTCCACTCCTTCATTAATTAATACAAACCCAAACTCTTTACATTTCCTATAGTAATCAAGACGAGAAAATGTCTTAATGATAGTACAATATATAAACCAAACCCATCACTATAAACCCTTTAAAACCCTAAACAAAGGGTTCTTCATAGATTTTAAAAAACATAGAAGAAGAAACCCAAACCAAATACTATTAAAAAAGACACTACTAAAATATTAAAACCACCAACCCACAATTCCATTTTGCAAGTCTAATTAACTAAACCCTAATTAATTAATGATGACTTGACAATTTAATTAATACTAATAATTTTGTGGAGAGGGATTAACTAATTGTAACATCGATTTACCATCTTACTAGTCCTTTGTCTCTTAATACTCCCTGAAGATGACTTCTCCAAGTTATTGTTATCATTGCTTTCATCATTATTATGGACGCACTTCTCTATAACCGCCTTTAACGCTTCTTCTATCGAACTCACACGATCATTCATCATCCTCTCTGCATCATAACCTTCCATGTCGTCACCATCGAAGTTTCTACGATATGAATCATGATCCTCTCCATCGTCTTCTCGGCTCAAGAACAAGACGTTCTTGACTCGACCACCTACGGTTGCGATCTCAGCTTTGAGAGTTCGTAGACGAAGAGACTTCAAGGCATTAATGACGTCATGCATGAGGTCAGTCCTGTCTTGGCAGCAAAAGGAAGCTCTTATCACCAAGTTTCCTTCTTCGTCGTTGTAAGACGAATCCACGGTCAGATCATCGGACTCTGTGGGGACTTGACACGTGTCCGTGATAAGTGATGTCTGTCGTTTTAGCTCCTTCATGTGTTGGATCACTTCCGCTAGCAACGAAGCTTTGTCCGTCTGTATTAAAGAGAAACGAATCATAAATATGTACTAATTTTTTTTTTCTGCTTCTTCGTAACGATAATAACTACAGATTAAAATACCACATCTATGAACTATACTTGCCTACCAGAAATACCAATTTAATTAGGATTTTTTCATAGTTTTAGAAAAAGATAAATAAAAATGAAAAAAAAAACAAATGACAATAGTACCACATATGTATGTATGATCGATAACCATAGAAAAAAACATATAATTAAATATATCGTGTTGAGGTACTTATCAGTTTTAAAAATTTTACAATTACTATTACCATTAACTAACTATTATAACTGAGTAGAGATAAATTTTCGAAAGTACCATTAAATAGTTAAATTAATTAGTAAAAAATTTAGAAAAACATACTTAAATTTCAAAAGATCAGAGACGTGAAAGGGGAAGAGTATTAATTTATGACAACTTACTTTGGTTGTGTTTGGTAAAATACTACGCAACTTAGCAAGATGAGTGTTGATTCGCTCTCGTCTTCTTCTCTCAGCTTCACTATGACTCTTTGAAGCAGCTAAAGCCTTAGCATCCATGACTTCTTGTGCACTTAATTTCCCCATGATCTCACCATCGAACCCAAAGGACGAGCCCCGACGCATGATGGGTCCAAGAGCTTCGGACAGAATCCTCAGATGGTTCTGATGATGCTCCATGGAAGGAGGAGGAGAGACGAAACTGTCGCTATAGTCAAAGGAAGAAGAGGACGAAGAAGCTCTTCTGTTAAAGCAGTGAACTGGGTCAGAATAACGGGTCGGGTTAGATGGAAAATGGGTCGGGTCAAAAGAAGGTAAAGATGATGACGACCAAGGGAGGATCTGAGGATGGTGATGAAGAAGAAACTGGTCTTGGTAGTCTTGTAAGTTGTGAAATGTTTGAAGACAATCTTCTTCTTTCATTGCATACATCTTTTTTGGTTTTTTGTTTTTGGAAAAGAGAAAGAGAATTATAGAAGAAGAGACAAAAGGTCACAAACATCCCATTTGATAATGGATACACATGTTTATATATAGTGCTATATAATGTGTCCTCCGTAAATTTTAATCAAAGAATATTTTTTTATTTTAATATTAGTTCTTTCTTTCCAAATAAATAAATTCAGTTTAAAAAAAAAAAAAAAACCTTTTCACCGGTTTGTACAATCAGACCGCCATTATCTTCGATAAAAATACACATTGGAGAAATACGCGTTACGTATATAGTACTAATCAAAATTTAATGTAACCTCAATTTATAACAAAACGTAGTACTGGTTATGGGTTTTCTCTTTTTTTGCTAATCAAAAATTTGTAGTTAAATTAGTTTCTTTCTCTTTAATAATTATAGAAAAATTTCAAATTCTTTCATTTACGGGATCTGTTTTTAAATGTTACTATCATTTATATGTTTTCTTTGGGACCACGATTTTTTTTTTTGGGTATATTTATCATGAATATTTAACAAAAAAAAATGAAACTGTAAGGGCTGCACATCTTCTTTGCTTTTCTTTTACGACTTCTAAATGGGGAGCTGTCATCATCTTGTAGATTTTTCTGATGGATTTGGCTTCCTATGAACAATTATTATTTATTTGTGTTCTTAGGTATACAGATTTAATGTTAATGAATATGTGTACTTTTCTAATTGTTATTAGAAGAATTTTTGGTTCCTTTTCCCACATAACTTAATCGTGTTTAGAGTATTTGAAAACGAGGAATACTACGTCACCACCTTTCTGATTAGTGCTAAGTGCTAACTATAAAACTACTATATAAAAAAAATTACGATTAACAGTTAAAGAGCTATATAGAGTTGTACTTATTTCCGAAATAAATTAGTATGATCTACGAAATGAGATCAACAATATTGTGCAATAGTAGAAAATTCTGTCATGAGGCATTGACTAAAAACTGGTAGAATATAAATGATTTAGCAAGATGATTCTGGTCAGCTTCATAGACAAACATATAGTTGACAAAATTATTTCATTTGAAATTTTTCTAGAAGTTATAATGGTCAAATAGACACACTCATGTACTTATATTATTTTTTGGCATTTGAGCATGATCAGGACCCAAAAATTATTGTCTAAGAAATCTTCATTCCTTTTTTTTTTGTCTCAAGTGCCAACTTTGAAAATAGAAGTTGATGTCTAAAAATTATAAACAAAGTACATAAGCAATATATACACATTAAAAATTTACTAAATCAAAAGGTGAATTTTTCTTCAACAAAAAGCGTATGTAGTAGTAGAACAAAACAAAAAAATGTTCTATTAATTACTCCCTCTGTTTCACAAAGATTGATGTTTTGGGATATTTTTTTGTTCCACAAAGATTGATGTTTTGTAAACTTCAAGAAGTAATCATTGAAAATATTTAAAATTTTGAATTGTTATTGGTTTATATTTTCTCTCTCTACTAAAAAGTAATAATAAATTAATTTATAAATAAAAACTAAAAATTTTCTTAATATGTGTGAAAATATCAAAACATCAATCTATGTGAGACAGAGGGAGTATATTTTTCTCGGTTAAACCTAGCTCATCTAGTACTCCCTCTGTCTCAGAAAGATTGAAGTTTAGGATTTTACACACATATTAAGACAGAGAAAATATATGCTTAATGATGATTTTTTTATTTTATTTATGACCTCTCATGATTTATTTTTCTGATACTTTTTCACTTTCACAGTTTCCCATTCCATACAATCTACAACATCAGTAATTATTAAAACAAAAATTTATTAAAAATATTCAAAACATCAATCTTTGAGAGACAAAGAAAATTCTCTAAAACTTCAATCTTTGTGAGACAGAGGGAGTATAAGACTAATGCCTAAAAAAATACTATAACTAGAAATTTACAAGTTATCTCACGGCTATTTAAGGCAGTGATTAAAGTAAAATTTTATAAAATCAAAATAATTTGACATGCATTTAAAGGGGAAGAAGAAAGAGATTAGTATTGTTTTTTCATCAGGTTCTGAAACAACGCGTTAAAAGAATTTCATTTGGCTGCTTAATGTTTTTTTGTTTTTCCAGTGGAAAGTAAAAACTCGAAAAATTAAACTAAAAGAATATTAAAAAAAACAAACACTGACCACAGGACACACGGATTGTCTACCGACCAGAGACCAAAAAGACTTTTACTTTTAATCATTAATAATCGCACTCGTTTCTTATATAGCCAAACCCACTTTCTTGTTTTTTCGTTCCTTCTTTAATCTTGTTTTTAATCTAATCAAAAGATTTTTCTATGTTTTAGATTTGTCTCAAGTGCACTGAAGAGATTCTCTTTTTTTTTTAGTCTATTCATACATATCCAAAGAATATCTCTGATTATGATCTGTGTATATCTTTGGTCGTATATTATTTGCTATAATCATACTAAAAATTGTTCAAATCCTAAAATGAATTAATAAATATGGTTCCACCTAATACAAGTTTTTTTTTTGGTTGGAACCTATAACAAGTTTACCGTCAGCCATTTTATCAAATACTAGGGCATTTACTCATTTTTCAAGGAAAAGAGGTAGAAAGGCTTATTTCATAATTTTTGTGTGTGTTAAATATCCATTTCTCAATAAATGGAAAAACCTAAAAAGAGTGGAAGAAAAACTATATAATAGGATACTAAATGCTTTATGATTCAGTTCAAATCTTTGGCTGTCACACGTATTATCAAAAACTAATCTCCGACCAAAACAGATAGTAATATCAATAGAGCAAAATGATAAAAGAAAATTTGTATAAATTATACAGCAAGAAAATAGGATAGGGTATGAACTAGGGTTTTGGGGTGGTGGTGCAGAGTGAAGCCCACACGACGTTCAACATTCTGGGCTCTTTCTCCACGCTGTCTTCTTCTTTTTCCTTCTCCAAGAATTCTAAATCATTTTGTCTTTGAATTTACTCCTCTTCTTGTTTGTTTCCAATAATACTTCTATTTTATCAGTACTTGATTGATTTTTATACATGATTCTTTTCTGTTTTTTCTTGTTGAAACTTGAAACAAACCTCGCTATTATTCTTTCCTCCAAAACTTTTTACATAGGTCCTAATGAAAAGACATTTTAACAATCGAATTTTACAATATCATGTCGTATATGTTTTTTTTTGCTTAAATTTGTTCAGTTAGTTCACTTTAATTTACATATCAGTAAAAAAGGTTAACTCGGTGTAATGTATATTTAAAAAAAAATCTTTTTTTTTTATAAAAATTAGATGTTATAATAACTTTTGACCCTAAATTAGAGAAATCCACTCATCATCATCCATGTAAATCAAAAATTCAAAATACAGGACGGATTGCTACCATACCAATACATTTTCAGCCATTTAAATATTAAAAAATAACAAATTGTTCAAAATAAATAATGTACTTACTAGATATAACTAACTTACCTAGAAGACTTGTCTAAATTAATGTATACGAAAAGAATGAAGTAATGAACACAATGCATCAAAATCAAGTAGACGAAAGGTAAAATATATCATGAAGCCATATTTTATACACTGAAAAAAGTGATAAACATCATATCAAAAGCAGCAATAATAATACTAGTTTCTAATGACTATGGACATAACCTGATAATGTTTCACGGTACCCAATACTATATAACAAAAATACATATTTTTGCATCTATTATATTATATATTGTCACGAGACCATGCCCTTCAGCGAGTATGTGCGTAACTGTTGGTCTATAAAATGTAATAATTTTATGGTGAAGAATCATATGATAGGAAACCATTGATTGTTGGAAGAAACCTATAATCATTACCTTTAAAATAAAGTCAGTGTTTCATGTTCAAAAGGCCTTTGAAAAAGCTAAAATCATTTTCATCTTGACAAGCATGGCTCATTTAAAACAAAATCAGTTAGTTACATTGGCTTTAACTATATAGTTTGATAAAAATAAAACTCAACACCAAAAACATATCAGCGAATCTGAATGAAACTTCAGTATATAGTAAAATTGGTATTAGAAAATTATGAAGTGATATAAACTCATAGAATTAGAAAACATCTGTAATTTCAATTTGTACCCCAAAATTATTTTTAACATTTTTTTCTTATTATGAAATGAAATGAATCATTATAAAACTTGTGAGTTCTGATATGATCCTTCATATTATTTGCAAATTGCAACACCAATGAAAAATTAAAATTAGGGTTGTGTTGCTATTTTCAATCCCATCAAAAATATATAATCCTCTGAAGAATTTTCATAGGTTTATAAGTATTAATTAGTCTTATAATATTGACCCGTTAGCATGGAAACTAAAACGTATACATATTTACACTTTTTTATATATAATGAGGGAAAAATGCAAAAAATGATTTATTTAATATTTCGTAGAAAAAAAATTGTATTTTTCTCGTTCTCAAAAAATGCTCAAACTAATTTATAGATGATAAAAAGTACATCAATTATCCCGATTTTCCGATTTCCCACTTATCGTATTAGTGTTTTTAACAATGTTAATGCAATCGTAAACACCTTTATAATTATAATTTTATGGAGAAATTTATTTTTACCATAGCTATAATCATAACAGATTCCTTATCTTTAGATATCTTAACTTTATTTGTTTTCTCAACTTCAAACTTCTGTTATGATTAGAAATTTAGAAGAAAGAATAAATAGCTACCAGTGTTTTTGATAATGTTAACATTGTTGAAAATCGTAATAATGATAGGTGAAAAATTAGAAAATTGAGATAATTTATGTATTTTTTATCACCTATAAAATAGTTTGAGTATTTTTTTTACAACGGAAAAATTTGGTGTTTTTTCTAATAAATATTAAATAAGTTTTGTTTTTGTTGGCATTTTTTCATATATAATACAAGTAGGAACTTTGAGGAAAAAAAATATATATATACAAGTAGGAACTTGTAACCATGATCAGACCTTAATCTGTCAATAATATGCCAACCATGCACCATACCAGTTGAACTGAGATTCAAATATATACTGACGCTTTACACTTTCAACAGCCAGTTGAGTTACTATCAGTTGTCTATATATATATATATGTATGACGATTGTATATATTTATATAACCAGAGGTTGTCCTTTTACACGTGAATATGTGACTACACACAACAGATTTGTGCAAAGGTCTTCACGACCACATCATTACATATGTATGTGTAAATACATACATACGTAATTCAAGGGTCTTTAAGCATGTGTAAAATAGATCATGATTCCTTACAAAAGTGTTCTTCCGTTTTTAGGTTTCATGTAATTTTGTGTGTGTGTGTGTATTAATTGATTACTGGCCTATTTGTATCCCGTGATTGGGAGTAAGGTCGAACTCTTTTACCAGGGTAAGCCACAAGACTAGCCTAACAATATATCTCTAAGAGGTTTTCATTTTGGCAATATTTATGTAATTTAAGCAGAGCACAAGTGATATAATTAGAGAAAACAAAGTGTCCACTAGCTTTTTGCTATAATTTTTAATTAATAAACAAAATTGGAGTACAAACTGATTTCTGGGAAATTCGACATGCATCTATATATACTAGTGTACAGCAATATTAATAAAAATTATCCAGTTATCTTATTACGATCAGGTAACTAGTAGATTATCATTACCTGGTTAATTAGTCATTAAAAATCAATGAAACGCATGTTTTGTAATATTATAGCAAAGTTTCTTTTTGACCAAATTTTACGAATATAGGCCTGTCATATCATTTTGGGGTATAAAAACCTACCTCAATGAAGTGGTGGCATAGAACATCATGAATTGTATGAATTAATGTATAACGTAACATGCCCCACTATGCCGGGGATTTTATAATTGTATGAAATGTTTAATACGAGAAAATGACTAATTTAACTACACATTCGCTAGCTAGCTAGCTGACATCCATTATTATTATCTGTAGGTGAAACAAAACCAAACACAAAATAACTTTAGTAATTAACTATTATGTGAGAAGAAGCTTATTGAATAAACTACCGTATGTATGACTGAAGATTTTTGGAAAATAAGTCATGGTAACATACATAAAGATAATATTAATTACTCCGTAACTAAGTTTAACCATAATTAAGGTCCATAACTTAATCATTAGATGGTTACCAGTATCCGTCGTTCAAACACCATATTAATATTTCATTCATCATCCCTAATAATAAAGCATGCACATTATTGTGTTTGGTCTATTATCCGAAGAAATGTAGACAATTCAAACATTAGTGCACGAAATGTTGGAAAGGTTGTTTTCCAAAATGAATGTAAAGATGCAATATTGCAAATATGAAACGGTGACGTGTGATGAGGTAGGTCTTATGGAAGCAAATATGAAATATAGTATAAATTAGTCTTCTTGTATATGGAAGTGCTTGCCCATGTGTGTGTTTGTGATCTTTTATTGTGTAATTTCTGGATTATAGATAAAATAAATAAAAATGTGTAAGCATATACTAAGAAATAAGTAAGCATCACTTTGTGGTCACACGCATGGGTTGTCTCTGGTCCCTTTGCGTTTCCTTTTTTCACATTTGTGGCCATTTGTAGCCTTCTTATGTCATCCCTTTACATATATATTATATACACACATGTATGAGTGTGTTTGCACTTTCTTAATATTTTAAGGTTTTTAAAAGTGAAAAAAAAATTCTTTAATAGAAAAAAAAGTTTGGTTACGATTTGTGAACATTATCCCGGGCGGTGGGTGCTCTTTTAGGGCTTTGATCATCATGACGCCATGCTTACTCCCACTCATTTTACGTCTTAGAATTACGTATCATATTCATAATTCATTATACAACTTAACATGTTGCAATATATTGTCTTGTTCACCAAGCAAAATAGTTTTTATAGACAAGTTAACTCAATATTTGCTTTGCTTTGGTATATAATCTATAAAACTTTGGTATGTCATTAAATTTGAACTCTTAATCTAAAAGCACTACTATCATCTTGACCGAATCTACCATTAGACCAAATTTCTTAATACGAAATATTCTTCGTAGCTATTAATTGCATAAGATATGATACGATCTCTATCTCTAACGTTATAAAATATATCAATGTAAATATTATATATCAGTGCTCTAAAAAAAATCATTGAAGACTACCGGCCAAAGGAAACAAGTTTCGACATAAAATTATCAAAGTAGCTGTTATTCTATTAGTTTGCCCAAAAATAAAAGATTATATATATGTATATATAATGTAGCTGAGATTTTTTGAACTCTAGAATAACTATCGAAATTTTCAAGAGTCGGGTATTCTTATCATATAATTCGTTAGCAAATGATCAACTATTGTTAATTAAAATCACAATATTAAAAACGATTGGTATGGTACTGTTAAATTTTAAGAATCTCATTAATATTGGTAAAGTCATTAATATTGTATCTATCTTTTATGTATTATTTTAAAATTTGACACTCAAACATGTTTATTGGTACTCTAAATTTCGCTCCAATAATATAAAATGTTGTTTGACAATTTGGTTTCCTTTTCAAATTTCTCATGTTTCTGGAAAGGCTTTAGTTGGACTAACTGTGTCACTTGTGGATTTATAATAGGAATTTTTTGTTTTCATTATAAGCAGTTGTTTGGGCTTATGTCATATTCGGCCAATTAGTCATTTTGGGCTAATATGTCTTTTTCTGAGTCGCGTAGGTCGATGCATGTTTTACAGTTCTTTTTTTCGCTAATTGCATATGTTTTCTGTTTAGGACCTTACTTGAACAAGATACTTAAACTAGTTTACTAGTACATTTTCAAGAATTAACTGTCGGTGGCTGTGAACAAAATAAAACTAATAATTGTACTTTATACTGTTATGTCTTCTTTATTTATTTAATTAGTATCTGGAATCGGATTGTTCATAGCTATTTTTATAAGAAAGACAAAGAGTATCTTATATTTATATAATGCATTGTTATACTAAATATCTACTATATAGTGTCACAACAAATAGATGAAAAATTAGTTTCCGAAATTAGAAACCCAAATTAAGAGAAGAATTGCACTATAAATGTAGGTTTTTGGAAAAACAGAATTGATTTTATAAAATTTTTGCTTTTAACTTGTTTAACCAGGGCCAAAATATATAAATAACTGTCTTTTAATAGAATTACTGTCTTTTATGAAAAACACAATAATCACCTTTTAAACAAAATATATAAATTACTGTCTTTTACATTGTTTTTTCTTACTATAAGATGTTATAAACATTACAGTTTCAATAAGTTCATCATATTAATAACAAAACAGAAATACTGTAATAAAACATTTCATTTTTATTCTAGTATTTTTTTCACACATGCTCTCTAGTTACAGACTTACAGACAGTGATACTCTTTTAATAAATAGAAATCGAAATTTTACAAACTCCCAAAAATATTATTTTATTTCTATTTTCGGTAACAGTGAACCGTCACCCAAATTTCGTACTTCCAAAAGAACACCAAAAAAGAAAACGCAAAAAAAAAAAAAAGAATCTTTAAGCGAATCGAAACAGAATACTCCCGGTGAGAAAAAAAAATAGAATCACGGCAAAGCACAACCACGGCGAGAAAAACCTAACCGTGATCTATCTCTATCGAATTCAAACAAGAAACCTTGCTGCATCAAATTCCCGATCACCGAGAATCCAACTTTTGGATTCACCGATTGAATCGCCAGACACTGAACCTGCTCCTCCGTTTCGATAAAGTAATTCCTCGGCGGCGGAACGAACACCGCACCGCCGGAAAATTCGAGTTTCAACCTCGGCAATAACTTCTCCGGCTTCGAAACGCCGGAGACGTTTAAACACAGATCAAATCCCGGAGTCAGTTCATCGGCGTTAGGTAGCTTGATCCGCCGTCGAATCGCCGCTAAAACCAATCGATACGCCGGATCTGCTATAAACGCTAAAGTTGTCCCGGAGTCCACGACGGTTCCGCCGTTACCTGAACTGTCGATCTCCCAAATCGAAGGATCGATTTGTAGTTTGGCACCGTTGACGGAGACGGATCTCAATTTGACGTAGTAAAACGTCGGAGAGAACGGATTCGTTAGCAATGGGGTGAAGAGAAGCTTCGAAACGGCGTTGATTCGTTCTCCTCTTCTTCCGCCGCCATCTCCGATGATGAGGTAACTCGTAGGCGGCGGAGAGATAGTGTAATCCATTAAGCAATAAGAAAACTTGTTACCAAAACGACGACCCAACTGAGAAGCGAAAGAAATTGGCCCACGGCCCAAGCCCATTACTCCATGGGCTCCATTAAAATTAGTACCCGATACAGATTGACCCGAGATCCGAAACCCGCAACCGAAAGCGACGTTTTTAAGCTTCGCCTCTTTACCAGAGCTTGTCTTCAACGACGCCGTTTCTCTACCGAATAAACCTGAAGTTAATGAACCGTCTGCGTATCCATACTCGTAATGACACGTGGAATGGATACGGGTATGGTTACATTTCGGAACCCGACCCGGTTGTGGTACTAAACGGCAAACCGGGTCGTAGCAATGAGCGGGAGAAAACGTTGAGGAGTGGCGAGGGAAGAAGACGGTGGCCGGAGAATGATGTGAACAGTTCCGGCAAGCTGAGCATTTCACCCAAACGAGATCGCTTCCTGTATCGGCGATTAAAAGTAACGATTGAGGAGGTTGTCCGATTCTAAGATCCACAAAGTATTGACCCGACCCGGAAGATGCGCCGGAGACCACCGGAGATTTAACGAACGGGATGGGAATACGGCGGAGAGAGAGGAAATGGAGACGTCGAGTGTCTAGAGCCAAAGCTTGCGTCGGAGAAGGAAACGGAGATTTGCGTAACAACGGAAGCTTTAAGTACTTGCCGTCGTTACTCACGGCGGCGAGATTCGCTGGCGGGAGGAGGAACAGAGAGAGGAAAGAGCAGAGGAAGATAAGAGGAAACATTGTGAGAGAGAGAGAGAGAGAGAGAGTGAGAAGGGTTTTGTGTTATTTTGTGTCTTATGTTATGAAGAAGAAGAAGAAGAAGACCGTATAAAAATACGGTATTTTTGTACGTATTTTGTCAGGTTGTGGTCGAAATATAGTTTAAATACAAGTACATTGTAACGTGAAGACTGAAAGATATCTCTGTTTTTGGGGGTATCATCAAGCTTTGGCTTTTGCAATAAAAACTCTTAGCTGTCTAAATGTGTTTTTGTTTTGTTTCTTTGTTCCTTTCACTTTAGTCTTTATACATTTTTTTTAATCATTGATTCGATTGATAATAAATAGACACAAAATTTTGTAGTTTTTTTACGTTTGTTTTTTGTTCATTTTTGTTTTAGTTTGTATGAGTGTTATTGATGCCAAAAATGGTTGTTTTCTAGTGTGATAATCTTAGTCTTAGATCCGTGAATTTATTATAAGAGGGTCGGTTTATATAGATTGTAGTATTATGATAATAAATTTGTAATTATACGAATACAATAATAATAATAAATGTAGATCTTGTTTGGACGTGAAAAGTACTATACCCAAGAAATGGACCCTGTTTGTTAGGTGGTGGCAGAAATACTTTTTAACTTTCAAAAATATATAAAACATGATTATTATTTCTTTATACGATTGCATAAAATTACAAAAGAAAAAAAATGGAACTTGTCCTTGTTTTTATTTGCTGTAAATCTAGTAAACCATTATTAGTTTTTGTTTTGTACTTTTTATTCATACATTGAAAATAAAAGTTTTGCCAAAAATATTGATAAATTGAAAATGATAAGAACATTAAAGAGTGAAGAAGATTCGGGCGATACTTTGCATGGCTGCACATGATATGAAACATGTGACTTTTAAGACAAACCACAATTATTTTATCTTTTTTTCAGTAGTTTGGGAGATTACAAATTTATTGCGAATTTATTATCTAAAAATATCGTAAATAAAAAAATCATTTGTAAACCTAAACAAAATAATGTATTTTTTTTTTTACAATAATCTATAAATTTCACTGTACTATAAATCAAGTATGTGATACAATGATACAAAGAGACATAGAAGAAGAAAGTAATAAAACTCAGTTTACAGATTCTTCTTCATTGTTATTATTATTACTGTTGTTGTTGTTGTCTCCTCCACTCTCAGTTTTGGCTCTGCTTCTAAGCTCTTCAAATGCTTTCATGCTTTCTGCATCAAACCCTCCAGCAAACTGTACATAACAAAACAAAGTTACATATCCAAACAATTGAGAAATTTGCTCATTTAGGTTTCTTATGCTCTTGCTCTTTTTTACCTGATGGACTCTAAAAGCGAAACGAACACCTTGGAGAAGCAAGAACTCTCTGTTTGGATCTTTCTCCGTACCACTCACTGAATCAAGCTCATAAGCTACTCGTTTCATGTACTTCTTCGCGAGCTGAACTGACGAAAGCTTGATCTGTGTTGTGTGATGCAAAAATGAAACAAAAACAAAACTATCAAGATTGTTTAACAAGGATTTCGCAATCGAAAGGAAATAAAGGACATATGTTTCTTACCTTCCCAACGACGCCAGTATCAGATAACCAATCAACTGGAATTCCGAATTCTTTATATCGTGAAACCGCCATGTCTCTTGTACGTAAAAGCGCGTATACACTTTGTTCAACCCTGTGAAAAAAAGCAGACATTTAGTAAAGAAAGATTTAGTGTGTGGTGTTCTATTTTTGTCTTGACAGTTTTACTTACTTCTCTAGCAACTTGTACATCTTCTTCAAAGCAGGTTCACAAGGGAGATTAGGATCATCGGCAAAGGAAGTAACTTGCTTCTCCAATTTCATGAGATCTTGATATTCAAAAGCTGCTTCTCGTAACGCATCAGCTTTACCTTCTGGCCAGTCAAAGTGCTTAAGAACTGCCCTTTCATCAACCTAATCCAAAAGACAGCAAATGATCCGTGAGTGAAAAGAACCAAAGTAGCGGTTAGAAAGTAATATTGAATAGATTTACTGACCAAGAAGGAGAGCTCTTCATCTAGCCAGCTAACGAACGCCAAGAGATCTTCTATACTGGTGAAAGAAGCAGCTCGGACTTCAGTTGCTAACGACTGTACAAAGTCCCCTTGTGTCTCCACATCCGCTTTTACCTGTAATCAAGTTCAAACAGTTGTTTCTTTGTTTGAAATACAATTGCATTAAACATTCTATTGAAAGTGTGAACTTACTGCTAAGAGAAAAGTTGATCGATTCTCGATTTCCCCGATCATATTGTTCCTAGCTGCTGATGAATTACCAGTTCCTGAAGAGATCAAAGAAGGTGCACCTTCTTTCTTCGATTCACGTTTCATCAACGATTGATAAAACTCAACAAGCTCCGGAGCTCGGTGAACTTTGCTACCTCCTCCTGCTCCTCTTCCAAGTGCTCCAGGAGGCGGTGGTGGTGGCGGCGGCCCACCACCAGGTGGGGGAGGAGGTGGCGGTGGACCACCACCGGGTAAAGGAGGTCTTGCAGAGGGTAAACTGCTAGTTTTACCATCTCCAGTTGATCTTGGAGGCGGACGAGGTACTCTAGGAGGTCGTTTCTCAATGTCTACAAGCTTCATTTTGGCTACGGCTTGTGCGTTTTCACTGGCTTTACCTTCGTTAGACTGATCATTAGACTGATCACCTGTGATCACTGAGGGAACCACAACTTTTTTCTCCTTTAGTTGAGCAAGTTTAGGAGGCAAAGCAACATTACCACCAAATCTCTCCGCTCTCGCTTGATCTGCTTTATGCTTAATGTGCTTCTCCCTTTCAACCGCCAACTTATGCCTGTCTTTGTACGCGGGATACTTCTCATCCAAAACATTGTCAACTGATTTAGACATCACTTGGAACGATGATGCAACGGAATTCAAAGCCTCACCAGGAGAAGTAGCTTGTTGTTGTGTTCTGATTCTTGGAAGATTCGGTGTTTCAGGGGTACCAGGAGCTGTTTCTTGATCCACTTGACCAAATGTTGTTATGGCTACTGATTCACCTGCGTTTCTAATCATCAAAGATTCTAATGGACCTCTCTGTTTATTCATGCTGGAGCTAAGTCTTCCCGGTGATCCTCCATAGAATGATCTTGAAGGTGATGATTGAACGCTCGAATCATCCTTGCTCTTTCCCCATTTCTTGAGTTTTTGTATCAATCCCGGTTTCTTGCTAAAACTACTTAACCTACTTGTGGAACTATCCATTGAAGCATTATCGAAATCATCGCTTCCGGGAGATGAAGGTTGAGAATAGTTGCTCTCTAAATCAGTATCTCCTTGACCACGCTCTGAACCAGCATACTCTAGCATTAACCTTTTTGCTTTTGCTTGTGACTTGGGACTTAGGTTCTTGCTTAAGTCACGAGCTGAGATTTTACCAGCTGGTGTCTGGTAGTTTCTTAACTCATACCGTAAACATGCATTGACCCAACGGAGATACACCAATTCCTCAACTTCACTAAACCTATTCATCTGAAGCCCTTCCACTTGCTTTAACAAGTCTTCATTGTTATGCTTTAAATTATTAACCTCTTCTCTAACTTTCGCCACTTTGTCGCTCTAGGAGTAAAGATAGAAAATATTACTCTAAGAAAGAAAGAAACACTGATATGGAGAGGAATCATTACACTTACCTCAGTCATATTTGAAAGAGCTGCAACTCTTGCTTCCGCTGAATCGAGTTTAATGGATAACTCTCTCTTCTCATGTTGAAGCTCTCTGTTCTTTCTCTTGAGTTCCATAACTTCCACTTCCAAATCCTGTACAGCTTTTAGCTTCCTCTCCACTTCGGAATCTTTATTCATGGCGTCTTCTTCTTTCATTTGGAGACTCGACACATGCTGCTTAAGCAACAGTAACTGTCCTTTCGTCTGGTTAGCATCAAGCTGGATTTGCCTCTGCAACTCCTTGATCTTGTTTCTCGCCACCTCAAGCTCCTTCCTTACAATACCGTTTTGAAAAAGCTCTTCTTGAAGCTTTTTCCTCTCAGCTTGTAGAGAATTAATAGTGATGTTTAACATATCAATCTCCACAGTCTTGATCTTGAGTTGTCTTTGTAACTCAACGATATCTGATTCTTGCTCTTTGAGTCCATAATATTCTAGCAATTCTCCTTCCAGTTTCACTTCTCTTTCTTCTAGCTCCTTAACTAATTGTTTCAACCTTTCGAGCTCACCATCGTTATAAGCCATCTCGACTTCATATTTCCTCTCTTTCTCTGCTTTCTCCAAGTTACTATTGTTATCATCATCAGGCAATGGATACTCAATTTCACCAGATAAAAGATCTTCAAACTCGGGTAAAATATCATCATCTAAATAGTCCGAGAAACTTCCACGAGACTGATTGATTACACTGTTGATCAGTTTCACCTCTTCTTCTTCTTCCTCCTCTTTCTCCACCTGAATATATTATCCGACTTGTCACAACATTTAGATCAAGCACATGATAAAACTAAACTTTTCAAAAGTACACTTACATTCTTATCGTTGAGACTGTTGTCGGGATACACAGCCTGTTCTTTATCGCCTCCTTTGCCATTTTCTTAGAGCAAAAATGCAGAAAACATGAAAGGTCAGATTCTATATATGGAGTGAAATGCAATCAAATGGAGAGTATAAGATAAAAAAAACACTACCTGATTGGTTGCTCGGTTTGGAGGGTTTACCGTTGTGCCGCTTAACAACAACTGCTGCAACGGAAGCAGCAACAACAAACCCTATCCGGACAAACATATATTAAAATCTTGAAATGGGAATAAATTCCCTTCCCCGTTTCATCTACAGAACTCGAAAAGCTCCTTTAAATTTTCACTACTGATACAATATAACTCAACCCATTGTTCCTTCAAGAGAAATCTCTAGTCCAAAATCCTGTTCATGAACCTTATGACAAATGGATAAACACACTTGTTCCTGTAAGAGACACTCCCAGGTACTGACAAAACTTTTAAGGAACTATGTCCACCCAAGGAAAGAAGGAAAAAAGTAAGACACTTATCATCACAAATTCGATCTTATCAGCTTTATGGACCTCTCAAGTCTCTTGCATCAAAAGCCAAAATTTTCAGCATTAAATAAATTGAAAACAACCACAATAATAGTGGTCTGTTTTTAGCTCAAGACAGATGAGGAAATAGACATGTATGGTAATAGATGGGGTCTTAAGCCAATAAGCCATGACCAAAGAAGCAACCGTAAATCAAACAATAATTTCTGAAATTATGTCTCTTTTTGTCAAAGCATTTACCAAAACTAGACGGTGAACTAAACACAGAAGATGGTTAAGATTATAAATTCATTGATATATCAATCAAGACCAAACTAGTCAATATAAAGATTAGTGATCTCAAATTGGTATAGGTGATTGATTCATAAGGGTTTAGATTCTGTTGTGATGTTTGGGGACCAGTACCAGCTACCAAGTAAAGGTGCGTACGTAGCAATTAACCAATTACAAGAAAATAGAAGATTGAAATTTAATTCTAAATGTCAATTTTTTTTTGGTTAAAATGGTAGAGAAAATTGAAATCAGCCAAACAAGAATGGACTTTTCATCATCTTATCAAAAACTCCTTTTGCTCAACCATAGATTTCATTCACATGTTTGCCTTTTTAGCCTTATCTAAGAAAACCAAGTGTGTGAATAAACAAGAAGAGATAACAAAAGAGAACAAGTTCTTGTAAAAAAGATATAAGAATCTTACATGATATGGTGTGAAAACTCATATTAAACCCTTCACAAGATTCTGATTCCTTTTTTTTACCAATCTGCACATTGAAAATGAAGATAATATGGGTTTGATTCAGACATTGCCAGGTAAGGATCAGGACAAGTGGATAAACGAAAACGAATTTTATCAAATTCACTGTTTTATTGTATGGCAGAGGAATTTTATGGTGGGAACAGCTCACAGAGGATAAATCTCTCAGAAGTCAGAGCACACACACACTTGCAAAGCAAAAAGACAAGAACAGCTCTAACTGTTTCTTGTCTTGGAAAAATGTGGAACTCATCAAAGATAAAACTTTAGAGTTGCGTAAATAAAAGAGTTTTGAGAAACTTTCTTTTCTAAAACAAAAGACGTAAACTCTAAATATGACCCAGTTTCGGTTTGACTGTTACTCTGCAACTATTAACTACGAAACCCTAAAAAAGCTTTATGCCTAATGGAAGAAGAAGCAAAAAGTTTCGATTTTTAAGCAAACCCAGTTCGCTAAAAGGAAGTAGAAGCATACCAGACTTCAAATTAGCCAAGATTAGATCGGATTCTTGCTAATTCAATCGATTTCTGGTGGTGGTTGAAAGAGCTCTTGACCTTGACAAATGGTTGAAGATTTCGTTTGATTTAACGGTTTTTGGGAATCTCTCTTCAAAATTTGAAATTTCATTGCTAAAGTGTGAGAATAGGTTCGATGCGAATGATTAGATTCTTGATTACTATTCTCACTCCTTTTTGACAATTTGAAAATTATGAAAGTTTCCCCAATTTTATTGTTTCCAATTTGGTTTAAAACCAAGATTGAATTACATAGAATATAACCAACCAATTAAGGGTTTAATTGTCTAAACCAGGATTTGCTTAATTTCACATTCCACTCACTCATAAATGATAAAACAAACAATCACAAAGAAATTTTTGTACAATGAAAGAAGATTCAAGCATGGTCATTCCATTTCCATCTCCGTCCTGCTTCTTCGAGAACCTTAGCTCTCGCTTGGCTTACCTTAGCTTCATCCTCTACCCAAGATCTGCATTTCATTCACTCATGACTGGTTAAAACTTTTCCAAAGATCAAAACTTTGCTACAATGATAATAACCATTACCTTAGAATCCGAAGAGCTTCGATTTCAGCTTCAAGAACAGATCTTTTGTCGACCAGCGATTCAAGTTTGGATTGTAAGTCACTCAACATCTCTTGTAACTTGCTGTGCTCAGTCAGGTAAACAGATTTATCAGATATTAGCCTCTGAGACATCTCATCAATCTCCTCACTCAAGCTTTGAAGCAACTGTTTCTGACACTCTATAGCTGACTTCTCTTTCAAACGCTCGGCGAACCACTTCTGCTGAGCGGTTTTTTCATCTTCTAATTCACTAACTCTGGAGAGATTCAGCTCGTCCATCTCAACTCTTCGGGATCTCTCTACCTGAAGCTTCTCATCCCAAAATTGCGTTATTTCCCCTTTCTCTAGCAACTCGAGTTTGATTCTTTCCATCTCAGCTTTCTGCGAGAGGGACTCTGCTTCTAACCGTGATACCTCTGCTGAGATAGCTTTCACCATCTTACCGCTTGTTAATGCTACAGCCGCTTGTGCTTTTGTAACAGGTCTATTTGGCTGAAACCGCTTAATCCTACCTGTAAAATTTTGAAAATCTTCATTCTGTTGTAACGCATACGCACATCAACGATCGAACGAAGAAGGAGAAGGTCAGAACAAAGAGAGGTAGAAGAATACCAAAAACATTTCTGATGGTACTCTGGTCACCCATCAAGAAGTCCAGGAAAAAGCCGAGGGCCATATCGGGATTGAGATTCTTCGTGTCTATATAATCTACCTTTGTCCTTGATATCTGGACTGTAAACAAGTCAGGCTTTTAAAAAAGATAAAAAAGCATTTGATAAGCATCACCGTTATGCCTAAAATGTTAGTAAGACTTAATCACACCTCTTCCATAATTTCTGGATGGAAACCACACTCCAATTGAGCTTTCCAGTTTACCAAATCGAGTCGGGAAACAAAACTGCAGCCACCATATATATGTTAAAACAATTAGAAAACAGTAAACAACAAGACAAATATATAGCAGATGAGGAAAGCTAATCTCCTTTATACCTTTCAGGATTAAAATAAATGTTTCCCAAGTTATTTTGAGAATCTTCGCTGCTGAGCTTGCTGGAAGTAATGCCTGCCTCTGCCAAGGCTGAAAGAAAAATCAAAAATAAAAGATCAATTACAAAAGTTCTAATAAACTACGAAACCAAAGTAGAAATGTCTCTTATCGATTTTACCTTGAATGTACTCGAAGTCAGGATCTGCGGTATTTATATCGTCAAATGCAGGAACTGAAGAGCCAGCTAAAGCTACTGCTGGCACAATCCTGTGCATTGGATTTCTAAAGGCAAGGGAAACACATTGTGTCAGTCAACCACAAACACTAAGAGACTTATCATATTCGGAAAAAAAAATGTGCTAAAAGAATCATTACCTCTCTAATAACAAATTTGAACGAACTAGCCATCTAGCATACTCTCGCCTAGTACACAACTCGTCTGCCACTACCTCATCTTCAATTATCTAAACAACTTAATTTCAAGTGACATGTTCATGATCAGAGCTGGTCAATAAGGCTCAAACTTAAAGTCAAATAGTTGTGTGAGGGCAAGTTTCTCGAAATAAACCTTTAGTTTCTTCAAAACTGATATTGCTTCTTGTTGAGCGGCATCCACAACAACCGGAGTGGTGAGACGGTGAGTTTTTCCAGTAGATGCTAAAGTAAACAAACTCGAATCAAGACTTAATATAGCAAATTGTAAAATTTGCCTCAAAATTGACCAAAATTAGAACTTACTAGTGTCAACAGTATCTGAAACATAGTCAACGCCTTCAGAGTTAGCCTCAGAAGCAGAGTTACTCTCATCATTGAATAGAGTTTCACTCTCTTCATTCTCACTCTGATCCAAATCAATACTTTGATAATGCATAGGATTACTAATGCTAAACCTAAAACCTGTCAAAAAGAAACACAAAACCCAGAATCTCAAATTAAACAAATCCTACAAAAACTCAAGTCATCATCAAGGGAAAAGAAAAAAACAAAAGAGTAACCTTTTCTGGAGATTGAGAAGTAAGCAATAGTAGCTAATACAACAGCAAGTGAAGATCCAACACCAGTGATTACAACATTCCTCCACTCTGAAACCCCAAACCAAAGCAAATCAAAATCAAATTACAAACATCTTCGATTTTTCCCACTAAATTAGAAGAAAAGATACTAACTTTTTTTCGTTTTCGAATGAGGAGGTTCATCTTCAATGAGAGACCAACCACCATATTTGTCTTTAGAAGCTTGAGAGACCCATGAAGTACCGGAGAGAGAAGCGACGATGCGGAGTCTTGGCGGTTTGTGAGGAGGAGGAACGAGTAATGGGAGAGTGAGACGATGTCGTATAAGTAGTAAAGGTGCGGTTTTGGGGAAGAGGAAGGATGAATTTGGGGACTTTTTGACGGAGAAAGAGCTCATTTCTTGACTAGAGAATTAGGGTTTTTCTGGGGAGTGGATGCTTCAATGATCGAACGAAGCAGAAGAAGCAGCGAGAGTAGATGGGGAAGAGATGCAGTGTGATACAGCAAAACTATCCTTCTAAATGATTCCGAGGGTTCTGGTTTGTGCTAATTCTAATATCCGGTTTAGTATCGGTTAAATCATTTATCATCCCAATGATTCCGATGGTTCTGGTTTGTGCTTATTATCCCGTTTAGTCTCGTTTATAAGGGCATCTTTATAGGCAAAACAGTTTTTGGTGTTCTTAGATGTTCTTAGATTAAATATATTAGGAAAATAATCTAAGATCAGTAGTTAAGATCTTTTGTTAAAAAGATAGTTATAGGGAGAACACTTAAGATCTTAAGATTTAATAATATAATATTCTTAAACATAAAACAATTATAAAATCTAATAAATTTGGTATGTAATATTAGAATTAAACTTATCACAATTATATAATATTCTTCATCATATTCTTAAACTTATAAACTTATAAATTATAAAAGAACATTTAAATTTCAAATTATAAGAGAAAGTTCAAGAGAAAGTAAACTGTCCAACATGCAACTCATAGAATCATGTCAATAGATATGGGCAGGGAACACAATTTAACATAGAATTCGAGATAACTTACTATCGAGAAGCTCGTCTAAGTCATCGGTGTGATTGCTCGCCATTTCACTCATGCCTCTTTCTCTCTCTCTCTCTCTCTCTCTCTCTCTCTCTCTCTCTCTCTCTCTCTCTCTCTCTTTGGGTTGGGTTTGCCTTCTTTAACATTTATACTAAACGGAATCAGTGATTGGACAAATGGGTAATCAGAGACTTGACCGGAAAACTTACCGGCGATAAGAAATGGGCGAAAGGCGAGTCGTGCATACAAGAATCGAAGCCATGGATAAATATGATCTTGAACTTAGCTTCGTCTCTAGGGATTCCAAATTCCTTGTAAGCAAGATGTCTTCCGTCTCTCAGTTTGATCCTCGGCGATGTCACCGCTGCTCCACCGGGAGAGCCAACGATTTTAGCCGGTGGTGGTTGGATTGATTGATAAACGGATAAACCCATGCCAAAGCTCCAACAATATCGAAGAAAATATCGAAGAGAATGAAAATGAGAGATCTCTCGGTTGCCAAATTTTTTTTTCCAATCACAATAGGCCACGTCACACAAGAACAACCCATAAAACAGTTCTACAATAAGAACAGTTTTACTGATCTAAACTTACTTTTTCATTTTTTCCAATTTAAATAAACCTAAGAACACACTAAGTGTTATGGCAATAAAAATGGCCTAACTATCATCTCAAATGGAATCCATCATCATGAAAAGTAAAAACATAATATTCCTTAAACAACCACACTATGCGGGGAGTCAAATAATTATTGATAAAATAATACCAAATATTCTAAATTTATCATAAAATAATTTTTTACTAGATACTGTATAGGTTTAACCAGACCAGTTGAACAAACTTGTCAATAAGATGGGAGTCGACGTGGAAGATCGAGAAATTGACTAGAGAAAGTCTTCGATTAGGCGATTAGGCGATTAGGTGATTTGGCGAACTCTCGCGAATCTCCGCCGAAGATCGGCCTCACGCCGGTCACCGAGAACATTCCCCTTTCTCCCCCCTTTTCTCTTTCTTCTTCTGGTGTTCCCTTATCTCTCTCCAAGATGTTGAGTCCCCCGGATCTACAGATTTCTCAATCCCCCTTGCCGTCTCAGCCTCAAGCTGTAGAAGCTTCGGTTCCTTCAATTGTACCTGATGCCTCTCAGATTTCTGCTCCCCAGTCCTTGGTTCCTCAAGTTTCTCCTCTCTCTGCCGTCCCAACTCAGGCATTGCGATTCAAAGCCTCTTTAAGGAATTTGAGAAAAGTCGATTCCCCGGTAACTATGGAGGATGGCATTCCAGTTGTCCAAGCTCCAGCCTCGGTTTTGTTGAAGACTGATGGCCAGTGGAAAGGTCATATTGTGGCTAACTTTCACGGGTTGATTCCTCCGTCGTTTAGAATATACTCAGATCTAAATCCAGTTTGGGGAAAGTATGGCAATATTACCATACGCCAAGTATCGGACACTTCCTGCCTCATACTGATTCTGTGTGTTAAAACCAGAGACTGGGTCTTGCAAGTGGGGTATTGGCAGGCGGGTAATGTAGCATTTAATGTTTACCCATGGTCTGTAGATGCTACCTTACAAACTCAAGAGCTTACCACAGTTCCGACTTGGGCGGTCCTGCACAATGTTCCTCCTCAAATGTATTCATTCTCGGGGATTAGTGTGATAGCGAGTGCAATTGGGGAGCCACTGCACACGGAAAAGTCAAGACTGGATCCTTATTATTTGGGTAATACGAAGGTCAAAGTTGAAATCCCTTTGGATAAACCTCCTCCTTCGACTATTATAGTTAGGGATGAGTTAATGAACTCAGTTAAGGTCAACGTTTCTTATCCGAGATTGCCTCCGAAGTGCTGCAACTGTGGGAGATTTGGTCACCTGCTAAACCGGCGCCCTAAACCTCTAATGAAGCATAAATTTGGTGTTGGTAGTAATGGTGGATTCGTTGCTGGAGGATTCGCCAATGCAGAGACTATCATTCCTTTAGTTCCTGGTAAGGTAATCTCCCCGGGTTCTGAGTTTGTTGGTTCACAGGATGCTCTAGACAAACAAGCGGTCAAGCAAGCGGTCTCCTCAAATGGTTTACCGGAGACCAAAGCTTCAAGGATGAAGCCACTAACCAGAGAGCGACCTAAAGGAAGGAGTCGGAGCCTTCCTCCTGTTGACAAAGTTGAGAGGCATAAAAGTGATAATACTATGTCAGTCACTACTCAGGAACTTGTGAAGTCTTGGATTAGTAAGCGAGAAGGAGGTAAATCCTCCAGTGTTGTAGTAGAGGAAGTGGTTCCTCCTGTGGAAGATAATTGGATTCAAGTCAGCTCAAAGAAGAGGACTAATGCTGACTCTACCCGACTTTTTTCAAATGCAAAGACTCAAGGTATAGGGTCTAGTCAGTTTGCTTTTCCAGGGGCACTGAGTGCAAGGAAGTTTGCCAAGATGGAGACTAAGAAGCAGTTTAGTATAAAGAGGGAAGAAGACCGTTTCAAAGGCATGAAACCGTGTCCAGAAATGTATCGCATTGTTGATCCTGCCTCGGCTAGACAGTCTAATCGGGGTAGTTCCCCGGTTAGTCACTGCTAATCTCTGTTAAAGAGCATAGCTCTACCTTCACTTTTTAGGTATTAGGATGACGAAGGTTTTTTGTTGGAATATAAGAGGTCTTAACAGTTTCTCAAGACAGCGTTTTGTGAGGAATTGGATATGTAAAAATAAGCCTCTTCTTGGATGTCTTTTGGAGACGCATGTCTCGGAGGAGAATGCGGATCAAGTTTTGCGGGCTACCTTTCCAGGGTGGAGAGGTGATTATAATTATCAGTATGCGGAGAATGGCAGAATTTGGGTGCTTTGGGATCCCCCTGTTTCTGTCATTTGTTATTATAAGTCGGCTCAGATTATGTTATGCGGTGTTTTTGTTCCGGACACCAAGGAAACCTTTGCGGTTGCGTTTGCATATGGCTACAATACAGTAGTGCAAAGGCGTGATCTCTTGGGGGGATATTAACATTATTGCTCAGAACTCCCCAGCGAGGGACTTTCCTTTGATGGTGGTGGGTGATTTCAACCAAATTTTAACAGCTTCTGAACACTACTCGGTGGTTCAACATCCTTTGCCTCTGCAAGGTATGTCGGAGTTCTCTGACTGTTTGTCAAGGAATGATTTGTCAGATATGCCTAGTCGGGGAGCATTCTATACATGGAAGAATAACCAGCCAGAAGATCTTGTGTTGCAAAAACTAGACAGAGCTTTGGTTAATGACCATTGGAGAGAGATCTTTCCTGAAGCGATGGCTTTTTTTGAACCTCCAGGAGATTCCGATCATTCCCCTATCTTGGTGTTTACGTCCTCACTTATAGCAGGCTCTAAGAAGGCGTTTAAATACTTCTCCTTTCTGTCGACTCATCCTCGCTTCAAGGATATGATGGTTGAAGCTTGGAGCTCAGAAGTTTGTGTGGGCTCTAAGATGTTTATGTTAGCACAGAGGATGAAGAAGATAAAGGCTGCTTGCAAACAATTGAACATGGAGGGTTTTGGTAATATTCAGCAGCAAACCAAGGACACGCTAGCTCAGTTGGAAGCAATTCAGGCGGATTTACTCAGTGCACCATCGGATTCTTTGTTCAGGGAGGAATTTGTAGCCCGTCAGCAGTGGAATTTCTTCTCAAATGCTTTGGAGTCCTTTTACAGACAAAAATCAAGGATTCGATGGTTACAAGAAGGAGATGCAAATACCGTTTTTTTCTTTAAATCAGTTCTGGCTAACCAAGGCAGAAATGGTATAAAGTATTTGCGAGGAGAGGATGAGGAAAGGATTTATAATGTGGATCAAATAAAGGATCTTCTAATCGCCTACTACCAAAGGCTGTTGGGTTCAGAGAACGATGATGTTACCCCTCTGTCAGTAGATGTAATAAAGGATTTAGTTGCCTTCAGGTGCTTCCGAGTTCTAGCGGATCAGCTTCTTCAAGTTCCAACACTGGGTGATATTCGAAGAACCATTGTTACCATGCCTCAATCGAAAGCACCAGGTCCTGATGGATTCACTGTAGAGTTTCTTTGGGAAGCCTGGGAGGTAGTGGGACAAGAAACAGTGGAAGCAGTTCAGGATTTCTTCTCTTCGGGTCATCTTCCGCGAAACTTCAACGCAACGGCCATCACACTCATACCCAAGATTCAAGGAGCAGATACTATGCCTTTGTTCAGGCCTATATCCTGCTGCACGACGGTCTACAAGATCATTGCTCGGTTATTGAAGCAAAAGTTGAAGCTGTTTATCTCAGATGCAGTTCAGAGTAATCATGTGGGGTTTTTACAGGGTAGGCAGCTCTATGAAAATGTCCTCCTTGCCTCTCTGAGTTAGTGAATGACTTCCATGTCCCTGGTCATACCACGAGAGGGTGTTTACAGGTGGATTTAGCCAAGGCTTATGATAATTTGAACTGGCAATTTCTACTGAATGTTCTTCAAGCTATCGACCTGCCCCCTCAATTCATTGGATGGATAAAGGAATGTTTCACAAACCCATCTTTCAGTATTGCGTTTAATGGTGAACTTATAGGTTTCTTCCCAGGTAAAAAAGGCTTAAGACAGGGTGATCCTATCTCTTCTCTCCTCTTTGTCCTTGCAATGGATATGCTCTCAAAGAAACTAGACAAAGGAGCCTTAGATCAGAAATTTGGTCTCCACCCATTGTGTTTAGCCCCGATGATCACCCATCTCAGATTTGCAGATGATATATTAATTTTCTTTGATGGGCAGCAGTCTTCTTTGGAGGGTATCTTGGGGATTCTTGAAGAGTTTAAACTTGATTCCGGGCTGGGAGTGAACAAGGATAAGACTGCTCTTTTTTTGGATGGAGTTAATATCATGAACAATCAGGCCATTCCTAATGCTGCGGGTTTGGCTCAAGGATCATTTCCTGTCAGATATTTGGGGGTTCCACTCTCTACAAAGAAGATGAAAAGACAAGATTACCAGCCTCTGTTGGATAGAATTACTGCCAGATTTAACTCTTGGACTGTTAGACGACTTTCGTTTGCTTGGAGATTGCAGTTAATCCAGTCAGTGATATATTCTACCATCACCTTTTGGGCCTCTATCTTTATCATACCGAACAGTGTGCTAGATGATATTGAATCTATGTGCAATGCCTTCTTATGGAAGGGATCTACAGAATCTGCAAGAGGTGCTAAAGTGTGTTGGGAGTCTGTTTGCGCTTCAAAAAAGAGTGGAGGTTTGGGCTTGAAGCATTTGGTTAATTGGAATAAGGTTCTTGGTCTTAAGCTGATATGGTTAATCTTTGCCAAAAGAGGTTCTCTATGGGTTTCGTGGGTGCGGAGACATTTAATTGGTAGGCATTGTTTCTGGGATCTAGATGGTTCACGCTCAGGGAGTTGGATATGGCGTAAACTCTGTAAGTTAAGGCCTCTGACAAGACAGTTTATTGTATGTGAAATTGGCTCTGGCATTACATGTAACTTTTGGACGGATAATTGGACATCACTCGGTCCTTTAGTGGATTTTACCGGGCCTTCGGGACTGCCTCTATCAGCGGTTGTTGCAGACGCGGTAGTTCATGGACAATGGTGGATATCAAATAGTCGTAGCCGCAATCCAATTCTTCAGTTACTCAGAGCCTGCCTCCCGCTGCCACCAAATGTTGATTCTCAACAGGAGGATGTTGATGATCGATTCCTTTGGAAATTTGGAGATGCTCAGGCCTCTGATGTCTTCTCAACCTCGGATACTTGGGAACATTTATTTCCGGCGGGTCCTAGAGTGGACTGGTTCGACTCGGTGTGGATAAAAAGCAGGTTTCCTAAACATGCCTTCATTGCTTGGCTCAATGCTCGACATAGATTGACTACTCGGGATAAACTGTTAAGATGGGGATTGTCAGTTCCAGCGGTTTGTCTCCTTTGCAATACTCAAGATGAGACTTGACAGCACCTTTTCTTTGATTGCTCCTATACCGATGAAATTTGGAGATACTTTACTACTCGAGCTCATGTCTCTCCACCGGGGGACTTTCAGGCTAGGGGAAGATGGTTGAAAAATCCTTCCCGTGATAAGAACTTAGCAATGATCCTGCGATTAGCTCACCAAGCCTCAATGTATGCTATTTGGCGTGAACGCAACTGCAGACTCCATACTGCCACCTCTCGTCCTACCTCGCTTCTGCTGCAGGATATCAAGACCACTCTCAGATTACATCTTGGTCATTTGACGCTCAAACAACGGATTCTTCCTCCAGCTCCCACGCTTCTAATTACTTGGTTTGGTGTTTTTCATTAAACATGTTTGATGTTGCTCTCTCTTCTTATGTAGGTGTTACTCGTTATAGGAGGTATCTTTGTTAATCTTGTCACCATTATTAATGAAAGGTATGTGTTTAAAAAAAAAAAAAAAAAACTTGTCAATAAGAAGATTTTCTATAAATTCACAAATTTTTGCACACAAAAGTTTAAAAAGTCTTAAACTCCACAAATGATTATTGATATTTTTCTCGTATTTCTCACAATTTTGAAATGTTTCTAACATTTTGTGTATTTTTTGTTAATACACTATTTGTAATATTGAAAAATAAACTTTTTTATTTGTCAACTATTGGTCCACAACTGGCCGGCCTATTAGCCAAATTCCTATATTTGTAGGAACCAAGACTCGATCTCGGGTGTGATGATTCCTTATACAAATGGATTTACCTCCTGCCCTCACTTCACTTGAAAAATAAACTTAAATAATAATGGAGTCTACTTATGTCACGTCTAGTCATCTAATAATAATCGGATTTTTTTATTCTCACAGTTGGACTATTGATGAGAATAATACTCTCTCTATTTTATTTATTTATAATTTTAGAATATATCATGTAAATTAAGAACTTGTGTAAATTAACAATTTCAACCTCATAAATTAATTTATTGTATTAGTAGTTTAATAAAGTTTTATTTGAAATTTCATTGCAAATGTTACATTGAAAAATGAGAATGAAAAGTACAAATCTAAAACAAAAAAAAATTCTTACTCGAATGATAAGTAATAAAACCAAGAGAGTAATATAAAATATTATATATCATTTGAGTAAATAAAACTTAGGCTTTGGATGTTTGTTATTTTTGAAGTAATTTATTGCTTTAGTTTTTGGTAATAATCTATTTTGAATCAATTCATGATTTAAAAAAAAAAAAAAATCTTACAAAATAAGGAATCTAATTTTTAAGTGTTGTGACAATTTTTGAAATTTCAACCTTGTGTACATCAAGACAAGGATATAATCGATTTCTGTCCGATTTCTGGTTAAAAATATGTTATCATTCTTATTCGGGAAATATTACAAAGATAACCAACATCCTAATATTTTGTATTTCTTCCCTCAAGAAACTATCGATCATATTATTTTTTTATTTGTTTTTGCAAAAAAAACAATCCATCAACATAATATTAAAAATAAAGAAACTATCTTTTAAGCTATAAAAGAAACTAAAATTTATACCAAATCAAAAACCAGAAATAATCAAAATTTAAAAAACACAAAATCAAAAACAAAAGTCCAAAAACATTTTGAAAACTACAAGCATTCATGACCTTTGAACTTTAATTTAACCAACTCACTAATGTGATACATTGAAAACACAATCGACTGAATTATACTTCTTCGTTCTTAACAATCCGAATTCTGACAAATGGTGGAAAAAATCTACAATACTTAATTATAGTTGTATATTTTTCTTATCTCTAGAGTGAAGTTGATAAATTAATATCGACTGAATTAACAAATACGGTAAAATTTATTGATTGACTTAGAATTATCTTAATGGCTAGAAAAATTGATATTATTTTTGTGTCACGTGGCAATTGGCATTGTTGTCTAAACAAAAACGATTACAAAGGACTGGGTAAAGATAAGAATTATCGTTTGCACTAGGTTTGAACTTAATGATGCCATTATATATGTTTTTCATGACTTCTAAACTAAAAAGCTTTTTCTCTCATCTTTAAATGTATGTCGATCCAATTTTTTCTATATATTTTTTTTGGGAAAAAACTTAAAAATACCTCATTTATTTTTTATTTGGAAGTTTAATACCTCGTCTTTTTTGGTTGGAAAAAAAATACTTCATTTAATTAAAACGTGTGATTTAAAATTCAAACTAATAAATATTGTTAGTTTCATACTTACGATTTTTTGACAAAAATAAAATTCCGTTTTTACCCTTACTATATCAATTAGTAATTAATTTTAAAAGACATGATATTAATTTATGAACAATTCTTGGGTTCACCTCCACTTAATTAAGAAAACAAATTATTAATTAAAGAAGCAAAATATGTATATCATTCAATTTTAAAGTTATTATTTCCAAACATTAATTATATTATAGTTTTTAATATAATATGTAAATCAAAATTACTTTTTTATAAATCCAAACTGACATATAATTTTGTTTAATTGTGTAATTTAAACCCTAATTATTTTTTTATAAACCCAAATTGAAATATAATTCTGTTTAATTGTAAAATCTAAAACCCTAACTACTCTTTTATAAACCCAAACCGATATATAATCTTTAATTTTAAAATCTAAACTCTAACCACTCTTTTATAAACCCAAACCGACATAAATTTGTTTGATTGTAAAATCTAAACCCTAACCACTCATTTGTAAACCCAAACCGACATATAATTTTGTTTAATTATAAAATTTAAGCTCTAACCACTATTTTGTAAATCCAAATCGACATATAATTCCGTTTAATTGTAAAATCTAAACCCTAATCACTCTTTTGTAAACCCAAGATTTTTCTTAATTTATAGGTTTATTTGAATTAAAATTAAATTTATTTAATATTTATTTTTATTAATTTTAATTCAAATAAAATTATAAATTAATACCATGTCTTTTAAAATTAATTATTAATTGATATAGTAAGGGTAAAAACGGAATTTTATTTTTGTCAAAAAATCGTAAGTATAAAACTAACAATATTTATTAGTTTGAGTATTAAATCACACGTTTTAATTAAATGAATTATTTTTCTTCCAACCAAAAAAGACGAGGTATTAAACTTCCAAATAAAAAATAAATGAGGTATTTTTAAGCTTTTTTCCCTATTTTTTTAATATTTTTCTACCTTTATCCCTTAGAGCATTCCCATTGGACAACCCTTTGGGATGTCTTTGATTTGTTTAGTAATATAAGCAAAAAAAAGAAAAGTTTTAATCGTTATTTTTGAGAGACACGGCTCTCTGCGGCGATCCTTTTACAACCACAGAGACCCGACACGTGTCAGGTTGTGATTGGTTAAGTTATGTTTTTTTTTTTTTTTTTTTCTCTTCTCTTCATTTGCTTCTCTCGATCTCTTTCGACAAACCAGAAAAGAATGAATCGATTTCGAGTAGAACAACCCAGTCGATTTTTCTTTTGGTGAGTCTTTTTCTTTTTTACTCTCACAAAATTTGATTCCTTTATTTTCAGATTCTGATTTTCCCATTCAAAGATTCGACCTTTTATTTTATTTTTCTGATTCAATTGAAACAAATCTGATTTTGTTGAGGTTGTAGTGTTCATAGGTACGTGAAGAGAATTGGATTCCAATTTCAAGATGGTACCAGCGAGCCAGATGTATCACAAACAAAATAGGAGGCGTTTAATAACCAGAGCTAGAGCTATAAAATCACTTGCAGTGGGAGAATTGGAGGCTAGGAATCTCAAGTATCGAAGCACTAGGACTGAAGCCATTCTCATGGGTATCTTAGTCGAAGGTTTGTTATCCCTTAAACTTTTATTTACTTCAGCTTTTTGTCTAGTTTAGATTATGGTTTCTGGGTTTTAATTTTGTTGCCTTGGGTATTTATGCTTTGTCATTGTTCAAAACTTGCATTTAGTTTTGAGGAATTGTTATACTTTGCTTGGCTCTAGGAAGATTGCTATTCGGTTAGTGGCGTTCATATCACTTGCATACGGACTTATGCCAGGGCTGTTCATACAGCACAAGCTTATGCCATGAATGACGATTTCTCAAGAGTTCTCAGTCAGCAGATTGAGTATTACTCTAATGATCCTAATGCAGATAGGATCAATGGTATTAAGGGTGAATTGAATCAGGTCTGAGTTTCTTTCTAAAATTTAAATCTGGTTGTGGATTTGTATAAGTGACTTGCTTATGAATCTAGGCTTTACCGTTGACATACATACTATTTGGTTTTGGACAGGTGCGGTGTGTCATGATAGAGAACATTGACAAAGTTCTAGATAGAGGTGAACACTTGGAGCTTCTTGTCGATAACTATGTTTAATGAAAAGCATTACATTCTCATATTGTTGTTTTGTATGAGTTGTTCTGAGTTATGGACTTCTGTCGCTCTTCTTTTCAGGTTTGAGTGTACAAGACCTTTGAAGATGAAGCAAAGTTCTTCTGCAGTTTGTTGCTGACTAATCCTTTCATCGTCGTATAATTTCTTAGGAGTTTTTGTGGTTTCCAGTATTAGTGTGTTTTGGATTTATTCAATTTGATAATTACTGATTATGTTTGGTTAGTAGCTCATGCTCTGATGCTCGTGATGTTTTCTCCAGCCAAGGCAATACAGTGACTTTCTCTAGTGATCCTAAACTGGAAAATGCCAATTTGGTGATTTCATATTGTATGTTTAAAGTTGGATTTGCGATGGGAACTGCAGTTGAAACACAATTTTAATAAAATTTATATAAGACACCCATGTTTCAAGATGACTAATGGGAGGAGAAAAAATAAAAACAATGGATTGAGGATCTAAGTTTTATTTTTAATCTTATTAAAAGTTTAAGACACCAAGGTGAGTATGACCAATGGGCATGCCCTTAGGGCATCTCCAACCCACGTCTATATTTGCTTTTTAACTCTATTTTAGAGTAAAATCTACTCCAACCCATCTCTATTTCTACCTCTATAATAGAGATCTCTATTTTTTCCTCTATATATAGAGGAACTCTATTTTTTCCTCTATAATAGAGGTGAACTTTTTTATTTATAAAATGGTCCTTGAACTTTTAACACTTTTATATTTATGATCAAAATAAATAATATATATATATATTTAAATAGTTTAATAATAATTTAAATATTTTAATTATAATTTAATTTGTATATTAATAGGATAATTGATTATAAAGTTAAATTTGACTAATTTTAATATTTTGGTTTAAAAACTTTAAAGGTTTTCGTATAGAAAAATTTAAAAGGTTTTTGTATAGAAAAACATTTTTAAAATTTGAGACTATTATTTGCAAAAGAAAATTTATATAAAATCTTATTAAATATAAATAACTTAAATATTTTAGTTTTTATTCATACCATAATATCATTTTTAATACAACAAAGACTAATTATTTAATATTCTGGTAAATTACTTCTGGATCCACCAAAATCACTAAAAATTTGTCCAATCTACTATGTTTTATTATTTTATATGATGCAATGTATTTCTTTTAATCAATATGATATTTAAATAATATTTATGAATGTTAAAAATTTAAATAATATCATAATTTTGTGAAAGTTTCATAAATACTAAGATAAATGGGTTAGTTTGCAATTTTTATAAGTAAAAGATACTAATAGTAAAATAAAAAGGAATCTCTACGGATTATTATTTTTTTGAGAAAAAAATAGAGGTATCCATTAGAGCAAAAGTCATCTCTATTATAGAGTTCCTCTATTTTAGAGGTAAAAATAGGGAAAACCATTGGAGATGGTCTTAGATTATAAGTTTTACTAAGACATATTAAATAGTTAGTTGAATGTTTGATATTTTGTTTTCATATTAAATGTTTTCTATTTTTCTATCTACACATAAAATATTTATAATTTATTTTGTTATCTATTCTAAAAAGCTCTCAAAGAGATTTATATATATTGTCATCTTTCTTATTTTAGGATTTTGAGATTTTCTAATCTCATCTAATGAGGACCATAATGATATGATTTGGCTTGCATGTAAACTCTTTATATTTTGTAACTTTTTAGTTTTTACTATTACAAGTAGAGAAGAAACTGGGTCTTGGCTAAGAGGTCATTTCCGCGGTTAAAATTTTGAATTTTAAGACAAATTTTAAACAATTTATATTATTTTCTTTGATATATGCAATTCTTGCCCTCTAAATTTTGAACCCCACAAAATTAGCGTTACTGATATCATCATGATTCATAAAGTAATTCATCATGCTTAAACATGAGTCGATCGTTCGTTAGGATGGTTTCTATATAGATCATCAGATTTCAACAAATGGATAGTTTTACCTTAAGAAGGATCATTGCGTGAACTGTATGTATCTTGTATATGTTAGTTCACCCAACGATGAGTATAAGATTAGGCCGTACCATAGATTAAACATCAATTTTTTTATTTTTTGAATCCGAAATCTACGAGTAGCATATGAGTATGAAGATCCCATCGGTTGTGCTTTTGACATAAGAGAACAGTATGATCATTCTATTAGGATAAAAGGATCTAATGTCGAATTAGCAAAACAAAGATTAATTTCTGGCTGTTCCATGAGAGGATTTTAGTATTGTACTACCAAATGACTTCTTCCGAAGCAAGGAGATATGATCGTGTTATTTAAATGGGTAGAGTATATGTATGTTGAGAATAGGTGTGATGAATGCATAGATATTCCCGTACCGTAATTAACTAACAAATGCATGTTCTACAGAGCCAAAGAACAAACCTATCAAATTGTTTATGTTTCAATATGTGTTGCAACCAAAACCTTACAAAACGTAGCAACAGAATACAGACTATACAGTGAAATATATAATTTAAAGTAGAAAATGTGAAATGAGTCGATTTGAAATCTTGGGAAAAAGCACATTAATGCTGGCAATAAAATTAACATTTCCTAAGTTTAACACTTAAATAATCTGAAAAAAATCTATTATGTAGACAAATATTGGCCAAAGAAGATAGTGAAAATCATCTTTAAACATTGACGTATCAAGTCACCCACGCACAAACAGCACACTACAACAACGGTACATTCGTTTTAATATGTTGTAGTAGATTACAAAGAATAATAAAGCACAAATATCCCATTAATTAAATAAACAATTCCCAATAATTAACTACAAATAAATGACAAATGTCAAAGGCACATCTCAGAAGAGCTATAAGAAAAGAAAAAAAAATGAAAAACATCTTTGTCAATAATCAATAGACATTAAATTCAATAGCTTCGTTGATCCTTGTGCATCCTCCATCCTATTTTCCACATTCGCCCTCTTCTTTTTCACATACACTACTTCAAAACACACACACATACAAAAAAAAAAGGTGGAAGAAGTAAATACGTGTATGAGATATGGGAACAAATGCCACATTTACTTTTATGTGACAGAGACAACAACATATAACCAAATGTCTTTCTCGTTACAGTCCCTCGATTTCATTTTTTCAATTCTTTTTTTTTAATGTAACGTTATTTTAGCTATAATATTAATAATAATGAGAAACCCCATTGACTCCCAACGACCTCTCGCTCTCTCTTCAATAAATAATAGTAACACCATTTGATAAAGAAACCCACAGAGGCAGAGATAACCTCAAACCCAAAAAAAAAATCCACAAACCTTTGTTTTGTCTCACTTCCTCCAATATGTCTTGGATTCACTCTGTTTTGTTCCTTTTTCTAACTTTCCGGTGGTGCATCGTCACTGGAGAATCATCTCCCGAGGTTACTGATGATGGAGCTCCCATGGAGAAAACAGAACGAGAAGCTCTTTACTCAGCTATTCAAGGATTTGTTGGTGCTTCTTGGAATGGCTCTGATCTTTATCCTGACCCTTGTGGTTGGACTCCTATTCAGGTTTGAATTATTCATAAACTCATATAGTTTCTTGAGATTTCTTGAATTTGTTTAAAAGATTTTGAGAAAAATTTTGTTCTGTAGCTGTCTGAATAATTCTTTTTTTTCTTCAAAGTGTTTGTTCCACTTTGAAATTTCCATAATTAGTAAGTGGAAATTTTAAGCTTCAACGCATCAGTGTATGCTATTTACATATAAGATCCCTTTTTTGTTGGACTCCTATTCAGGTTTGAATTATTCATAAACTCATATAGTTTCTTGAGATTTCTTGAATTTGTTTAAAAGATTTTGAGAAATTTTTTGTTCTGTAGCTGTCTGAATAATTCTTTTTTTTCTTCAAAGTGTTTGTTCCACTTTGAAATTTCCATAATTAGTAAGTGAAAATTTTAAGCTTCAACGCATCAAAGTGTATGCTATTTACATATAAGATCCCTTTTTTGTTTCTCTAAATGTATTTTGGATTCAATTATATATGTACAATAATTGGCCCACAACGAACAAAATTCCTTTATTTTTATTCTTTCAATAATTCGAACCTTTTTTTTTTTTTTTTTGTTTCTTTTTGGAATTTCAGGGTGTTTCTTGTGATCTCTATGGTGACTTGTGGTATGTCACGGATCTATCCTTAGGTCTTGTTCACGAAAACTCGCTTCCTTGCGCCACAAGTTTGGAGATAAAGCCACAGTTGTTCAAGCTCAAACACTTGAAATCTCTCACGTTCTTCAACTGCTTCACGTCGCCGATAGCAATAGCTAAAGAGGATTGGATAAACTTGGGAAGTAACTTGGAGTCTCTCGAGTTTAGATCCAATCCTGGTTTGAATGGTGAGCTTCCTGAAACAATTGGTAGTCTCACGAAACTGAAGTCTTTGGTGGTTCTTGAAAACGGGTTTAACGGGAAAGTACCGGCGAGTCTCTGCAATCTTACGAGGTTACAACGGTTGGTTCTTGCGGGAAACTTGTTCAATGGAACGATACCGGATTGTTTCAATGGGTTTAAAGACCTATTGATCTTGGATTTGAGTCGAAACTTATTCTCGGGGACGTTTCCTTTGTCTATTGGAGAGATGGTTTCATTGCTTAAGCTTGACCTAAGCAACAACCAATTAGAAGGGAAGTTGCCTCAAGAAATCGGGTTTTTGAAGAATCTGACACTTTTGGATCTAAGGAACAATAGAATCTCTGGAGGGTTGTTCGAAAACATCGTAAAGATTCGATCTTTAACTGATCTTGTTCTATCAGGGAACCCAATGGGTAGTGATGACGACATGATGGGAATAAAGTGGGAGGATATGGGCAGTTTAGTCATTTTGGATCTGTCAAAGATGGGTTTAAGAGGTGAGATTCCTTCTGGTTTAGCAAGTTTGAAAAGATTGAGGTTTCTTGGTCTGAACGACAACAACTTGACCGGGACAGTCCCATCAAAACAGCTCGAGACTCTGCCTTGTCTCGGTGCTCTGTACATTAACGGAAACAATCTAACGGGAGAGCTTGGTTTCTCAAGAAAGTTCTATGAGAAGATGGGGACAAGATTTAAGGCTTCAAAGAATCCAAATCTTTGTCAGCGTGTCGTGTCAGAATCTCATCAGCAATGTGTTGGATTGAAGCCTTGCATGACGGAGAAGACAGAGGGTGGTTTGGTAATTAAACAAACGTGGAGCAACCTTAAGGAGAAGGAGGATGAGTCAAGTTCATCAACGGGTGTGATGGTTACTAGACATGTGTTGTCAAATGGGTTCATATGGGATTTGCTGCTTTTGGAGCTTTCTCTTGTTCTTGTCTTATATTATTATTATTGATATAAGTTTATTTTATTTTGGTTAGTTTGTTAACTTTTTGTATGATGGTTAATAGTGTCGATGTGTTGGTTGATAGATTTTGATGTCGGTGTGTGCTTAATTAAGAGAAGAGAATCAAATCCTTCTTGGATGTAACAAGTCTGATTTCTTATCCATCTGTCTTAATCTAAAAAATTTGTATATGTTTGTATTGTTGTAATGTAATTTCCTTTTATAACTAACAAATTTGTGTAATAGTTTTCTTGTTTATGGCAAAATTTGTGTAATAGTTTTAGTATTATTTTTGACAAGTCAAAAACTCTCGAGTCAACATAAAACGAGAATCAAGACTTTTCGATTGACGTTACAATGTTACATTATCTATCAGACTGTATTAACATATAGTGAGATAGTTTGTTATATTTTAAAAGTTTTTCTTTAGGTTAAGTCCACACATTATAATCATGTAGTATATATTTTGGACCATTTGTACATTCATTTCAAGATTAATGAGAATAATGTTTTACACTTATTCTCATGATCACACGAATAAGTTTAGAAATTAACATTTGAACTACATTAACATTTGGTTGTGTGAGCGCAGGGAAACGTTTAGTGCTTTAAATAAGCATGCAAAGCATTTAAGCATCATATCCAAAGATAGGTAACTTTGGTGTCGCAGGCTGTGTCATTGGTTTCAAACAGACAATACAAACCAAACCAAACAAAGCCTTGTACTGCCTGGAATTTTCTGACTTCTTATAAGATAATTTAATGGCTCTTTTTTTTTTCTTTATATTTATGAGTTTTAAAAGTAGATACTGAGGGGTGAATTAAAGATGAGACAGTTAGGAGTTTTTAAGTATAGACTGAAAAATCTTCTTTTACTTTTTACTTTTCTTATTTATTTATTTATGTAATTTGCAGTAAGCTTTTTACGATCATTTATAGCTATATTTTTTTTTCTTTCTTTTGTTGCTTTCATAGGCTCTGTCTCATAACTCCACAAGTCATTATTAGTTGTTCATAGGTGACGGCTAATGTACTTTTCTCACTATTTACTACTAAGCCAAAAGTAAAACTATTTTGTTGTTTTATACATAACATGTATTGATGTAGTATGTAAAAAGACTTTAGCGACAAAAAAATATCGAATTTGTTTGTATACAAAAAGATGTCGAATCGTGTCTGAATTATACCTTTGGCAAGGAGTTTTTATTTTATTGTGATCTTCTACGGAATTTTTAAATTAATTTTCAAAAACTCTCTTAGTGTTTCATACTCAAATATTGTGATTTGTGTCTCACTTCTTTGTTTAATGAATAGATAATTTCATAGTTAAAAAAAAAAAATTCTTACTAGTATTACTTTTTTTTGTATACTATCTTACACTCCCAACAAATTAACTTGCGAATCGATATTTAAAAGAAACGTGTATTTGCCATTTTGAAAATTTCAATGACATGTTCTTGGAATTGAAAACAATGATGATAGTTTAATTAATGGTTCTTGCAAGTTACAATGAGCCGTACGGATACAATAGTAAAGTCACGATGAGTTTGGTTTCTTTGAACAAATTTATCAAACTCAACCCTCTCTGGCGACGAGAGTTAAATGTTCCTGTCCTTATTTCTTGGCTTTTTATTTCCTTATTCTGTATCTAACACGTAAAGTATAACCAGTTAACATGATTATTAGTTTCCGTACAAGTTTTCGACAAATTCTACCGTCTTACTCTTGATTGGATTGATATTGTTGGATAGGAGTCATTTGCGAATTCATTATAGATATGCCATCCAGCTCTTTTGTTCTTAGTGTCATATCCTTAAAACATGTCTAATGAGTAATGACTAATGCATGTCCATTGTCCACAAAGGAAAGTACAATTAACCAATGATGATTACTTTTTTACGTTAGTTCGTCATATATAGAATTATTTTTTCATGTTTACGTCATAATAATAGTTTTGATTGGGTGTAGTGTAGGTAGATCAAGAACATTACTGTAAAGATTTTTACTTTTTAGTGCTTGGTGTGGCTAATTTCTAAAAGACTTTACATAACAAATTTTTTTATAGAAAATCCTAATACAGTTTGGAAACATATACTAACTAGTTATTCGAAAATCATATGTCCAAATCGTTTTTTAACCCAAAATTATATGATTTTCTAATTAACCTTTTTACCCACTTACAAATTCCTGTCTATACACTTAAAAGAATAGAAATTTCAAATTTTATTCATCCATCCACCACACTTATTAGTCCTACTGCACAAAAGAAAGAAAAAACTTTGATTGGGCTTTTATCTAATACTTATCTTGTTTTGGCCCATTAAGGTTTAATAGGCCCATTAATAAATTTTCTCTCCATTTTTTTTTCCTGAACAGATTACACTGGAAAAAAGTCTTATCCTCTCTCCCTTCATCACTCCTCTCTCCTTAAAACCCAAACCGCCGCCGATACATTTTCTCCGGCGGTACTCCGGAGAATTAATCCTTCTTTACTACTAACCCTAGTAATCAACTTCATTTTACACTCATTTATCTTCCCAATTTGATGAATCACTGATTCTAAAATTCAAAACTTTTCATTAACTGAAGCAATGTTATCGACATTGCAACCACCACGCTCTCTCTCACTCCTCCCTCTCCGAAGATTTCAAAGCTCTAAACACATTGTTTCCGCAGCTTCAACTTCTTCAACAGCTCCCGTTACCTCTCCGCCACAATCTCAGATCCTCACCACTCGTCGTTCACTCCTCTCCGGCGAAACCACAGCTGTCGAAATCGCAAAATCTTACCTTTCTCGTATCCGTCTCACAGAACCACAGCTCAAATGCTTCCTTCACGTATCGGAGAGTGTTCTGAAAGATGCTCAAGAGGTTGATCAACGAATCGGTAAAGGTGAGGAATTGGGTCCTCTCGCCGGAGTTTTGATCGGCGTTAAGGATAATATATGTACTGAAGGTATGCCTTCTACTGCTGCTTCGAGAATCTTAGAGCATTATCGTCCTCCGTTTGATGCTACTGCGATTAAGAAGATCAAAGAATTGGGTGGGATTGTTGTTGGTAAGACTAATATGGATGAATTTGGAATGGGAAGTACCACTGAAGCTTCTGCCTTTCAGGTTCGTCTATATGAATCTTGTGATGGTTTATGGTTTAGTGATCTCGCAATGTTAACAAAGTTGGAGTCTTTATGTTTTGGATAGATGAATATGGTTTTATTGGGAAGCTTAGGATTGAATGATTGAACAGTGTTAACACAGTTGGAGCCTTTTTGTTTAGATAGATGAATCTGATTTTAATCGGGAACGTGTGATAGATTAGGATTGAATGATTCATCAGTGTTAACAAAGTAGGTACCTTTATGTTTAGATAGATGAATATAGTGGAAACTTGTTGATGGGTTTAGGATTGAATCTTGGGGTTGATTTTGGTGTAAAGGTAACTGCGAATCCTTGGGATTTGACTCGTGTGCCAGGAGGTTCATCAGGAGGATCAGCAGCAGCTGTTGCAGCAAGACAGTGTATGGTGTCACTTGGTAGTGATACTGGTGGAAGTGTGAGACAGCCAGCTTCGTTTTGTGGTGTTGTTGGTCTTAAGCCGACTTATGGGCGTGTGTCTAGGTTTGGACTAATGGCTTATGCATCTTCGTTGGATGTGATTGGGTGTTTTGGCTCTACGGTTGCTGATGCTGGGATGCTTCTTAATGCTATTTCTGGGTATGATAGGTTTGACTCCACGAGTAGCAAACAGGTAAGGTCTCTTGTGGTAATTGATTTCCTGCATTTTGATGAGACAGAACGAAAAGATATTTGCTTTGAAACAGAAAGCTTATTTTCTTTGTTCAGGATGTGCCTGAGTTCCAATCTCAGTTTCTCTCTGTGGATCATCTTGAGTCTAAACCATTGAAGGGAGTGAAAGTTGGTATAATTCGCGAGACACTTGAAGACGGTGTTGATTCTGGAGTGAGATCTGCTACTCAGGAAGCTGCGTCTCACTTAGAAGCGTTGGGTTGTGTATTGACAGAGGTTTCTCTCTTTCAAATTCCTTTTGTGTCTGTTTTCCATTTTGTATGTTTTTTTTTATGTGCTCTGAGATTTCAGTTGGCAAATTAATAGGTCTCTCTTCCTTCGTTCTCCCTTGGATTACCAGCTTACTACGTCATTGCCTCATCTGAGTCATCTTCAAATTTATCACGTTATGATGGTGTCAGGTAAGAACGGTTTTATGAATTTTAGTCACAATGTAAATACACATATATGATAACTATACATAAATATACTGATTGGTGTGTTGGAAATGAAGATATGGGAATCAAGTTATGGCTGAAGAACTCAATAAGCTGTATGAATGTTCACGTGGAGAAGGATTTGGGGGAGAGGTATGATTTCATTAATTACTCCATCTGATTTAATTAACTAGTGTTTGATCATAATCAATGGCAATTTTGTTTTAAAGGTGAAAATGAGAATTTTAATGGGAACATATGCACTCTCTGCGGGTTACTACGATGCTTACTACAAGCGAGCTCAACAGGTAAGCCGCATCTTCAAATGCAGTCACTAGAACTTTAACTGGTTTTGATTGGTATAAAGATATTTTTATTTTGTTTTGTCATATATAGGTGAGAACACTAATTCAAAAAGACTTCAAAGCAGCGTTGGAACAGAACGATATCCTTATTTCTCCGGCAGCTCCATCTGCTGCATACAAGATTGGTGAAAAGAAAGATGATCCACTGGCAATGTATGCTGGAGATATTATGACGGTATAGTAAATGTTTCTTAGTTTCTTTCTCTAATCATCGTTACACGAAACATAGTTTGTATCATATGAGATTTTTTGGCAGGTCAATGTGAATCTTGCAGGGCTTCCTGCAGTGGTATTACCATGTGGATTAGTCGAAGGCGGTCCCTCGGGTCTTCCTGTTGGTCTTCAAATGATCGGTGCAGCGTTTGATGAGGTTAGTTATAAATTCTTTCCTTACTCTTAAAGATAAGATTAAGCTTCAAAAATGATGATTTGTTGAGTTTTTTTTGTCGATTGGGGTTTAGGAGAAATTGCTGAAAGTGGGTCACATATTTGAGCAGACTCTTAAAGGTTCAAGCTTTATTCCTCCATTGTTAGCCAATGTAGCCTAACTATGAAACTACCAAGGCTCATTTTTTGCGTTTACTTTCATGCAACGAATTATCCAATTGTAATTTTACTTCATGCAGATGCTCAACATAGTATTTTGTTTATCAGTCAATATATATATATATATATGCATATTCTTGCAATTGCATTCATGTACTTGGTTTGGTTGTTGTTGAGTATTTTGAATATTAAGTATAGACCACTTTATATTTGTAGAATATTTCAGAAGAAACCATATCCTCCTAGCTATACCTATAATTATGCAAACATATTAGAATCTTAATCTAATATTATCATCTGTAGTCGAAGATAACCAAACAAAATAACCGGTTGATCATATTAACTAATTACTAATTTACCCACAAAAAAAAAAAAATCTAATCATCACAGAGTCGTCGAACCAGAGATATTTTTTTTTAGAAACATTTTTTTTTGTGTTTTCAAAATTTTTAGTGCCCGGCAAAATTAAATGAAAAAATCTAGACCCGCTCACTCTGTTTCATCATACATATACACCTGCTTCATCGAGAACGAGCAGGTGGTTAACAAAATGGATCGCTTGCTTGACGAACTCCGTCAACGCCTCGCCGGAGAGCTGTCACCGCAGAATCGGAGTATTCTCCCAAATCTATTCAGTACCGACGATGTCTCTTCTCTCGGTAAACGCCCAATCTCTTTCTCTCGAATCTACGGGAACTTGTTAGGTTAAACCTACGCCTTTGATGGAACACTCACAGCTCAATCGATTACCGATTTTTTTCCTTCATCGTTGAGTTCCATTTTCCGGCGACTCGCTTTTTTAATCGTTCCGCGTTGGGTGTTAATTTCATCGGCAGGCATCGGGACGGAGTCAGATGTTCTGGAGCTAGTTCGTCGTGTTATGCTCTTCTTCGTCGAACCAGAATTTGTGTGAGTAGAGAGAGAGATTCGATCCAGTGTGCATAGTTACCGTCTCTAGGTCGTCTTCTTCAATTTGTTTTCTCTTGTTATCCAATTGCAGTCCTGTACGAGGAGTAATTCTGGAAGCTGTTGGATCTCTTTTATCGTTGCTGCGTTCTAACTCAACGAAGTTGTACAAGATGTTCTTTCAAGACGCCATGAAGGCAATTGAAGGTGAGAGGTGTTACAAGGACCAACTCTATATAATTGGAGATAGTTGCTTACTGAACTAACATGCCTTTTGTATGCTGTTCAGATTTGCAACCTTTTGTATGGTACCTCATTTGTCAATGCTGCTTGTTCTTTTGTATGGTGAGTTGCTGCTTGGTGATTTGGTTTTATCTGATCGGTTGTCTAGTGTAACTAATGCGTTTTAGTTTTTTTCTTAGAAGATTTTGGTTGTTGGGAACATTGACCTCAAATCTGATTTTATCTGGCAGGCATGCTTTGAATTTGCTTCTCTTGTCTGATCAATCCTTAGTATCAACATCCTCCCTCACAAGAACTTGATGCAGTCAATCATCAAATTTTTGATTTCAGATGAAGCAGGACTTTCTTTGTACAGGTGTGACTCTTTTTTCCACTAGTTAAATAAATCTTCTTTTACTATGACAAAAAGATCTACCTTCACTTTGAACTTCAAAATTCTGGGTTTGTGTTACAGGAATGCGATTTATGATTCTACCATTGCACGTTGCCTTACGACAGTGTATTTGAACTGTTCTGATGTCACTGTCAAACAGACTGCAGTAAGTTTAGTGTTAGTCTTCCTTCATGCATTACGGAGAACAAAGAGCGAGGAGCTTAAGGTATATTTGGACACTCCAATGAATGTCGTATCAGTTCTCTTATAGTTTCTTTTCGCTACTGCTATTTCAACGACTTATTGGGAAACCATATTGTGTATTTGTATGTAGGCTTCCTTGTGCAGTGCATATGTGCGAGTTGTCAAATCTTGTCCTCCTCATATTTGGCAGCTACAGTCTCTTCTACAGTTTCTCTGTCATCAAGAGCCTTGTTTTCAGTTGATAGAATGTTTAAACGCAGTTCTTGTTGTTCTTGGACCTGATGCTAGTCATACAGCAGCAGATAAACCTGTCAAGGATACTAACGTTGGAGAAAAAAGGCATATTAAGGATGAAAGTACCTACTACAGTAGGAAGCGCCAGAAAACTATTGCTCGTATTCAACAAGAGATTTGCTTAGCTCTTGAGGTTGTCGATGAGACTGATGGAAAAGATACTGCTTGTCTGCGTGATATGCTTATTTCAACTGTAAATTCTTTAAAGCCTCCACCTGATGGACCTGAAACTTCAATAGCGGCACTTAGCATTTTCACCAATGCATTTGGTTTATGCTCCTCGACTGGCATAGCTTCTAGCTTGTTTCACCAGATGTATGCCTGGATTCGCTGGATTGCTAAGAAGGTAACCAGAACTCCCCAGTCCCAATTTTTATTAACGTTTTCATTTTCAGTTTTTTTTTTTTTTTTTTTTTCTTTTTCTGAAAGATTTGGATGTTCATCGTCAGCAATTGGATCCTACCACCGTCGATATTTCTATCTACTTGGAAGGGATTGACAATATGCTGTTCGTGTCTGGTAATTTTCCTTGTCCATGAAATCTGACATTTTCTTTTCAGCGCCAAAAAAATGTGTGGTCATCTTTTGCTTTATACCAGTTTTGGATCCAGAATTCTTAATGTATTCCCCTGTCATCAGATTTACATCATGATACAAGTAAAGAGGAAGATTTGAAGGCCATACAAGTCTTGCTGAAGCTTCCTTGGACGCAACCTGATTTGTTTGAGAAGACTAATTCTCTAATCAAGTCGAAGTGCTTATCTGTGGGGATATGTGCAAAGCTTCATTTACGTGAGAGTGATTTTGGTATCTTCGATTTGGCTCTTTCTGATGATTCTGAACAAGTGCAAGCTGTTGCTGTTATCTCCATGCCACTGAGCGCTTTTTTCTCTGACTTTGATGTCCTTCCTCATATATTCCAGAAACTAAAGTAAGTTGATGTGAAGAAAATGACAACATGATCCAAGTTCATATTGTTAATTTTACTCACAGTTCCAACTAAAAACATAGCTTAACTGTTCTTTTGTCTTACATTTATAGGGGTTTGTTGAAAACAGAGCATTTGATGGTTAAGAAGACCATTCCACAGTCTCTTGGCTTCTTATCGTGCCTTAATGGATCAATTACTACTGGCTCAGAAAAAACTGCATGTCATTTATTACTACATGAAGATATAAAGAAAGATGAGACTCTGAATTGTCTACTTCGAGGGTTCCAATGTTCAAAGTGTGATGAAATTATCAAAAGGCAAGATGAGAAGCACTTCAGAATGATAATGACTCCGGAGGTGGGGAAGACGGAAATAGCCCATCAGTGTGATTACTCCTATCTTCAGTCCATATATTTTCGCCTTCTCCTTGATGGCTCTCATGAGGAGACTCAACTAGCCTGTGTAGAAGTAATACGAAGAATTCTTGGCCACATTCCCCCAGATATCCTGACCCAGACAAGGAATCAGTGGATAAGTTGCATTAAATATATGTTACTTCATGAAAGTACAGTTGCAAGAGAAGCATTCAGTGCTCAGATCTTTGTACAACATCCTATTATGAGCTGTTTGTTTCTTGATGACAATGGTCAGAAGAAAAGCTGCGAGAGGATATTTTTTTATTTGATTGAGGATTCTCTAAGAAATGCTATGGATCCTCATGTCATCCAGACTCTCTTGGAATCGACAGCTAAAGTTATGGTTTCTGTTGATAGTACCAGTGCGCTGTTCTTGTTTTCACTTTTCCTACTAATTGATCAGCTTGATCATCCCAACTCCATCCGCAGAAAATAGGCGACAAGGTTAATAAATCAGTCATGCTACATACATGAAAAAGGAGGATTTATGATGCTACTTTCAAGAGCTGCTGATATTAAAAAGAAGTTATTTGACAATCTATCCGTCAAGCTGACCAGCCGTCCAAATGTCGTAAGAGAATTTGCAGAGGCTGTATTGGGTGTTGAAACTAAAGAGCTTGTGGGGAGAATGGTCCCTGTTGTTCTTCCTAAGCTCTTGGTAGATTGGGAGGAAAATGCTCAAGCAGCCAATACCTTGAACGAACTGGCCAAGTTATTAGACACAGAAGTGGTACCTCTATTAGTAAATTCGCTACCCCAAGTTCTTGCTTTGGCTCTGAATCAAAAAGAAGAGAAGAATCTCCTCGCACACTCACAGATTGGTTATGACAGGAAAAAAGTTTTTGCTGCTGCATTACCTGCAGTCTTAGATGAGCTCGTATGCTTTGTGGATATTTCTGATACATCAGAGACAAATAGAAGGTATGTACTTGCGTAGCTTCGGACGTTTTAAGCAGAAATTGGTAATTGGAAATAGTATTGGTAATTGGGAAATGGCGATTGTTTGTTGTTTATGACATTCTGTTTGATTTCAATACTTTGCTTATGCAGGATACAGAGACTGCCTGATGCAATAAAGAAGATCTCAAAAGTTTTAACAGATACAGAAGATCTTTCTGAATTCTTACAAAGCTATTTTGCTGGACTCCTTAATAGTATTGACAGAAAAATGCTTCATGCAGACGATAGTTTTCTTCAGGAACAAGCATTGCCGCGTATTAAGCTTCTCGTTGAAATGATAGGACAAGTATCTCAACGCACATCTGCCGAAGCTTATGAAATCTCCATAATAATATAGTTTGTGGCGACTCTTGCTCTCATCTCCCAACTGCAATGCTTGTTTCTGAAGAAACATTTTTTGCAATTATGGATGATGCATTATTAGTTTATTTAATAGTTGACAATTTAAATATTTATAATTTAATTTAGTCTGAAAATATTTAAGCCTATTATGATTATTGTTTGACATTATAATTCTAAACAAAAATTATGATTTTAATCTTTATATTTTTATAAGATAATAGAATTTTTTACGACTTCAATAAACTAATGGTTCATCAAATAGCTACCGTATATGGTATTAAACCAGAAAAATGAAAAACAAAAAGTCACGTCATCGATCTAGGTGTAAAAACAATTTACTGTTGATTGTATATAACCAACGGTCTGAATTTCTTGGGAAAAAGTACACAAATATCATAAATAGAATACTCGTTTTCGCACGTTTCTTTCACGCATCTCTATTCTCTCTCCAGGTCGCTACGGAAGGTTATCAAGATTCCCCTTTCCGACGGACGATGGATTCGACCACTACTCAGCATCGACAAATCCAATACTTACTATTACTTTTTTATCGTTGCAAGATTTGTTTATTTTATTATAAAATATTGTTTTATACTGTCATACGTTATTTTATGAGCTGCTATCGCGTTACCCATTTCCTCCGGCAACAATGAAATAAAGTAATAGAGAGAAAGAGAGTTCCGATTATCAAAACTCAAAAGTGGAGAGAAAGTGAGGGAGAAGAGTGCGAGTGATGTTTGAGTGTGTTACGATATTTGGGTGTGTTGATGTTAAACCGGACCCTTAACGGGCTCCATAAATTATCTTTCGACCCGAATCCGTTTTAAAAACAAAAATTTTTAGATGGGCATACCCATTTAAGCACGCTTATAAATAGGTTTTAATTAATTTTCAATAAATAGTCCGATTATTATTTTTTCTGAATTCTCGAACTAAAACAATGCCGTTAATGATTTTTTTAATGTTTATTAAAGTTGTAAAAAATTATATTATCTTATAAAAATATAAAGATTAAAATCATAATTTTGTTTTACATATAATTATGATGTCAAACAATAATCATAATACGTTTAAACATTTTCAAACTAAATTAAATTATAAATATTTAAATCAGCAACTATTAAATAAACTAATAGTGCATCATCTACAAATTTTAGTTCTATTCGTGTATATGGTATTAAACCAGAAAAATAAAAAACAAAAAGTCACGTCATCGATCTAGGAGTAAAAAGAATTTACTGTTAATTGTATATAACCAACGGTCTGAGTTTTTTAGAGAAAAATACACAAATATCATAAATAGAATACTCGCATGTTTTTTTCCACGCATCTCTATTCTCTCTCCAGGTCGCTACGGAAGGTTATCAAGATTCCTCTTTCCGATGGATGATGGATTCGACCACTACCAGCAGCGACAAATCCAATACTTAGTATTACTTCTTTCCTGTTCTGCTAGGAAGGAAGCAGCTGCAGAAATTATACAAGGAGCACAAAAAAAAAGTGACGGATGCAAGAATATGTTCGTTCAGTTTACTAGTTTGACTGATGTTTTCAGAGAATTGTGCGACCTTGACACTAATGATGAATCCAACAGTGTCAATATAGCGGCTGCAGTCGAACCCTTGAAAGGAATGATGCCGTTGGATATCATCATACCAGCTAAAAAATCTCTAACCATTAGCCTACCAGCATTGGATATGAACAACAGCGTTTTTGGTTCAGATCTACCAACTATTTCTGGTCTAGTTGATGAAGCCAAGATATTTAAATCCACTACGAAGCCAAAGAAGGTATGTTTTCCCATTTTTCACGTTGAAAGCGTCAACCTAATTCCATATGATTCTCTGCTCTGCTCGCTGCTAATATCACCTAATGTATGCATTATAGTTATACCATACTATAATTACATTTTATCTTCGAGTATCAGTCCTGCAATATGCCTTACCTATAGATTATATTTTGCATCATTCAGGTTATTCTGGTGGGAAGTGATGGTATTGAGTATCCATTTCTCTTCAAGTGCCAACATGATCTCAGGAAAGATGCTCTGATGATGGAATTTGCTGCGATGCTAAACCACTTATTATTCAAAGATCCCGAAAGCAGGCGAAGGAAGCTATATGTTCCTCTGACCAAGGAAAGTGGTATATTGGAGTGGGTGAAACATACACGTGGACTCAGAAGTATTCTAGACGATTTATACTTTTCTTGTGGGAGTTTTGGTCGGAAGAGAACAGATTCTCTAATTCGAAGAATGTATAACCACTGTGAACTTGGGAAGAAGTCTGAGATGCTGAAGACCAAGATCCTCCCTATGCTCCCTCCAGTTTTCCATAAATGGTTCTTGACAACGTTTCCTGAACCAACTGCTTGGTTTAGGGCACGTGTAGCTTATGCTCGCACCACAGCAGTTTGGTCCATGGTGGGGCACACTGTTGGGCTTGCTGACCGCCATGAAGAAAATATACTCTTCGACTCCACTTCAGGAGATTGTGTTCATGTAGACTTCGATTGCGTATTTGACAGTCAGTTACTACAGCCTATGCATGAGATGGTGCCGTTCAGGTTGACCCAGGCAAGCAACTTGTTTCTGTGTGCTCTGTTTTTTTATGTATTCCTCCGTTATATCAAATGACTTGTAAAAGTTGGTTTGCCAAACCACAGAACATGATCGATGGTTTGGGCATCACTGGATATGAGGGCATCTTCAAGAGGGTATGTGAAATCACTCTCACAGTGTTGAGGACACATAGGGAGACATTGATGAGCATCCTGGAGTCTATCATCCACGATCCTTTTGTGGTGGAGTGGAGATACACACGTGCTCGGCAGGTTTGAATAAGGGAATTTTATTAGAAATGCCATTTTTAAAACAAAAATTGTGTAAAATGCCACTTTCAAACTTTACTTCTTTAAAATGCCATTTTTCAATCATATGCCATATATGAAAAATACAAAAATACCCTTAAAATAAAGAAAGAGTAAAAAAGGGTGTAGATTATTTTGTGCAATACCCAAAACATTATTAATGAACGTTGAAGAAACATGTTGTTCATCATTCTGCAGACAAGTAAATGTGGTAGACAAAAACTTTGATTGTTGTATCTGGTCCATCAGATCTTCATTGGCATTTAATTTGGACACTTGCAAATTCTATTGCATTAATTGTGTTACAACATGATTTCTATGTTTCTACAGATGTTCGGGAAGATGTGCGTCCTGGTGGGTGAATAGACACAAACAACAAGAATACATGTCTATCGACTAGGATAGAGATAGAATACAAGAAATGGTAGACAAAAACTTCTGAGTAACAATTTCCCCCAAAAAGGACAGATCGGGAGGTAGACAAAAACAACAGAAAGACATGTCCATCGGCATTAGATAGTCTATCGCTAGTAGATTGTGTATGGACAAGTTTCATTAAATTGGCTATGGTTATATTTTAATAGAAAGATGACAATAAAGTAGACCAAAAAACACTGCATTAGTTCTACAACCATATTAGAAGTAGACACAAACAAAAGGAATACATGTCCATCGACTAGGATAGTGGTAGAAGAAAGGGTAGACAAAAACAGCAGAAATACAATATCCACCGCATAGGACAGACATATGCTTGGCGGTGGACAAAAAACAACAGAAACACATGTCCACCATGTGTGATGGACCAACGAGGAAAGATGATATGCCTATCAGTATCCAAATTTCATAATGCAAAACCCTGCAAGGATAAGACGTAGGAGGCTAATAAAAGTGTATAATACGGCTACTGTGTGACTTACGAATGGTCCATCAGAGAGGGTTAATATTGTGGTCCATCTGCTGAGATAACCTACACAGTGGACAAGTATATATGTTAGACATGGAAAGGTAAATATAATCGAATTTATTTGAAGAAAATTAGTGGTAGACAAGAACCCCTCCTGGTGGATGTCGTCCACCTCCCCAACTAACCTGCACAGTAGGTAACTTGTAAGTTACCAAAGACGGAGTGACCAAAAAAGTAACGGTAGACCAAAACCTTTTCTGAAGGATGTCTATCAGAGAATAAGTGTTCTATCGTCATATAAAAAACATTAGGTGGACAAAAATTTCAGATTTTGTAACTTGTCTATCGAGAAAAAGTAGTCTATCAGATAACATTTGGTCTATCCTCATATAAAAAAACGATGGATAAAGATCTTGGATCTATTAACTGGTCTATCAGATTGGTTTTCCTGTTCCGTTTAACAACTATTTTCGTTAGAAACAGACAAAAATTCCTAACATGGAAGACGATTTAAGCAGCTTTGAAGCTAGTTCGAAACAAATAAAACTGATTCACCTGGGATAGGTGGTAGCGGCCTTTGGCTTTCCTTCACTTAGAATCTCCACATTTGACTCTACACAGAAACGAGAAAGACGAAGGATAGGGTTTTCAGATTTCTTCAAAAAAACATGAAAGAACGAGAAGGAGAAACAAAGAAGTTGGACTGTTCAGGCGGATGTGCGGTAAAGAAGAAGAAACAAAGAAGAAGATGATAAGACAAGAGAGAGAAGAAGAAACGAAGATTTTTGAGAAGAAAAGAAAAAATGATTTATAATTTACGATGCAATTAAATGGTTTTACAATTATATTTTAATTAAAACTCTTTAATTTGAGAGATAGATTGATGAAGGGCATAACGATCTTTATATAACATGTGTGTGGCAAGCGGGAGAAGAAGATATTAAAAGTGGCATTTCTTAGAAAGTTTGTCACTGTTCATGGCAGAATCAACAATTTTCTCTTTGAATAATCTCTCGTTGTCCCCTTTTCATTATTTTTTGGTTTATTGTTTTTTGTTCTCTTAGTCAACGCTATTTTTTATTTACTTTTTCTTTTTGGCAATTACCTCTCTAGTTACAAGAGCCCGAGATCATACGCTGCATTAACGCGAAGCTAGTGGTTAATGATGCTTCGACAGAAGACCAAACTAGCCGGTTGATTGCAGATGCAGTCTCCATCAAACATCTTGCGGGGATGTTCGATGGATGGAAGCCCTGGTACTAACCAGGTAAGTCAAATATATTCTCTCTTTTAAACATAATATTGGGCTTAAAAATAATAAAACTAATATACTTTTACATTTTATTTTCTACTAAAAATAGCATTTTATGCACATCATTCAACCTATATAGCAAATAATTCTAAACCTGTTTATTTTCAATTTTTACATATTTTATAAATAATAACCTTGTAAACCCTTTTAAAAACCTTATAAAAGCTTACTAAATTCTTATAAATATTTATTTATATGGTTTTATAAGATATTTAAAAGGTTTTATAAAAAATGACGTTTTCGCCAAAATTTTCGAATGAATTTTTTTTTGGCGGAAAAAGTTTTGGCACAAAATTTCATTTTTGCAAGAAAGTTTTTGAGTTTTGGCGGAAAATTCAATTTTTCATTTTGTTGAAATATTTATTTTTCAAACAAGGATAAAATGGTTATTAAAATAAAAAGGTTAAAATTGAAAATGAATAAAAATATGAGTATTTTTAAAAGTGTATATATTCTAAAATGGGCCTTTCTAAACAATTTCTTCACATTTTTTCACAAAATTGAGTAACATATCCATTTTAAAAATTCATATCACAACATATGTATTAAAAAATCTACTTATTTATTTATCATACATATTATATGATAATTCAAAATAATTTGAAAATGAAAACAAAGTTTTAAATCTTAACAAATCTTTAATAATTTAAAATATAAAAGATGATATAGTCAGATATCAAATCTTATTTTTTAAATTGTGATTGGTTAATAAGTTTCAGATATTTATTAGTAGTTTTTGTCCATATATAATTATATTTAGAGATAGAATTAAAGTGAATTATTTTTTTGGAAACTTATAACTATTTAAAATACTTAATCTACATTTAGTAAAGGTCTTTTCAATTAATAGTAGGGATGCTTTTGAATTTTTTTTTATCCAGAATTTCATATATTTTATGTTGTAAAACAAAATTTTAAAATGTTGTATTAGTTTATGTATTGTGACGTTGTTTATAGTTATAGTTAATTATATATATCCTATGTTATAATTTCAATGTATGTCATACAACTAGGCTTGAGTTTCATTATAAGACATCAATATATAACTTTATAAAATACTAGATTTATAACCCGCACATTGTGCGGGACTATTTATTAATACAAACCGTTGAAAATAATTAGAATTTTTCAATATGAAAATATAAATCTATATAAATGTCAATTTTATTTTATTAAGTGATATATAACTGATCTATTTATTTTAACATGTTTTCACAATTAATTATTTCTTTATTTCTCGGTATACATATGTCATCTCTTGTATCTACTCTCTTTTCACATTCTATTATCTCACTTATGAAATATTGATTATGAAGACATATCATAACTATTTTTCATCTTCCAATACTTTTTTTATCATTTGAGTGATTATTATTTACTAACAAAGACATAAATTTTTTAGATAATATACCCACTCTTTCTCGCAAAGTGTCTTGAACAGTGTTATATATTACTACATGTAAGCTTTGCTTCGTAGTAATAAAACTCATAATTTGACTCATTTTTATCTGTAAACATCATATTATAACATTAAATATTACATTTTATCTTAACTGTTTGACAAAAGAAAAATTATGTTGACATATATAATTTTTTTACTTTAAAATATGTATAGTCTACGATGGTTTATACAATGTTTTTTTTTTTATTTTGATTCTCCTAATCTACAAAATCATAAGATTACTCTAACTTTTAAATATGTGTATTTATCCAAAAATATATATTTTTTTTTAATTTTTAATTAAAATTTTACAATCTACCACTACCATCATATTTGGTTTTTTTACAAATAACTTTTTCAAATTCCTTCTTAGTATTTTTCACTAATTTTTTTTTGTGTGTGTGATGTTCATAATAAGTTATATTTAATATTTTTTATTTCAAATAACCTTTTACATTTCTCTTAAATATATACATTCTTTTAATTTTTGAGCACTTGATTAATATTTTCTCTTTTTTTATATAATTCTTTGTTTAATCATTATTCATATTTTACTTTGATATTTTTTTGTTGTATTTTTTTCATTTTGTTTTTTGGTTTATATTTAAGTTTTGAATTATAAAAAATATATGGTTGTTTTTAATAATAATAAAAATATTACACAATATGTAATCATTATTCATATTTTACTTTGATATTTTTTTGTTGTATTTTTTCAATTTGTATTTGGTTTATATTTTAGTTTTGAATAATTTTGAATGATTACTTTTAATAGTAATAAAAAATATCACACAAATAAGTGAGTTAATTGATGCATTAACTTTAGATTTAATGTTCTTTGATGATTTAAATTAATTTATTAAAATTAAAAATAAAAGGTGACGAGGTGGAGGAAGGAGAAGAGAGAAAAACCAACCTTTATATATATAGATTAATGTAATGTTTACATCTATCATAGCCGATAAAGCGAGTTTTGTGAGTGGTGGCCTGGTGGGTTATTGGTTTGGTCCCTTTGCTGCTCCATTAGGCTTTAGAGCTCTCATTCTTCCTCTTCCATGTGCTTCAAGACGTTTGCTATCGCCTCAAGTAGATTCAGTTCTTGCTTTGCTGAGTTAGTACGTTGTGATGTTGGTTTCATGCTGCTGCCTAGTTTGTTTGTCTTGTTTTTTGGTGTTGCGAGGTTGCGCTCGATCTTCTCCCCGCCTCTTAAGGAGCTTCAAAGGCTATGGCCAGTCTCCTGATCTCCTTTGTGTCTCCGGTTCACGCTTTCAAGTTTTCAGTTGGTGCCGCTAATTTGCTCTGTTTGGATTAATTGGGTTTAGGTGATTTCCTCGTCTAAGTAGTTTGGTCTAAGTAAGTTTTTGCTCTCTCTTCTTAGTGAATCTATTAACAACTCGTATAAGTGGGGTGGGAGGGTACGGTGGACGTGGTTTCTTGAGGTGAGACAAGACGAAAGAGGATAAGCTATACAAACTTAGAAAGGCCAACAACTGGACTTTTTTATCGAAACCCCATATAACAACGAAACTTATCATTCAATCCAAAGTTAATTTTAAAAAATAAATAAATATCCGAAAAACCAGTTTCTAATTTCAAAACTCAAAAGGCACAACTTACTACACAAAAATAAAAGGTGATGTTAATATAAAAAAAAAAAGGAAAATGAAAATTTTCTAGTAATAAAGATTATATTATAAAACCCTAAAAGGCTAAAACTATTTGGCCGCCTCCTCCGAACTCCTAAGCAATGCATCGATCGATAATGCCGGAAAAAAAGAGAAGAAGGAAAGAAGCGATGATGGAGAAAAACAGAAGAAGGAAAGAAGCGAAGATGGAGAAAACTTTTGTCATGATCAAGCCCGACGGTGTCCAGAGGCGACTAGTACGTTTCCCTTATTTCTTCCTTTTTGTTTTAATGTTAAGTGTGATGCAAAGGATTAAAAATATTGTACCTCATGCATGTGTTTCAGTTATATTGCTTTGCTTGACAAATATTACATAAGTTGTTTGGTGTTTCAGATCCCTGAAATTATCAGAAGGTTTGAAGAGAAGCGTTTCAGTTTGAAGGGTAATTTGATTCCTAAACTCTTGCTTGAGTGATTTTCTGGAATTAAAAAAAAAAAAAAAAGATTATTTGACTCAGTCAAGTACTGAATCGATCGTAGGAGTGGATGTACAGGCATGAAGCTGATGAATGTTGAGCGGGGTCTTGCTGAGAAGCACTACGAGAACCTGTCTGACAAGAAAGTATTATTCAGGCGTCTGTCTGGTTGATTACATTGTGTCTTCAGGGCCTGTTGTTGCAATGATATGGGAGGGGAAGAAAGTTGTGGAGACAGTTGGAGAGATGATTGGACCCTTAAGCCCATCAGACTGCGACGCTGCAACCATCCGTAGGGATTTTGGTATTGACAAGATGAGGAACGTTATCCATGGGAGTGACTCTGTCGACATTGCAAACAAGGAGATTGCATTGTGGTTCCCCGAAGGACCTCTCAACTGGGACCCAAAAATCAACAATTATTGGAACCAGTTCGATTGTTGAATACTTGAATGCTTGAATAACGTTTCAAAAAACTCAACAAAATAAGGTTTGCTGGTTGTAATGCTTGATTTTTTATTTTCTTAACTTCTGATCTCTAGTTAAGCTGTGTTCGTTTTCTTGTCTCAGATGGCCAGTGGTTAGAGGATTTTTTTTTTACTTATATAGCTAATTGACATAACTAAAGAATTTAAGCAATTCATACTCGGAGAAGGAGGGTTTAAATCATTAGCCATGTTGTTGTTATCTAAGCTTAAGGTGGGTAACGTACAACGGGACTGTGAGTTTAAGGTAGAGGTTAACATCATTAGCCGTGTTCACTAGCACCATTTGGTTTTCTTTGGTTGGCTACTACATTTCGGGTTCATAGGCATGCAAGTTATTTTTTTCTTACATGGGTTCTGTTTTTTTTTTTACAGGGAAGGGACCAGAGGTTAATACCAGCTCTAGTAATTGTACTCTCATAGTCTCATGTGCCTGGATTCATTGACAAAGCATAAAGGAACTGAAGTCAAAGGGTGTTGAAGAGTCATTTGCTTTAGTGGTGACTCGGTGAGTATGAATTATATGTTTCGATCTCATCTCTGTTCTTACCTTTATAATGAGTTTGTGTATACTTATGAAATCTAATCAAAATGCTTGATTCGTTTGTCAATGTAAATTGTAGTTGGTGTTTGAACAAGTTTTAACCTTTTAAAAGCTTTTCCACTCTTAAGGTTCTCACTTCTTTTATCCACTCTTTTAATGATCAGTGTGATTGGTGTTGTATTAATAATCAAGTGGTTAATGAATTTATCTGCTGCAACGACTAATATGGCCTTTTCCAACTGATCAGAACTTTCATGGGGTTTCAAATGTTATCTAAGTCATGATTTTCTGATATCATAACATATGCTTTTGCCTTTCCTCTAGGTCGGTGGTCTTCAGATTGTTTAGGTTTTTCTGTTCAGTTTTAGGACTAATTTGAATATATGTTGTTATAGCGTCTTGTAGACTGATTGATAGTCCCTTTTATCAAACGAATTTGTGTTCAATGTCTTTGACTTGTAAAGTCTCTTTGTTGGGAAAATGCAGGATAATTGAGGAGTACAATTGCAACATTTAAAGACGTATAGATGTGTACGACATAGAGTATTGTGCTTGTGCCAAACTGAGAAGACATGTCTTGACTCTTGAGTAAGGATGCGTCTACTAAAGCAGGTTCCTTTGAGGACTTCGCGAAGGAGAAGAAGCATATCCGAAGGTTTTAACTCCCTCTCATGAACTTGGTTTGATGACTTGATGTAGTCTAAAATTTGGTATGTATGTTTGGGTAATTTATATAATATAGTTTCTTTAATAATTTTTTCAATTAAAAAGGTTTATATTTTGATTTAGCCAAAAATGGTTTTTTTTGCCAAAAAATGGTTAAAAACATGCAGTGTAATCATTACGTGAAAATTACCCTAAATATAATTTAATACAATAAGTATAAGGTGTTACAACACAAAATAATACAACATTAAAATTGCGCTACAAAAATGGTAATCATATCACAAAATATACGCTGTGATATGTGAACATACGATATTATATCTAAAAAACGCTATAGTATACGGTGAAAATTTATGTAAACGATATTATGTCGTTTTGTGTGTCCTATAATCGCCTATATTTCGCCTAGTGATCGGGTTGTTATTGAATTTGTATATCCATATAGAATTGTAAAATTATGAAAATCAAAATATGTTTTATCTTTGGATTTGAATTTTTTTTACTTTCAAATTCATTCAAATCTATTTAAAACTTGATATAGATTTTAAAATCCAAAAACAAATAATTAAATGAATAACATGAAATTTAAAAAAATATTTATAAATCATAGAACCAATAATAATTATTTTAAAATCAATGATTGAATAAGACATAATGTTTGTTTAGATTTCAATTAAAATTATAGAACCAATACCCGAGAGCCGCAAGTAGAACAAAAAGAGAAGAACAACACCCCATGCATGTGTCACGTACGTACTATTCTTCTTCTTGGTCTATGCTCATTTAGTACACCTCTTCTTCAATTTCTTCTTCGTCTTCTTCATTATTTTCTTCGATTTTCTGAAATCAACCAAAGACTCTGGTCGCTCCTTCACCATGAAAGAAGTAGCATCCTTGGGATGAGAATAAAGAGAAGCCCCACCTCCAATCATCTTCACGTCTTTGGTTCTATTCCCAGCAACACTACCTAACCCCTGCTTGAGACCAGTAGCAAAGGATAATAAGGGGTCAAATTTGATATCAGTTGTTTGAAATGACCTGTCTATAACCATTTGAAGCCCGTATATAGACAAATGTATATGGCATATAAGCAAGCAGAGAGGATGCTTACCCTGGGTGCATGTTCTTCACAAGAGAGATGTGTGGTGAAACTTTCAACGCTTTGGCAAGAAAATTGGCAGCGTTTGCAAAAAAACCAGGCAGATTCATCCTTTGTTACACTTGTTTCACTGCACTTCTCCAGGAGAAACTGACTTGTTGGCTCCTGTTTATTATCAAAAAGTATATTTTCCCAGAATAACCCTGCACGAGTCTGCAGGCCTGAAGGCTTGAAATGAGGACGTGCATATACCTGGACAAAGGTGTATGCTTTATCTACTTCATCGTCTCTTGTGGCCACACACATGTTATGTAAATGATAGACAGAGGCTATGATCATTATTGTAGCCGGAGGTGGATTACTACTTTTCCACTCAAGCATGCACTGAAAAAGGCCTTTAATACCTGTTCAAGAACACGAGGCAACTCAATAGCAAATTTTTAAAAAATGATTTCGAATCAATTTATGTATTATGAGAAGAAGTTGCTGGTTTCGATCAACACAGAAAAGAGAACTCGCAGAAAAGAGATAAGAAGATTAACCCTTTGTGACGTATGTAACATTGATTCCACTGGAAAAGAGAGCTCGCAGGACGTGTTCAGGGATATTTTTTAGGTCGCCAGTGGCAGTGATGGTGACAGGACCATGATGGCCTAAATCCTCCAACATCTTTTTGATACCCGGAACGATCCGACCAACATCATAGCCACTCGGAATCAAACAGCTGTTCAAGTCCAACCACACCGACGTTTTATCCTTGTTCCACATAATCTCGTGTTTTAACCTAAAAAACGAACGAATAACTTCTCCAACGATTATTATCGACGATGGAGCTATCAGCAGCCGAGGGAGAGAAAGGGATCTCTAAATATTTAGGGTACACATTAAAACTGTTGGGCTTACGACAAAACATTGGAGAGGCCCACAAGTTTCGTGGTATGTATATAGTAAGTTCACAACTGATGTTTCTAAAAATTATAAATCTTTGTCGGTTTGGTATCGGTTTTAAATTAAGCTTTAAATGATGATGAGTTTGTCGATTGCTTTAGGAGAAACTGTTGAAAGTTGGTCACACATATTTGAGAAGACTCGTAAAGGTTCAAGCTTTCTTCCTTCATATTGTTAGCCAATGTAGCCTAACGATGAAACGACCAAGGCTCTTTTTAGCGTTCACTTTTCAGGCTTGGTTTAAGCAACGAAGTATAAATTTTAATTTTTAGTTTAATTTTTTAATGATATAAATGTAGGTTCAAATAAAGTTTTTTGTTTTTTGTTTTTAATCATTTATCAGTTTACATATATATATATATATGAGTAAAAAAAATATATTATATATTCATATTCTTGTAAATGTATCCATGCACTTGATTGTTGTTGAGTCTTTTGAATATTATGGTTTCATTGTATGATTGTATCATGATTGATTACCACATTTTTTAATATGTATAGTTTGGTTATAAAATCTTGAGTAAATCAAGTAATCAATTGATGAAAAGAAACAAAATAAAATTGTCCACTTGTACCAGCACGTATCTTAATAATGGGTCCAAAAAATTACACGTTTCAAATTAGATTATTAGCACTTTTAAATATGAAACTACATATTTGGGAGCTAGCTGGAGTACGAGTATTGACCACTTTATATTTGTAGATTATTTCAGAAGAAATCATATCATATGCTCTACCTATAATTATGCAAACATATTAAACTCTTGTGATCTAGTGGTCCATGCGAATATCTGTCTTTGAGTCGACGACGATCAAAATCCAACAGATCATGCGTGTGCATGGTTTGACATTTTCGTGTACTACATGAAAAATTAGTTGCCATCTGTCACATTACGTTATATTTTTATATACATTTCATGCAAAATTATGTGCTAACTTAACGTAAATCAATTAAACTATAAGTTCTTTGACCACATGACTTTAATCTCTTCATATAGAAGACAAACAGTTTCTTTTCTAGTGACGAGATTCAAATCTGATACCTAATATAAGTTTATTTTATTTTATTTCTGTGGTAAACTATGAAATATCGAAATTGAGTTTTCTTGGGCAAAGTATTAGTTGTTATAACAGAAAAATCATGTGCTGATAAAATGAAATATGATTAGTTGCATAAATTATTTGCAGATGAATGATTAACTATTTTTTATGATAGAAATTGTTTGGTGACCCTAAATAACGGAGCTAATTATTAGAAGACTTGTGTATTAACTCTCATAATGATAAAGTTTATGATACATGTGTAGAATGCAAAACCTAAATTAATAAACCTACAAAGTTTACAAATATACAAAACTACATATATGAGATAACTATTAGAAAATATATTCAAAGATATTCTACATTATCCAAAAAAATATACACTAATTTCTTTTATTGTAACAATATGTGTGGATAATTGTGGTGAGTACCTTAAAACTAATTACCCAATCTTTACAGACAAACTTGAGGTAATCACGTACAGTCGTATGCCATCCTCCCACGTAAAGTCCAACGCGGCATTTCGAGTTTAGTAAATATTAATATATTTCGTTTTTTTTTAATTCACTATCGTATAGACGTATATCGTTGACCTTTAGAAATATCAAAAACTCCATTACTTGCGCTTCACTTCTTTATTGTTTCTTTGCTTTTCTTGTTTGACCATTTTACAAATACAATAATGTGCATACTTACATATATAGTCTATATCATGCACATAACTGACATAAGTATATAGGTCTATACGCATAGTTATACAGCTCACAACTTAAACCTTCTTAAAATCCAAAATTTATAAAACCCTAGTAGCTAAACCTATGTCTCTTCCTTCTTCTTCTTTCTCCGAACATTGTCTTTCTCAGAAAACCATGTTTATCACTCTATATATTGTTTTCCTCTTGTGTTTTGGTTCCTACAACGCCACAGCAAGGGTCGGGCCTGTTAAGGTTTCTGAGACAGAAATAGTTCAAACAGGATCAAGATCAACAAGACAAGAGATCATTGAGGGTTTTAGATTCAAAGGTCGTGTGTTCCATTTATTATCTAAAAGGGTACTTGTACCACCTTCGGGACCTTCCATGAGGCACAATTCTGTGGTGAATAATCTCAGACACTAATTAACTGGTTTTATTATTTGTTTCTTTTGGTTTAATTTCATTCTCTTAGAATTTTTTTTGACAATCATGAAATTGAATTTAGAAAGATTCTTGAAGTTGTATTTGATGAGATTTTGTTTTGTTTTTATTTATTTAATTTTTGTTTAAGTTTCCTTTACATATATTGAGTTCATTCACATTTGTAATTTCTCGGTTGGAACGTTATATATACGTATATATCTTAAAATTTTATTTTCTTATGCGAAAAAATCAAATTGTACGAAAACACGGGAAACACGAGGTTAGTATTATAATATCATCAATCTAAATATCCAACATTGCGACAAACAAGGAACAAGACAACTTCTATTCGTAACCTTTGGAGTTTGCGAATTATACAAAAAATCTATGTATTTGTTGCTTTTTAATTTTGATGGTTTCTCTCAAACTACATTGTTTTCTATATGTATAATTTTAAGGGATCACATAGTTTTGCCTAAACCCCCGTTTAATTAGATCAAGTTGCTTAAATCCCCTAATCCACTGGGATTTGCATAAGTGTATGAGCCCATTTGCAGCCTGCGTCCATTCGTGTGAGGTGGGCTTCTTTGAGTTTCGCTCAATAATAAAGCTCTTCACAACATTTTTTCACCGTTGTGTGGTTGTTTGGGTCTCTCTTTTATCTCCTTTAACAAACAAAATTGAAATATAATTTGAAATTTATTTAATGAATCAGTTATACTTACCGAGTGGTAGAGAGCTGGTTTGGAGGCAGCTACAAATAGCATACAGGGAATAATAAACAAAGCATAACTTGCGTTGTTTATTAACTATCTGATTAGAATTTTAAAGACACAAATCAAACAGTACAACCAGCAAACTTCATTTTGTAAAAGAGAGAGATAGAGGAGAATCAACAATCGAACTGGTTCCAATAATTGTTGATTTTTGGTCCCAGTTGAGAGGTCCTTCTGGAAACCACAATGCAATCTCCTTGTTTGCAATGTCGACTGAGTCACTCCCATGGATCATGTTCTTGATCTTGTCAATACCAAAATTACTACGGATGGTTGCAGCGCAGCAGTCTGATGGGTTTGTGGGTCCAACAATCTCTCTCACTGTCTCCACAACATTCTTCCCCTCCCATATCATTGCAACAACAGGCTCTGACGATACAATGTAATCTACCAGACGCCTGAATAATACTTTCTTGTCAGACAGGTGTTCGTAGTGCTTCTCAACAAGACCCCGCTCAACATTCATCAGCTTCATGCCTGTCCATCCACTCATACGACTCAGTATTTGACTGAATCAACTAAATCTTCTTTTTTATATATAATCAAAAACAACTCAAGCAAGAGTTTAGGGATAAAATTACCCTTCGAAACGAAACGCTTCTCTTCAAACCTTCTGATGATTTCAGGGATCTGAAACGCCAACCAACATATGTAATATCTGTCAAGCAAAGCAAAGAACAACAACAACGCAAAATACATGCATGAGGACCAATATTAAGCCTTTGCATCACAATTAATACTCAACATTTCTAAAAAACAAAGGAATGAAGAAATAAGGGAAACGTACTAGTCGCGTACACCGTCCAGCTTGATCATGACGAAAGATTTCTCCATCTTCGCTTCCATTATCGATGCTTTCCTTCTATCTGATCGATTGATTTCTCCATCTTCGCTTCTTTCCTTCTTCTTTTTCTCCATTATCGATGCTTTCCTTTTTCTCTTTTTCCAGCATTATCCGATGCCAGAGTTAAGGAGGTCGGGTTTTGTAATCTTTATTACTAGAATATTTTGGTTGAATACTTATATTTTGGTTGAATATTTTGGAGTATTTTTTTTGTTTTAATCAATCAATATAAAATTAGAATGACGTCTCTCTCTAGAGGCGATTATTGTGGCGATCATACCCTTTCGGGTTTAGGAGTCCTGTTTAGGAGTCCTGTTTCCACCGTTTAGGAGTCCTGTTTCCACCGACAGAATCAAACACTTGTGTTACCAGATTTTTGTTGGCGGTTTTTCTCTGTCAGTTAATTCTGACAGTTTTTTTCTCCCTGTTTCTGCGGAGGATAACTGCTTTCAAAAACCGCCGATAATGTCTCTATATAAGTCCTTTGTGTTTGATCCCGCTAGTCAACACCAACCGATTACCGACCATCACTTCATCACCCACAAACACATCATGAGCGATTACTTAAGGAAATCAGTTCAAGACCTAGATTTGGGAATCGATGATGCCCCAATTACTCTACCATCAGAGTTTGTCTCCAGAGCCGCCGCAATCAATCGATACTCTCTGGTGGTCACTCCTGTCAACCCCCGTAAACAAAATTTACGGGCTCTCATCCGTCAGATGCCACGGGTTTGGGGGTTCGCTGAGGAGTGTATCGGGCGTATAATTGACGGAGGAAAAGTCCAATTTCGATTTCAATCTGAGGAAACGATGAATCTTGTTCTGCGACAAGGTCCGTGGTCATTTAACGATTGGATGGTTACAACTCACCGCTGGTACCCGAACTTGACCGAGAACGAGATGAAGATCATTCCCTTTTGGATCCAAATTCAAGGTATTCCAACTTTGTACTTAACGAATGTAATGGCTAGAAGGATTGGAAATAGTTTAGGGTCTGTGACGGAAGTAGATTACGATGAGAATGTTAATCAAGTAGGAGCGGTAAGGGTTAAGATAGATTGGAACATAGACAATCCCCTTCGTTTCAAAAAAAATGTTCAGTTCACGCCTGGTGAGAACACTCTTGTTACGTTTCGCTTTGAACGCCTTCGTAACTTCTGTAACCAATGTGGGAGTCTGAAACACGATGTAAAGGAATGCCCACTTTCCTTTGATGATGAGGATCCAAATGTGCCTGGTAATGATAATGATGGTGGTGATCATCCGGATGATGATAACAATATGGAGGATGCGAACGATACCAATACCATGTCCCCTGAAGTGAATATCCCGGGTATTCATATGGCCCCTCCTACGGATCCTGCCGGTGATCACGATCCCACTTCCTCTCAATCAGCGGATCTCCCAAGTGTCTTCGAGGATACGGAACTTACTGCGGAACGACTAAGATACCTACATGCGAAGTATACGCCAAAGGTTTTCTTTGATGATAACATTGACAATGCGATCCCTGATTACCTCTTTCACAAACGCAAAAGGGTGAGTTTTGAAACAGCTTTCAACAATGCTAATGCTGCGGAAGAGATGGCGGTCCTGAGCCATCTCCGGAAGCAGGTCAAGACAGACAGCTCTGTTGATTCATGCTCGGCCAATGCTGGATTCGACGGAGGCGCGGGGGGCCCGGTACCCCTACAGTTTCCCCCATGAAGATGATCTCCTGGAATTGCCAAGGCCTTGCCTCACCTTTAAAGTCTGCTTCTATCAAACGTTTATGTAACCTATCTAAGTGTGATGTTTTATTTCTCATTGAAACTTTAAATAAGTGTGATATGGTATGTAAACTTAAGGATGATTTAGGATTTACTAACATTATAACTCAGCCCCCTCTAGGCAGGAGTGGTGGCTTAGCTCTTATGTGGAATAACAATGTATCTCTCTCCTTAATTTCTAAGGATGAGAGACTCATTGATGTATCAGTAACTTACAATAATATTAACTTCTATTTATCTTGCTTGTATGGCCATCCATCTCAGAGTGAAAGACATCACTTATGGGACTATCTAAAACATATATCTCTTCATCGATCTGATCCTTGGATATTAATTGGAGATTTTAATAAGATCAGAAATAATCAAGAAAAATGGGTGGTCCTAACAGAGATGAATGGTCATTCGAGAAACTTTAGAAATATGATTTCCATCTGTGACTTGGATGATATTAATTCAAGAGGTGATAAGTTCACATGGGTTGGTGAACGGTATACACACACTATTAGATGCTGTTTGGATCGGTGTTTGATCAATAGTAATGGAGCAGCTACCTTCCCAAATGCGATGCTAGATTTTATGGATTTCTCAGGCTCCGATCATCGGCCTTTAACTCTCAATCTAAACCTGCGGAAGGAACGACGAAAGAAGGTTTTCTTCTTTGATAAAAGATTATGTGAGTTACCAACATTCATAGACACAGTTCGTGAAGGGTGGGAAAAAGATTCTGATATCTTATCAACAACGATCATATCTAGAATCTCAAACTGTCGGAAAAACATGGCAAAACTGAAACATTTATCACAACTAAATGCGGATACACGCATCAAAGCTTTACATTCTCAACTAAATATGGCCATGGAAAGTACTGATCGAGCTGAGAGACAAAGAGTTTCACACATTCAAACTGAACTTACAAAAGCATACATTGATGAGGAAAAACACTGGAAGCAAAAGAGTAGAAACCAAACAATTGCAGAAGGTGATCAAAACACAAACTATTTTCACGCATGTGCAAAAACTAGATCCTCAAGGAACAGATTACTCTCAATCTACAATGATCAAGGATTTCTGGTGAATGGTGATAAGAAGATAGGTCAACACGCTCAAGATTTCTTCACAACTCTGTTCTCTACAAATGGTCACTCTGTTACACCAAATGATTTTGCGGATTTTGAACAGAAAGTTACAAATGAGATCAATACCTCTCTTACTAGAGATTTCTCTGACCAAGAAATCTACGATGCAGTCTGCTTAATTGGAGATGATCGTGCCCCGGGACCAGACGGACTTACGGCAAGATTCTATAAACGTTGTTGGTCAATCGTCGGAAAGGATGTTATTAAGGAAGTGCAAAAAATTTTCAGGACCACTACAATGACACAAGGCATCAACCATACGAATATATGTCTGATCCCAAAGGTTGATAACCCTACAACGCTTTCAGACTACCGTCCTATCTCACTCTGCAATGTTTTATACAAGATCATTTCTAAATTTCTTGTCAAGCGTCTCAAGCCTCATCTTGATAGCATAGTCTCCGAATCATAAGCTGCATTTATCCCGGGAAGAATTATTCAGGATAATGTTATGATTGCTCACGAAGTATTGCACTCCTTGAAAGCTCGAAAACGTGTTTCACAAACTTACATGGCTGTTAAAACTGACGTTAGCAAAGCTTACGACAGAGTTGAATGGAACTTCTTAAAAACAACTCTCCAGCTTTTTGGATTCTGTGATCGTTGGATCAATTGGATAATGGCTGCTGTCTGCTCAACCACGTATTCAGTCCTTATAAATGGCTCACCCCATGGACTTGTTAAACCTGAAAGGGGAATCCGCCAAGGAGATCCCCTGTCTCCCTATCTTTTTATCCTATGTTCTGATATGCTAAGTCATCTTATTAATTCCTATGCAAAAGATGGTGATATTAAGGGTGTAAAAATTGGTAATGGAGTACCACGCATCACTCATCTTCAATTTGCTGATGATTCACTCTTTTTCTGCCAAGCTAACAAGAAAAATTGTCAAGCTTTACGGGATGTTTTTGATGTATATGAACACTATTCAGGCCAAAAAATTAACACAGAGAAATCTATGATCACGTTTGGATCGCGAGTTTTTGGCACAACACAGAATAGACTCAAAACCATTTTAAAGATCTCACAACATGGTGGAGGGGGTAAGTACCTTGGTCTACCTGAGCAGTTTGGAAGGAAGAAGAATGAAATGTTTGAAAATATAATTGACAGAGTTAAAAAAAGAACATCACACTGGACAACAAGGAAGCTTTCACCTGCAGGTAAAGAGGTAATGCTTAAATCAGTTGCAGTCTCAATGCCTGTATATGCCATGTCATGTTTCAAGCTACCAAAGGGAGTGACTTCTGAACTTGAGTCCTTATTAATGAACTTTTGGTGGGAAAGAAGCGCACATCACCGAAAAATCCCATGGATATCATGGAAGAAGTTACAGATTTCAAAGAAGGAGGGTGGACTAGGCTTTCGAGACTTGGAGAAATTTAATGATGCTCTCCTCGCCAAGCAAGCATGGCGTCTGTTACAGTTCCCAGATTCTCTTTTTGCTCGTGTAATGAAAGCAAGATACTATCCTGATGGCTCTCTTCTTGATGCAACACCTAAACGCTCACAATCATACAGATGGTCTTCCTTATTAACTGGCCTTGACCTAATTAAAAAAGGATCATGTTTTGTTATTGGTGACGGTCGTTCAATACGAGTGGGTGTTGATAACTTTCTTAACACACACCCTCCTTGCCCTTTGAATCCCCGTATATCACAAGAACAATTCCTTCTTCAAGACTTGATCATCCGAGAAGAGAACTCACGAACATGGGACAACCAGTAGATCGAACGTATGATAGCAGATGAGGATCAAGACTCTGTCAAAAACACCTACTTATCAAAGCATGATGGACATGATCAGCTCATTTGGAACTACTCTGTTTCTGGAGACTACACCGTTCGGTCAGGCTATTGGCTACTTACTCATGATCCCTATAACTCTAATACTCCCTATAGTGCTCCATATGGATCTGTTGAACTCAAAAACAAAGTATGGGGTTTAAATATTATGCCCAAAATAAAGCATTTTCTTTGGCGGACGATCTCACGAGCCTTACCAACGACAACCCGATTATGTGCGAGAGGAATGAATATTAATCCAAAATGTAGCAGATGCAGACTGGATGATGAAACTATAAATCATGCCCTATTCGCATGTCCTTTTGCTAAATCAGTGTAGCGCTTCTCAAATACCTCTGTTTTAAATTTAGCAAGTTTACCTGACGATGCAGAGGAAAACATATCATCTTTGATTGATTTTTCAAGGCGACAAGACATCTCTCTTCATACAGCATTACAACCATTATGGATCGTTTGGAAAATTTGGAAAGCACGGAATAACACTGTCTTTAACAATTTTCGTGAAAGTGCATCTCATACTGTTCTACAAGCGAAAGCTGAGACTAATGAATGGATAACTATAAAGCATATCAGGCAAAATTTTCAGGTTCCCAATCAAGATCAACCAACATGGAAACCCCCTCCACAAGATATGGTGAAATGTAACTTTGATGCAGGGTTTAACAGAAACACATCTCAAGCTATTGGTGGATGGATTATTCGCAATGATCAAGGCCATGCTCTGAACTGGGGATCTTCCATACTTGGATATGCTGCATCTCCCCTGGAGGCAGAAACAAAAGCACTAATCCTTGCAGCTCAACAAGCATCAACCATTGGTTATTCAAACATAATTTTTGAAGGAGACTCTATGAATTTAATCAATACACTTAATGGCGCTCAAACAAATAGATCCCTTGCAAATTTCATATATGACATTAATAATTGGTTTTCAAAATTTGATTCAGTTTCTTCTGTATTTGTAAAGAGAGAATGCAATAGTGCAGCTCATTCCTTAGCAAAATTTGGTTGTTAAAATACTGATTTTTATTCTGATTCTGGTACTATACCAGGCTGGCTAAACAACTACATTTGTAATGACATTGTTGAAATGAAATAAATTAACTTTTGTGGAAAAAAAAATCAATCAATATAAATTACATAAATAAAAACATATTAAAAAGAAAATCATTAACAAAAATATTAATTTAGTTAAACTCAAACGACACATCATCTTGTTTGTTTGTAAAATATAAAACTTAAACTGACATATAAACTCGTTTAATATTACAAAATCTAAACACTAGTATTCTTCCTAAACCCAAACTGACATTTAATCTTGTTTAATTGTATATTATAAATTCTAATTTTTTATAAACTCAAACAAATACATAATCTTGTTAATTATAAAATCTAAATTTTAATTATCTTTTATAAACCTACATCAATGATTTACATCAATGATTTTCGAAAAGTAGATTGGAGTCTCATCAAAAAGATGTTAGCCAAGCAAAACAAAGATCATATAAAGATGAAGACGATTGAGGAAAATATAACAGATTTGTTAATCTGTTAGTGTGTAAGTCTTGCCTGCACACAAAAGCCACATCTAATTTCACTTTTTCAATTACTTTGTTTTATTTAAGGATTGGTTGTATTTGTATGTTCATCGATAACTATGTAATTTTTGATTCAAGTTAATAAAGTTAGATGTTAAAAAAAAAAAAAAAAAACCTACAATACATAAAAAATGTAATTTAGTTATTTCAAACAGTTCGAACCGGTAAAATTAAAATCAACCGCAAAAACCACAACATGCAACCATCTACAATAGCAAAAAAAACAATCAACACATAATTCCAATAATATTATCAAGCGCTGTTTGCTCTGTTTGTCATGGCCGGATTCTAAATCTGTCTACCAGTTTTTTTCATTTTTTTGTACCGTCGGTTTGTCAACCAACACCCATTTTTTTGGAATGTAATACACTTTATTTTAAATACGACAAAATTTTTTTTTTTAAGAAGAAAAGATTCATCGATAATGCATTGCTTCTAGTTCTAGTTCTAGTCCTCTAGACAACAATTTCACTTTTTAATCACAAATCTTTTGGAACATCATTAAAGATAAATTCCAATATCACAAGTTGAACATCATCATTTAAACAAAAGCCCAATATCAAAAACACATTCTTAAAAATGGTCAAATATTACCTTCTTAATCATATACTACTAATCTTATCTTATATTTTTATCCCCTTAAACCCTTAGAAAATACACACTAAGCTCAGGTCCACCACTTGACACATCAGGGTTCATCATGTAAAACGCCTCGGAGTCTCTCGACCCGATAACCCGCTCGAACCGGGCTCTCATATACATGAGCTCACCTTTCTCGGACCCAACCGCTCCATTCCCTTCTTCTTCCACCGCCGTCGTCGCTGGTAACACTCCGGCACCCATTGTTATAGGCCCGACCGCCTTCAACACCTTCCACTCCGCTTCACCACACTCTTTCCTCGCCGCGTAACCACATTTCTTACCGTTACAATACGTTCTCCACGTTGACTCTTCCAAAAGCTTCTTCTTCGTATCCGTCTTAAACGCCGCCGTTTCGAGCGCGATTCTTACTAGCCCCGAAGCCATCTCACGTACGAGAACACTCGTCGGAGTGGGTAACTGGATCAAAACAGCGGGTAAACGGGTCGGGTCATCTTGTACGGCGAAGTACACATGTCCACGACGGTTGCCGAATAAAGTACCCACGACCCGGAAACCCAGACCGGAGTTAGAGAACCCGAGAGCGTAACGGATCTTTTCGAGAGTCTTTTTCTTTTTTTTCTTCTTCATCATCTGTAGGGTACTGAACTGATCCGGACGGGTCGGGTCAGAGGAGAAGTTGAAACGGGTCAAGATTTTTTCTTCGTTGTGGTTGTAATCGTCGTCTTCTTCTTCCTCTTCTTCGTCGTCGTCTTCTTGAACTTTCTTCTTCTTCCAGTTGAAGTAACGTTTAGAAAGAGAGAATGAAGAGTCGAGAGAAGTGTTGGCTAAGATTGACTTCATGATCTCTTTTAAATGAATATACAAAACCTTTTGTTTCTTTCTTGGAACTGAGACTTGAATTGAATGAAGTTTGGACTCTCATGTGTTCTCTTATATTGATCTTTAATGGAATTTTTTAATGTTTTTTGTGGGGACTGATTTGATTTAACTAATTTAATTTTTAAATTACATTTTTATAGAAATTATATTTGACCTTTTGTATTATCTCTCTGTCATTTCTACTGTTTTTACTTTTCTATTTATTTTTTGGACTGTTTCACGTATGATTATTTTATTGAGGTGATATATTTCACGTATGAACCTTTGTTCAATAATTAACTACATTTTTAAGCTAATATTTGAAGATTTTACTGTTTTATGTCATTTCTACTGTTTTATTTTCAAATTTTAATATATCCACCAAATTCATGTACTTTAATAATAAATTTTCTGTCGTAGCTTTATAATTTCACACGTTTGAGGCTTTCTTTTATTCAATGTATATTCATAATGTAACGTTATGTTTAAAACTATAAATGCTAACATGCAAGAGAATGTAAAGATATGGGCACTTGACTAATTTATGAATCAACTAAAGATAAAAATAGTCCCGTTTCCTTGGACTTTAAAGAATTTTTTATATTATCATAAATTAAAATTAGAAATATTGGTCTGCAGAGCTAAAGAATTATTTTAGAGGTTGTGTTAATTAAAGAGAAAGATTGATGCGAAAGGAGATAGAAAAAGAAAAGGAAGAGAGGAGGAAGGTGAGCAGCCACCACCTAACCGTAGATTAAGGACTGTCTTCATTGGGACTTATGAATAAGACACATCATACACCAAATCGACATTTACAATTTGTCTTTCATACACACACACACACCCTATATACATATATAGGTTTTGAGTTCTGACTAAAGAAAAATTGTGGATAAAAGAGGAAAAGAATAGGAAAAGTTTTTCATTCACTCAATATAAAGTACAAGTAACTTCTATCTTTTACTCTATTTTGCCAAATTTTTTCATCACTTCAAAGATGTTCCTTTGTAACTGCAAAAAAAATAAAACACAACACTAAAATATTGTTACAACAAGATGTAGATGAGCATCCGCAAAAGTTTGGGCGGCGGCTGCAACTGTGTTCTTCAGTTGCAGAATTAGGGTAAACGAAGCCGGTTTGATTCCGGTTCGTGTTTTAAACTCGGTCAATTTTGATTCACGGTTTTTATTTGGTTTGATGTAAGTGGTTTAAGCAATTGTAATGGGCTAAATCCGGAAATAACGCATTGGGCATTTATTTATAAAATTGAATACCCTTTAACAAAAAAAAAAAATGTAGATAAATAACTACTATTGGTAAGTCTAAAACAACTAATATCAGATCATCCCTTTTTAAAACAACTGTACACAAATATTTGTGTATATAGTCTAATTTACATCCAGTAAATAAGAGTAGTTAATGTACATACACAGTTTTGAAGGAGACAAGAAGGGGTGCGATGGATCTCAATCAATGTCTCATCTATAGTGGGGCTACAGAGTTGACAATTTAGTCCACTCTTTTTCACTCAAACACACATATTAATTTGTTATAAAATCTTACCATAAACGCAATGTTTCTTGGTCGCTAACAAAAAACGCATTTTCTTCTTCTTCTTATAGTATATTTGAGGTCATCCATGGGTAGAAGAAAGTAGAAACTGAAACCAGGTCGTTTATATCAGTGTTATAACGATATATTATTTTGGACGTGGAGGATGCAAAATGTCAAAATTCATACGAAATTGTTAGAATTGTGATTTGTGTAACGTTACTCTCTCTTTTTTTTCTTTTTTTTTTTGACAACAAAGTTACTCTCTCTTATTAAGACGGTTTTTTAGCTGTATATTAATTATTAATTTTATGTGGTTAGACGTCTTAATTTTATTGTATAGGTTAATGTTGATGACCAAATATTCGTACTCTAATTTCAAATTTAAATAAAAACTAACGATTTTAATTAAGAGAACCTACATTAAACACATCATTGTCACATCTTCGGCGTAAAACGGATGGGACATGTACGGCAACATCGAACCAATCAAACGTTGTCTATGTGTTGTTTTTCACACCTACACTATACCAACAAGCATGCTTTTCTTTATTTTTATTTTCATCATATTGATATAAAATAATTACAAAATTTAACGTCAAAATCCTTGACTTTGTGCAAATAATATGATGGAATTTGGTGTACCATTTGTCTTGTTGGTGCTACTTATGACTTAACAATAAGATAACGCATGCGCGCCAGCCTATGAATATAGGAAGTAATGTTACATAAATCACAGCTAAGAGATTTTATATATAAAACCGAGCTCTCTAACTTTGATAGGATCACTCAATTTATATTGAAATATATATATATATTATAACACATGTTAAAATATAATATATTGAAACAATTCTAATAAATACCATTAAAATAATTTATTTTTTTCAAAGATATCAGTTTCAGTTTTATTTCCAAAAATACCATAAAAATGATTTTTTTTCAAAATACCACAAAATTAAACTAAAATTTTAATATTTAAAACTAAACCCTAAATCCTAAACACTAAACCTTATCCCTAAAACCTATACCTTAAATCTAAAATTGTCTACCCAAACCTAGAAAAATAAATTCTACATCTTTAAATTTTTTTTTATGTTTGTGGTATTTTTGGAAAAAAAATATTTTGTGGTATCTTTGGATTGATAACTTAAAATGTGATACTTTTGAAAAAAAAAACATAAAATGGGGTATTTTGAAGAATTTCTCTATACATTATATTCAATGGGAACAAAAATTCAAGTAGTTTAGGTTTCCGCAGACTTGGTTATGAATATTGTGACGAACTATTGGTTTCATGTTTGTATACTGTTGGCATTTGGCTCAATAAAAGTAACTTATGTCAATTTCTACTATCTTCATTCACTGTGTAGTGTAGTCCAATAAAAGCGAAACGTTTTATGACTTTATCACAAAAAGGTGAATATTTGGCTTATTTCACATTTTTATTGAATATTTCAGAAAAATGTATAAAACATGGTTCTCGAATTTTAATGCTTATTTAAACTATTTTTTATTAGATGGCTGAAAATCATGTAAAGGCAAAAAAGATCTGTGATTTAGACTTTTCCGTACAAGAGTTATTTAACAAAATATATAATGAAAACTAAAACTAAAATAAAACAAAATATATAAATTCTGTTCTAAACTGTCAAACAATAGATTAAAGCATCATCAAAAAAAAAGCATCACATTGTCAAGGAAACCAATTAAAAGTTGTCTCTTGTCAGTAGCTATTCTCTTTTCATACATTAGAATATGTTTCTTGGAAGAGATATTTAACAATTATACCACATTCAAAACTCAAACTTTTTCAATGTACCATATTCAAAACTCTTTTTCAATGTACCACATTGCTCATGACAAAATGACCATTGTACCCTCGATGTGGTTGTGGTGTCGTTGTGGACATGTTTTGATGGACCAGATCCAGTGATACCTCTATGAAAGACGTCGTCCACAATCCAGCCATGTTTATACTGTGGACCACACAATTTGGTTGTAGATGGATCAGATCTGGTGAACCAGTTCCTGTGGACCAAATCTCTTTTTTTTTTTTTTTTTGTAGACAAGTTGTTTTTGTTGTTTGTGGATAAGTTATACTTAATTAGACTTTTAAATACTAAGTTTCATGGCTTGTATAGTACTAGTTTCACAACTTGTCCACAATGTCCACTTGTCCTCCATTAAATTTGTCATGCACTAGATTATTCACAAAAATTCTAGTAAACAACATTTTTATTAACTCGGTGGACCAGTTTCAAACTTGCACAAAGGAGGGACAACTAGTCTTTTATTTATTTATATTCTAGACAAGTAATTTAAGCTAGTGGACAAGTTTGTACTCTTCAAATTGTCTACGAGACTTGTCATATTAACAGGAGGGCAAAAACGTCATTCTACTTCATATTTATGGTAGATCTGAAAAGGAATCTTAATTGTGGTACATTTGGAAAATTTTGTGGAAAATGTGATACATTAAACTAAATTCCCTTCTTGGAATAGTGATAAAACATAATATTAGATCAAAAAAGTATCATTACTAAAGCAGAGTGTTTTTAAAATTTTAATAGATCAAACTGTAATTTTTGTTTGGTAATTCATGGTTGATCTTGCAAGACAAGTATAACTCAACACATATTTCTCTAATTTAGGAAGAGGTTGGTACACTGTTGATCACTGCAATATTTGGTCGGCTAGCTTTACCGTCCATTTCAATTTTGTTTTTATAAAGAATATTTAGGGTATATTGATTACTCCAAAAATTATACATAAATAACTTGTATTATTTTTTTCTTGTTACAGCTAATTCTGGAAACTGGGACCGACCAAACTTCGTAAAGCAACTAACTGTTGAACTAGTGCAAACAAAAGCTAACCAAATACGACGACTTTTATGAAAAATCAATATAACCAAAGTAGTAATGTAACTTATAGGTTTACTATCCCGTTCTCTAGACAGACCAAGTAGTAAACATACAACTACAAAATGTAACATTTATTAATATAAGAAAACATGATTGGAGAACCTTGGGCGTTCGTTAGATTTGGGTATAACAGACAAAGGTTTGGCTTAACGATAACATCGAATGTCGTTCACTAACAACTTGGAATGTGACACATAACAAATCAATACACTAACGCCACTTGAAAAATACATCATCCATCATTTTATCAATAAATGAGATGTGCATGCAGAAAACAAGATAAATCGTAAAACATGATGAATAAATTAGGAGCCTAAAGGTCCAATGCACAAATGAGCCATGAAAGCCCACATTTTGTTTTCCAATTGTTTGTCGTTAAAATACTTCAAAACGAAATTAGTAAGTCGCACGCAACAGCTCATCCTTCTGTAGATATACGCTAGCATAATTCTTAACGCATGTTAACAATATAAAGTATAATCCTTTCCATTGTAAACAATTTATCGATTATAGACTGAAAAATTTCAGTAAAATTAATAAAAAAGTTGGATGATGTGATACATTGTAACTAGAGGCCAATTACTTAACTTAGAGACACCGAATGCATGAAAATTCCTACCTAACTAGTAACTAGTACCACAAGGCTTATCTTGTGAAGAAAATCACATGATTCACGTGAGAGAAAGTAGATATTTTCGTTGTGTTGGCCCAAGCCAGTATAAAGCCCAGTCTCGATTTCAGACACTTGGGTTTATACTATAAGTTATTTAATTACACCATTTGAATTCAGTTTTGATCGTTTTAAGTTTTCTATCATTCTATGTGTTAGGTATTTTATTCTTTTTGGAATCGAATGTCAAACTATATTAAAAAAGAAACAAAACGTATTAACATTGCTAGTGCAGCCTTTGTCTTAGCAGGTTAAAACAGAGGAAAAATCAAATTTTAAAATTCTTTCAATGTAGCCTTGTAGAAACCAAGTTTGGATGCTTGTCTCCCCATTGGCTATGTGCTCAACCGATTCCTCACATTTTTGTCGATCAATTTGATAATCTTCTCCTTTGGCGATGGTTGTTCCCCATGACGTCGATTATTCTTCTCCCTCCAGATAGAGTGTATCAAGTTCTGAAGTGTGTATCCAACGAGAAAAGTTTTCGTTTTGTCCATGACTTTGCCATCAAGCAACCTTAGTACCTCCTTCCAAGTGTGTTAGGTCTTGTATTATCGTGTTCAGTTTTTGTCATTTGCTTAGTTTTTCTTTAGTCATTTGCGTAGTTTGATTAAGTATGCATTCTAATACAATTAATATATAAAAAACGACATGAGAAAGATAAAGACAATTCACCTTAAAATTAATTGGTAATTCTTGAGAATGGTCTCCAAATGAATTTATCTTTGATGAAGTACCATAAAAATTTATAGAAGTTTCTCGTAAGAACTTTCTAGCTAAACAAATTATTTTAATAAAAATTATGTAAAGATATGATCTCGTAGCCTAAAGTATTACATTCGGACCAATGTGGTAGGCACCCTGTGATGCAAGTATTCAACTGGATTAGAACTAGACACTTCCGCGACAAAAAGAAAGCTTATAATCTATAATAATTGGTTCATGTTTGCTTTGCTGTCGAATGAAATAACATATATGAATATGCCTCTAAAGTTGCATTTGTATGCAATAATTGGATCATGTTTTGTTTTTTTTCTTTGCTTTATTTTTCGAGGTATGAAACGTGTTTTTTCACTAGCTTAGATTATAAAGAATAGAGTATTAAATGCATAATTTTCTTTCAAATCTTACAGTTTTGGGGAGCCAGGGTTTTAACCATGTTGTCCACGGTGTATTTCTGTATATCTAAGTACCTGACGACACATAAAGCTAAAAGGATGATCGAAAATTTTTTTTTTTTGATGAGTTGTGACAAGTCGGTACATGAATGTATATTGGTAACCACTACATTTATTTATGATGACAATCGCACATTCTAGGTTCTAGCTGTTGACAAAATTAAAACACAGAAGTCTACCTCAACAGTCGATAAATTCTCTAATCTTCATGGAATATTTGTACTGTACGAGGATTTGATTTTATTCGACTTCATAAAATTTCCCGCATCTATGCGTTCTTACCTAACTCGTATAAATATCACAATCTAATTTAGAAACCATATATAATATTATAAAATAAAAAGAAAAATATTATTGAAATTAAATTTTATTTGGAGACAAAATGTTGAAGATTAGGGAGAGCTTTTATTTGTTCTACAACCGAAAATCATTTAGTGAGAAGAATTTCCAAAAATGAAGTGATATATATCATCGGTGGTTCTTATTTTATATAAGATAAATTGTTAGTTTTTGCAGATAACACACCGAAGAGGAAAGATATGTGAGCATCACATATTATTTGCGGTATCTTCATGAAACACATACTACATCTATGGTTCGTGTGTGTTGAGCACCATTGGTGATAGATAGTGCCATAGTGGTGCACGCCTGTACGGAAATGGTTTTGTATCACAAAGGTCATCTATAATGGAAGTCTATTGGTTTGGTAATACTACTTAAATCGATTGTTTTTTTTTGTTATTTAATTATTTCAGTTTGTTATTGTATTGGTGCTACTTTTTCTGTTTGAATTAGTCATTATTTGTTGCATGAGCCTGAAAGAAAGTGACAAAGGCCCAAGTGGGCAACAGCCAAACCCTCTTTCGTATGGTCGCTAGCTACATTCTTGATCATATCACATCATTTACTATCATGCTTTTTTTTTCTTTTGATACTGCAGCCCAATTATATACATTGTTAAACGAAAGTATCATACTTTGAATGAGCTTATCGCCGATTAACACTAGCACTGCTGAGTCTTTTCATGGGTCAGAAATAGATTTTTGATGCAACGTAGGAATAAAATGTTATTTATTACATTTTAGATCCTATTTTGATGAGGATGGATCTATGTTAAATTTCTTATTAACTAAGAATTTTGCGATTTATCTTAGTTTTCCGATATTTTCAAAATCAACGTATCGCTATTTTACCTTTTAAATCTTCCACTACGTCAATCTTAAAATTTAAGTCATTAAGATTAACCGTCAAAATATATAAACTACTTAAGTTTCAGCCAATGATCTAATTTAAACTTACGTTTGTGTATTTTGTGTCAGCATCGTTTAAAAAATATGAATGACGTGTCACTATCTTTTGTCTCCTCTTGATATTTTGTTCTTACTCATATTCGTACGGAAAATATAGATAAAGTAATTTAACCATAGATAGTGGAAACTAAAACAAAATGTTGTCAAATGCACTATAATTCTTGAAGGAACGAGAGCAAAAACGATAAGCTAGTAAATCTTTGAAACTTTGCACCAAAAAATGAAAGAAGTCATTATCTTTGAAAAAGAACTAGAAGTTACTGTTTATTAGTTATTACTTTCACAAATATGTTTCACGGTCAGCATATATACGAATTTTTTATTTATTTTTTGTCAACAGATATATATTTTTATTAATTTTAATATTACATCGTGTCAACGTTAAATTTATATGATATTACTTTCATATTTGCTTAGAAGACATTTCTTAAATGTAAATAAATTTTACTGCAACTGATCGAGGAAAGCTAAGCTTTCTAAAATTTCTAGATCATTCAATGGTGTGTTTAAAAGAAGACTAGAAAACGCTATATTTTTTAAGATACCCTTGAGTTGTACTTTTCTTCTTCTGAGTCCCCTCTTTTGGTTACAAAATATGTAAGGAACCATTACATTGGTGTGGAGTCATTGTTTCTTGGACCCTTATTACTACAAGTGAAGAACATTGTGTAAGTTTACATGTAAACTGAGAGAAAGACAAATAATTGCAAATCGGGGTAGTTAACCAATATTATGGTGGGACATATGTGCCGACCGAAGATGCTCTAGAATCTATCTACACTATCTTTTGTCAACAATGTAACTACACTTCTTTATGCTAGTGTTGTGTGTGTGTGTGTCAGTGTGCGTAAATTTGCATATTCACAGTTGTCTTGAAGAAACAAATTAAAGCATTCACAGTTGATTAACAATAATGTCTAGAAAAACTAATGCATGAACATTTTAGTTGATATTTCAGAAAATTTCAATATTAGTGTTCTGCTATATATGTATATCTAACGGATAACTAAGTTTTGATTTGCTTCGTTCATGAAAAATTAGATAATATGGATCGGATATCCGAAAAAGTTCAGAACATCTAGCCGAATACCATAAAATTTCAATAAATACATCAATATAACAAGGAATTGTTTTTGATTTTGTAATTTTGTCACTCAAATATTCGGGAATTGTCATTTTGCTTCAAATATTTTAGATTTGTCATTTTTGCTTACTTTAAAAACTATGCATTTGTGATTAATATCTATATACTTAAAACATTAAACCCTGAAAAGATGGAAAACATATAAAGTGTAAAGTTGTGTTTTTAAATATAAAAAATGGCAAATGTAAAATATTTAAGACAAAATGTCAAAATCCTGTTTTAACAAAAAAA